>JANRFK010000867.1:9616900-9650384 GCA_030068395.1 Apalone spinifera | reverse complement strand
AGGTCATCGAGTCCAGTCCCCTGCCCTCATGGCAGGACCAACCACTGTCTAGATAATCCCTGACCCGGTATCTGTCTAACCTGCCCTTAAATATCTCCAGTGATAGAGATTCCACAACCTCCCTAGGCAATTTATTCCACTGTTTAACCATCTTGACAGTTAGAAAGTTTTTCCTAATGTCCAACCTAAACTTCCCCTGCGACAGTTTAAGCCCCTTGCTTCTTGTCCTATCCTCAGAGGCCAAGGAGAACAATTTTTCTCCCTTCTACTTGTAACACTCTTTTAGATACTTGAAAACTGCTATCAGGTCCCCTCTCAATTGTCTCTTTTCTAAACTAAAGAAGCCCAATTATTTCAGTCTTCCCTCATAGCTCATGTTTTCTAGACCTTTAATCATTAGAGGGAACACTAGTCAGCACCTCCCTGAATGCCACAAGAAATCTTGTGTCATGGCTGCTCTGCGTGGCAGGATCAGTGCCTAATTGCCGATTGTCACTTTGTAGCTTAAGGAATAATTCAACTGCCATGGCAGAGACACTTATCAGCAATTTGTTCAACCACAGCCGACACGTTTGTGGGCGGGATGTCCAAGCACCGTGGGTCCAGTCCCCCCCACACACACTCACCAGCAGCAGCAGCAGCAAGGTTATTGGAGCAGCGGCCCCAGCTCCTTCTGTTCCTCCAGCCGTACTGCTCCGTAGAGGGCGGGACTCCCCTGCACTTACCTACAGGAAGTGGAGCAAAATGGCTGGGGGAGCAAACTGAGCTGGGGCCAATTTGCCCCTCCTTCAAATCATTCGGGGAGGGGGTGAGAAGAGAAATAGTGGGAAAAGGCAAGGAGAGGTTGGACTTGTCCCTGCCCTTCCCCAGACTGGGGGCGGGGGTGTCACATGGTCAGTGCCCCTCTTCCCCCACTCCCTTTCACCGGTCGCCCCTGTCTTCAACAGCTCAGGATCCATTCCCACAGAACAAGGAAGCAGAGAGCACAGCACAGAAGCCGTTGAAAGCCTATGCCAAACGCAGAGAGAAGCACAGGGTATGCTGGGGTACGAAATGACAGGGCATTGGGACAGGACCCAGGATGCTCTGTAACCCTCCCCCTCCACCTTCCCACAAGCCTCAGCAGCAGAAGAGGAAGAGGTGCTCTGGGGGATAGCTGAAAGCGGCAACTCTACTATACCAGCACCTCACAATGTGGACACACAACAGTGATTTTGGTGCTGTGCTCTGTGAACAGTGCTGTAACTCACAGCTTTACAGCTGCATGTGTAGACAAAGCCTCAGGCTCCTCTCTCTTGCTGTAGATAGAGGCAGCCAGAAGAAGTGCAAACCTCAGTGAGGAGGTCACAGTAACTAAATTCTTGTCCAAAAGAGATACTAACACTACTAAGACTAGTGCTGTAGCAAAATCATGCTCATATCATAGCATCTAGAAAAGGAGAGAAAAAAACGAAACGTGAAAGAAAATGTGGCAACTGAACATCTAATAAATATACAATTTGATACACTAAGAGAAGACCTCTGAAGTTGTTAATTTGATCAGCTGTGAATCTATTTTCAAGATGCCACTCACCACGCCTCCTGTCAGGAAATCCTATTTTAATAATTCTAGGAATATATCAAATAAATAAAAATGAGATGAGATATTTTGTGGCTGATAATCCTGTCATGAAACACACTCTTACCACAGATTTGTCCTAAATATGGACTCTTGTGGCCCACAGTGGGTATTAGTTATCCTGTCTATTTAACAGAAAGAAATGATACAATCACACTGTTAAGTTTCATTTCCCAGTTAACTGTAAATTTTTTTCAGGCGAGAAGGAAGATTGCGCCATTAAGGAATTTTTGCATATTCTGGCATGGATTCTTCCATTAGCAGTTCCAAGATAAGAGAATAAAAAACAAAACCACAGCTTTCAAAAAGAGTTAAAGTATTCCCATGAGAAGAATCTGCCTAGAGCATGCACACTCAGACTTCTCTGATCCACACTCAGACAAATCACCTTCTTCAAAGAACAAGGTACTCACAAACATAAGAAGGTGTAGGATGAATTGTACTGTGTCCACTGATGATAAATTACTTCAAATGGAGAATTAGAAACAAGAGCAGGTAAATGCACAAGAACCAAAGTGCAGCTTTAATGCAAAATGTCTTTCATAATAAGTATTGGGGACGTGAAAGGTTAACCGGTAAGCAACACCCTAAACTGGTGATGCTTACCAGTGCCGATAACCAGCAATTGGTGGGGCTGGAGCAGCTACTTACCCTCCACAGGCATCTGGAGTAGCCTCTGTCCACGGGAAGCCCAGACCTACCGCAGACAGGGGCTGCTCTGGCGGGGACTGGGAGCACTGCAGAGCCAGCCCCAGCCTCCACGCTGGGCCTGGGAGCCAGTGGCAAACCCCTGCGGGGACCACAGGCTGGGGGCTGTTCCAGCCAGGCTGGAGTAGTCTCCAGCCCATGATCCCACTTTAGCTGGTTAACCAGTTAAACATTAGGCCAGCCTAAGGTTTAACAGCTAACTGATTAACCTGGATTTTACACTCCTAGTAAGTATAAATATAAAGGACAGGAAAAAAATAGAAAAATTACAGAATGGTAGAAGGTTTCACTCTCAATGTCTACATGTTTTCTTGCACTATTAATGGATGTATATTTGTCTGAAAAACACTCATTGACCAGAGATGGACCAAAACTGATATCATTTAACTGATTCCTCTTTCCCCATTATCCCGAAAGGGTTCAGGTGAGGTGAACATTGAAGCTGACCAAAAACAAAGCCACTCTAGTTTTGCAGATCTTTATTTGCTTAGTAATATTTTGATTTGGAGGAAAACAAATCTGTGATTTAATATGTAGCACTTACACTACAGTCTGATAACCCTAATGAGGTGCAGTATAAGAATGGCAAATTATTCCTACTGATGCTTATCATAGTAATTCAAGCACAAGGAGGGAATGAAAATGTCCCGTATTTCTAACGCCTCATCAGATTCAGCTCAAAATGGAATACGCAAGATACTACGAACATCATACCTTGTTTAACATACCAGACTTATGCTACTGAGCTTCAACAATCTATGATGGGAATTTTGTCCCTCCTGTTTCCCACAAAATAGTATTAAGTATAAACATTTATTTAAAAACATTTCAAATCTTCCACATGCTTTATGGAAACACAAAACACTTACTGCAGGCAGTAAAATACATTATTCAAATCAGACTACAGGTTGAACCTCTCTAGTCTGGCACCCTTGGGACCGGACTGGTACCAAACCAGAGAATTTGTCAAATCACAGGAGGTCAATATTTTCTTGTAGTATTACCAACACTTCCACTGCTTACTGGGCTCTTAGAAGATATATAGGGGTAAATTCAAGCTAAATAACAGCACAGAACATTGAGAGCCAGGACTAGTAGATATAAACAAATTTTATGAGACTGCGGGAAACTTGGCCACAAGCATGATAAGTGGACATCCGGCTAACTAAAATCATGGCAGGCCACGGATGTTGCCAGACCAGAAAGTGCCGGACTAGAGCAGTTAAACCTGTACAGGTTGGACCTCCCTAGTCTGGCACCCTCAGAACCAAAATGAGGGAATTTGCCAGATCAGGGGAAGTCCCCTGCCACTGGCCTCCAAAGGCACTGCCCCTCCCTCCGGCTTGGCTCTGCTCCAGCCCTGCTGCTACAGGGCTTGGGCTTGGCTCTGGCCCACTTCTACCAGCTGGCTGGGGCTCTCCAGGGATGGAGCTCCACAGCCACTATGGCCCTGCTTCTGTCCTATCGAACCAGGGCTTTCTGGGGACGGGACTCCATGGCTGTCCCCACTCTGTCCCGCCCAGCCAGGGCTTCCCAAGGTCGGGGCTCCATGGCTGCCCTGCTGCTGCCGCCGCATCCAGCTGGGGCTTCCCATGGTCCGGATTCTGTGGCTGCTCTGCTGCCGCCATTAGAGTTGCCAGATGGTTTAACAAAAAAATACCGAGCACCCTCTCCTCTCCCCCTCTCCCCCCAAAAAAGGAGACCAAAGCTGTTAAGCAAAAGGTGCACCACTCTCTCCAGTTTGGGACCACACACACTAACCCACCCCTCCCCGAGCCAGGCCTCCCGCAGTGCCCCCAATCCCAATGCATTCATCCCTGCCTCACACCCAGTCCCCCCTAGTGGCCCCCCATCCCAATGCACTGATCCCTGTCTCACACCCAGTCTCCCCTAGTACCCCCCCATCCCAACGCACTCATCCCTGCCTCACTCAGTCCCCCCAGTGCCCCCCCATCCTAATGCATTCATCACTGCCTTAGACACAGTCCCCCATAGTGCCCCCCCCCATCAAATCTCCCCTTGCCCCCCTGCAGAGCCAGGCACCAGAGGGCTGGGTAAGTTAATCTTACTTTTAAAGTGGCTGCTCCTGCCACCCGGCTAGGCTGCCTCAGCTCACAGCTTGTAGGGGACTGGTCACATGGGCCAGAGCAGCGCACGCTCCGCTCCCAGTCCAGCGCCTCCCTAGCGTGGCGCCCAGCAAGTACCCCTTCCTGCCCCCCTTCGCTGTGACTCTGCCGCACTTCCCCGCCCCCGCCAGAGGAAAATTGTCCCCACAGGGCTTCCGTCCCAGAGAAACAGGAAATACCGGACATTGCACATGTCCAGTATTTTCTGTTTTTTTTTTTTCTTTTTTTTAAAGACGGAGCCCACAAATACTGGACTGTCCGGGTGAAAACCAGACACCTGGCAACCCTAGCTGCCATGTCAGGGCTCCGCAGCTGCCCTGCTATGTCACACTTAGCTGCAGCTCCCCAGGATCAGTCCCAATTGTGGGGCTCCCCACCGCGGGACTCCTAACTGGCTCATACTCTTGGGCGCTGAGGCGCTCTGATTCAGCAACATCTGTGATATTGCTGGACCAAAGAGTCCCAGATTTAGGAGTTTTAACCTGTATAACTTTTTAAAGTTATTGCTTATCTTTGGACATTTGTGTAAGTCAAAATACCTGTTTTATGTACTCTACATTCTATCACCTACTTTATAATTCTCAGTACTTTCTTAGCATCTCCTACATGTTCATAATCAGGGCTTGACAAATCCACGTATCTACTCGCCCATGGCGCGTAGATTTCAGCCGGTTGCCCCGTTCACTGGCGGTGCACGCATGCGCTATGCGGGTCCGATGCATGCGCAGTGCGGGGCTGGCAAGTGGATTTCGCCACGGTTTGTCGAGCCCTGTTCATAATCAACAGTGAAAAGAATAAAGGAAACAAGACAGTTGAAGTAATCTTTTATTGGGCCAAATTCTGTTGGTCTCTCTCACTAAAGGAATAAAATATATTAACTCATCCAGCTTCTCTTTAATATCCCATGGCCAACACAGCTATAAGTATGCTGCATACAACAGTGAAAAGAATACACCTATATTAAATATAAAATATAACAAAGTCTGAAAATTTACCAATAAATGTGCAGGTGCATATTTTGGTTAAATTGTCCCTACAGTATTTATTGTTAGTTAAGGTTATTTCTTAGATGCTAGCATTCTTACATATGGAGAGTATTCAGTTGTCTGACCATAAAAGTTGTAATTAATATTTGTAAAACACTCCAGAGATCAAGTATTGTTACTACTCCTCTATAAACATATCTTAGATTAAAAAGCACACATACAATATAAAAGGTAACTGATGTTAGAAACTTCAGGGGGTAGCCGAGTTAGCCTGTAACTAGATAAACTTAAAAAACAACTAACAGTCTTGCAGGACCTTAGAGACTAATAAAACATGCAGATGGTATCATGAGCTTTCATGTGCACAACCCACTTCTTCAGATGAATGTTAGAAAGTTACACTGGTTTTTACCACCGATTTAAATTATTTTAAAAGATAGTGTCAAGTTGTAGACCTCCATTTGTCACTTCATAGTTAACGCTTGTTACTAAACTGAGTACAGTATAGCCATACTTTTTTTAAAAATTTGAATTCCCCAGTTCCTTTCTCCGCCCTTAATAAATAATATAAGCAACTCTATTTAAACACACCTATGTAACCCACAGCTTTAATGGCACTGGACTAGGTAAAACAAATTATTTCTATTAAAACACCTTCTGAGCCTTCTGGGATGAGATCTGAGATTACAGGCATGTTTTTATAGAACCAAAAATCTTTGTAGCTAAGAATTCAAGTTAAGGAGCAGCCGTTTTCCTTTCTGGGTATTTTCCAGTATCAGTCAAGGTACTCCATCCTGTTAGCTTTGGGAGTTTTTTCTTTCTTAGTCATCCCACTGGGGAAAGTCTCCAACAAGAGATCCAAACCTACAAGGCCCTGTTTCTGAAAAGATAAGCGTCATGCTATTATGATCTGAGCATCTTTTTTCCTAAGCCCACTAGCAGAAAGGAAATATTAACCTTTCCATCTAATAAAAAGGTCACAACAATGCCCAGATATAAGACTCCTTAATAGAATTAAATACCTTTCTCTAATTATAACTGAAAAATGTTAACCTTAGTTGAAGAATTTATCTGAAGATCTTTTTACGCATTCTTTTTTCCAGCAACTTGCACATTCAAATCAGTGAGTTCTCATTGCACACATGCTGAGTAAAAACCGTGTTAGGCCTTAAATGAAGAAAAGCTAAAATATAATGAAGTCCAACATACATTTTATTAAATATTTATTAACTGTTATGATTCACTGAAATTTTCAAGTTACCCTTTCACACTTGGGATCTACCAAGAGAAGAGAAAATGCACACGTTTTACTAATAGATGCTTCAAATCAACTCTGTCCAGAGTTTTAAGTGAATGAATTAAACCCCAAATCATTTCAAAGGCTATTTTTTGTCTAGTTAAGATAATAATGCTGTGTCTATTATCCTAAATACTCAACAAATACAGTCTTTGAAATGTTCTGAGTTTTAATTCATTCTGTTATTAAAATCTGATGACTAGCATGAAATTAAAAAGACTAGGTTGAAAAAACATCAAAGCGTGAAATGTTAGGATTTATAAATATCATATATGGACAACAGATAAATTAGGCAAATATATCCTCAAGACTGGATTATGAGAACAAAGTTACCAATTTGCATTTTCTGCAAGCAAGATAGTCAGCACGTTGACAAAATTAACCTAAATTATTAGGGCCCATAAAAATATTTTAGTTCTCAAAAGCAGATGTGTGGCAACAAGATATGTATAGCATCATTTTGTATTACTTAGATATTAATTCCTATTTTTAATGTCCCACAAAGAAGGATAGCAAACACTTGTGAAGGGTCATTCAACTGATGCCAAAGTTTCAACTGTGCAGATAGCTAGGAGAAAAGCCCAGATTGTGACTTGTTAGCCATTCTCTTCCTTAAATTGTCATGTCTATGAAAGGGAAAACTGTAAAGATAACATCTCTGAAGTGTATACAAATTGTTGGGGATTAGGAATCTGGGGGCTACCACAATCTGTAGATGCGGTCACATTCAGCATTCGGTCTAAGCCAGGACTAAATTGGACAACAGAGAGCATTAGCTGCCACTTTCGCAGAACTGAAAGAATAAAAATAGCAGCAGCAAGCTAAGTCACCTCTTTCCACAAAACCCTAAAGTTTTACTTTAGAATTTTTTCCATTGATTTTTAGGTTCTCTTAAAAAAAAAACACACACCCTATAGTATAGTACTTAGCACTTACAGCATAAACCGCTATGTATCTTCAATTAGTTAATTTTTTTTAGCATTTTGAAGGGTATGGACATCAACTGCCAGTGCAGTTTTAAAAAGTCATGTTAACTCTCTGAGCTTATATTTTTTAAAATAAGCTCCAAAAATTTACACACAGAGTAACACATGCATGAATGAATGAATGCATGCATGCCTCAATGCAGTCAGAAGCATATAGATAGCAAATATAACAGCAGATCTTAGCACGTGTTATGGTGTAAACTGGTTACATTAGAAAAAAAAATCACTAAGGCTGTCAATTGCAGTTAACTCGTTCAATTTACTCAAATTAATTGGGATTATAGTTTTAATCGCTCTGCTGAAACTGAAATGTATTATATTTTTAGATTATTTTCTACATTTTCATTTACAACAGACTACAAAGGGTACAATACTCACTTTATATTTTATACAAATACTTGAACTATCAAAATAATAAATAGTATTTTTCAGTTTCTCTCATACAAGTTCTGTGGTGCAATCTCTTTGTGAAAGTGCAACTTACAAATATGGATTGTTACATAACACTCAAAAAACAATATAAATCTTTAAAACTTGTAAGTCCAATCAGTCCTACTTCTTGTTCAGCCAATCACTATGACAAACTTGCTTACATTGGCAGGAGATAAAGCTGCCCATTTCTTATTTACAATGTCACTTGAAAAGGACATTCCCACAGCACTTTTTGAGCACACATTGCAAGGTATTTGTGTGTCACATGTGCTAAACATTCATATGCACTTTGTGCTTCATCCACCATCTCAGAGGACAGGCTTCCATGCTGATGATGCTCATTAAAAACAATGCATTAATTAAATCTGTGATTCCACAATTTGGGTAAGAATAGTAGGTTTTCTGCTCTGTGGATTATCCATATTTTGCCATATTTCATGTTATCATAGTCCCCAGTGATGTCCCAGCACATGTTCATTTTAAAAACATTTTCACTCCAGATTTGACAAAACACAAAGATGGAACCAATGTAAGATATCTAAAGATAGCTGCAGCACTTGACCCAAAGTTTAAGAATCTGAAGTGCCTTCCAAAACCAGTCCCCTCATGTTATTTATAAATATTTCTTGAGCTTTCTGAGGTCCAGGATGAGTCTAAAAGCCTTCACTTCTTGGGTAGTGGGAAATATGTGGAGTAAGACACATATCCCTTGTAAAGGAATTTCCTCTATAGCTCCCATTTGTAGACAAGTAACTGGATTGAGTACTACATACATCAGAGATGTTAAACAGCAATATGACATTTTCACACAAATCTCTACAGAACAATGACAGATGCAGTCTCAATTGTAGGGGTAAAGAGGTGTCTGGCTCAAGCATGCCATCAAAACTGCTGTTTTGAGACTAAGGTGGTACGCTTACCAGAGGCAGAATCATAACTGCTAATAAGCCTCCAAAAGTGACACACATTGTTGAAGGAAGAGAAGAAATTACGCCTGCTTTTCTTCTTGTCCTTAGGCCCCTTTCACAGTTCCAAGTATTTCCACTTTTCCTTCCTCTTTCCAATATACAAGGAGCTCTTACATGCCTGACTCTCACTAATTATGTTTATTGTAGCCTACAGCAGAGCTGACCCAGACCATGGTGCCAAATCAGTCTATTTTGATGGCACCTATGTCACTGGACAGTGTCAGGCAGGAGGCTCATCTCCAGTAAGCTTGTGCCTCAGGGAAGTCAGTTCAGACACAATGCAGTAGAATGCATCTCAGGTCTCTTCTCTGAAGATGTCAACAAAGAAATGGAGCTTGAAAGTCTCAAAAGAGTGCTAAGATGGTGGAAGGCTTACAGAAACCAAAAGCACCTACAGCCTTTGCTATCTATCCTGCCTCATCCAGGTGAGATGAGCGAGGCAAACTGTGCACTAGGATGCCATGTAGACATATGAGGCTCCCAGGTCCAACTATAATGAGATCCAGGAATTGATCTTAGAATTATTTATGCCTCCTCCTTCCCCTTTACTTGAATGAGGGTGGTAGATATAACAAGAGATGAACCACTTCTCTCCCCGACTGCCACTAGCCAGCCATGTGTCTTGTACATACATAGCTTGTAAAGCACTTTCGGCTCCTTTGGAATGAAAGGCACTATAAAAATGTTAGATATTATTATTGTTATTATTATTAAACTATGCACTGATAGGAGGAGACAGCTTTTCAGATCTTAACAACAGCTTGAGCAGAAGAGATCAGGGAGCCCAATCCAAAAAAATAATAATTTGAAACAAATTTGAGAATCAGAAGTGGCAGTTTTTTTGTGCATTCTCCATGGCAGGTAAATTTAGTGGGTTACTTTAACTCCTGGTAAAGTCCTGTGCGTTGGATCTGACAGAGAGGAAAGTGATTGAAGCTGATACATCTACATATCAGTCTCCCAGTTATACAATCGGAGTGTTTGAATCTGCAGCCACAACTCTGGAAACAGAGCAAAAGCTTATCAAAGCAGCATCTATTTCAAAGATAAGCAGAAGCATTTCCCTCACTGCTTCAAAACCTAAAATCCCTGAAAAAAGAAAAATGAGTAAGCCATAAAATGGTGTAAAAGAAACCTCTGCACTTCCATAAATCTGTTACTTAAATTAAAAGCATTTCTTTTGGTTGAACACATGTAAAATATATTTGTTTAGCAGACAATCTTTTAAACAGTGAGCTTAATGTATTTTATTTTTTGCTGCAATGGAAGCATATTCTTTGCACCATTTTATTACTTCATCAAGAGTTAATTTAAAAAGCCACTTCAATTTTCATCTAATCTGTTGTTCCAAAGTGACTTCTCTTTCCTAGCTAGGTGCCCTTTCCTCTAGTGCAGTTTTATTTTAACTGCATGGATGAATCCAGTCTGCTTTAGGCAGTTATACATTGTTTACAATAGGGTGGTGTGTTTCAAGGGTTTATTAAATTCAGAAAGGGATTTGCTGAAGGGCTGTACTGTGCTACTGTACACCTAAGATTGTCAAGTTTGTTTAAATAGGTCGAGTTTCAATTTCACATGACCGATACAGTTATTGGGTTTACTACCATGTATAAGGTCTCCCTCTCTCTCCCTTTTCATGATTAGGTCATCTGTCTGGGTTTATTTGGTAATGGAGCTTGCTTATGTAGTATACCAGCTGTTATATAGTATGAAATATCCCTTCAGAGGAGACTGTGATATGATGAAAGAAAAATGGTAGGAGAAGGAGACATCTTGTCAAAGCAGAACAGTAGTCCTTTTGTTCTTAATGCCTTCTTTTTAACTGGAAATCTTTTTGTACATTGATACAGTCTGAACCTCTCTAGTCCAGCACACTCCGTACCCGACCAGTGCTGAACCAGAGAAATTGCCCAACTATGGAAGGTCAATATTGTCTTGCATCGTTACCATCATTTCCACTGCTTACTGCATTCTTAGAAGAAATGTAGGGGTAAATTAGAGCTGAATAAGAGCACTGAACACTGATAGCCAGGACTGATGGCTGTAAACAAGTCTTATGGGACTATGGGAAACTTGGCCATGATAAGTGGACATCTGGCTAACTAAAATCATGCCGGACCACAGATGTTGCTGGACCAAAGAGGTTCAACGTGTAGTTGAGTTTAAGAATACATTAATTCTAATACTTACTCTCTGCGCCTACTTTTAATGTACAGTCTTAGCATGAAATGAAAATGAGTAGGTTACAGCTGTCTCTCCTACAAAGTTTTACAAGAAGTGTAAAATTGCTTGGGGCACCAGTGTCTTCAATTGTCTCCTAGCCATCAGAAATTCTGCCTACGCACAAGCATCCTGCACATAAGACTCCCACCCGCTTTCATCTTTTCTGTATTTGAAGAAAAACAACATTTTGTTGCCATCTCTCATGTCTTCACTGCAAGAAGAGAAGTGTTCTTAACCCAGGTTGGCAGTGAAGACACGTCAACTACTTGGAATGAGAGTTCAACTACCCTCCCCCCCCAAGTTCTCCTGTAGGCTTTAACTCAAGCTACTAACCAGAGTCAAAAAGACAAACAGCCATATCTTCACTGCTCTTAACTCAAGTTGGCCAAGACTGAACCTTTTTAAAAAAAACCAAAAAAACACATAAGCACTGAGTATATGCTTTAAGTCCTCTCAAACATAAGCACAAGTTAGCAAAAAAAAATCCACAAAGCTCTCTCACAAACACAAGTCAGGGCATGTCTTCATTTGCCACACTGGATATCATTCTTTTGGCATTTGGCAACTCGGGTAAGAACCTGGGATTCCTGGTGACTACTCCGAGTGCAAGCCTGCACCACCACATCTTCATTACTATTGTTACCTGTGCTAGCTAGATTACAATTAGCACAGCTACACTCTATGCATATGTCTGCAGAACAGACATACCTATATACTCCTAAGTGTTCAATTCACTTTTAAAAACGGGACTCAGGAGCCTAAACAATACAGGAGTTTTTGAGTCTTTTCACATTACCATCCTTTGCTAAGCACAGGTGCAACAGTTTAAAGTGTGCTTAAGAGTATTTTTTTTAATCCCTCTCAAAAAGATAGATGTATTTTGCCAACATTCTTCAACAAACAATCAAAAACTATTTTCATCTTTTTCTTTATCAAAATGCAAGTGATGGGTTTTCAGTCTGTCTTTAGTCAACACCATAGCTCTTGCACTGCATACTACGCCTATCTGTCCTATATACACACCACTGTGGGCCAAAGACAGGCACCAATGTTAAAGTTTAACAGTCTTGGTTTTGATAACCTGTCATCCTCATTCTTTGAATTTCTTTAGGAAAAAAATACACATTTCATTCTATTTCACATTACTGCAGCAACTCTAGGCTTCCAGATAATTATTTTAAAATACATTCACAACATTTATCTGACAGTCAGGAGTGACAAACTTCGGTCATTCTAGATAACTGGCAACATGCATTTAAAAATAAAACAAGATAATTCACCTGACAGACAGTAGCTTCAATAGAAGCCATTTCGGTTTGCTGGGTAAATATGTAGTTAGGCTAGAACAAGCTTCTGAGGAGGGTTATAAAACAACTACCTTAATATATATAGAATACTAGGACTGGAAGGGACCTCGAGACAGCATCAAGAGACTCAAGAGACAGCATCCTTCCAGTCTTTTGAGAAAGTGGTATGTATTTTATTTAAATAAGTATATATAAGAGGGAACAGTCATTTTTCCTGCTAATTGATTTAAAATTAACCAAATAAAGCTTTATAACTTTTTAAAGACAATTATTTACCCAGTAGGAAACCTACTCAGACTATTTAGAAAAAAAGACAGTAAAAATCTGTATGAAATGTAATTACTGTGTATTTGCACTAGCCAATTTAATATCTTGGATAACTTTTTCATTACAAAATAATTAAAGCAATTAGACAATATTGTGCACTAGCTTGCACAATTTTTAGTTTTGCTATATAGTAAACAAAGTCAAAGTATCAAGGGAAAACAACATCCAACAACAGTTTGATTTTCTAATGTGTGTATAATAAACACAGCTATTACGCACTCCAAATCTTCTATCTGGTGTTATAATCAGTACACTACCATGAAACACAATACATATTGGCCAGATTTCCCAAGTTTGGCCTGAATACCAAAGTGCATACATTGACAAGTGTTTAATTTCTGCACACAAATACCTAATGTGAGCATTTAGGTGCAGATCCAGCAAAGCATTTAAGCACATGCTTAACTTTCAGTATACGAGTAGTCCCATTGAAGTCAAGATAGATTGGGACCAAAAGTCAGTCATTTATGTGAGTATGTGACTGTCCATACACATAGGAATATATGATTTGCACATATGGTTAGACAATTACATACAGTTAAAATATGACCTCATATTTATTCCAAAAGATTAGTGAGGTGTTACAACATACCACAATAACTTCTCTCAAAAGTCAATAAAATGTGTTTAAAGTTGTAAAAGTGGAATTATGACTGTCAGTGTCTCAAAAATTCTGAAGCCACACTTAAATAACGACAAGGCTTGTGATTAGGGATGTAATAGTGTAATCGATTAACCGATAAGCAAAATCTTATAAGTTAATGCTATAGGCTACACGTATTTCCCTCCTCTCCTCAACCAGTATTTTTTAGCAGGCTGGCCAGCAGCCTCCTAGCTCCGTTCTGGCTCACGCCTGGTCCAGGACATACCCTCGCTGTGGCTCTGCATTTAAAGTGTATTCAGAGCTGGGTTGGCTGACAGCCGCTCAGTTCTGGTTCGCAATGGGTCTGAGAGTTTAGATCCCGCTCCCAGACAGGGGCTGCTGCCACCCCGTATGGCTGCCTCTTCATCATTGACTAGCTCCCACCTGGCACCCTGCGCTGCTGCTGCTGGTCCCCAGGACCACAGAATAGTTAAACTGATAAGAATTTATGAGGTTACTCGACTATTCAATTAACCGTTATTTAAAATCCCTGCTTGTGATCATGAGAGGCATTGAAATTTGCCTCTGACAGGAGCCTTCAATTTAGGAGGAAGATGGAAGCTACAGAAGCAGTCATTTGATTAGGTTAACTACTGCATATGTGTAATGATTCTATTTACAAGTCTTTATTAGATTTTATAACAAAAGTTCTTGTAGCATTTTGTTTTGTTCTTTGGGTGAGTTTGTTCAGAAATAGGTCATGCACATATTAGTAGGGTCTAGGCACTGATTATTATATTAAATTTTTCCTTGCAACCTGCCATCATAGGGGCTTGATTTTTTACATAAGTGAATATGTAGCAAACCAATAAAAACACTTAATTTTAACTGCAGTGGCATGACTGCACCAGGGCCATGAAAAGTAGATCTTGCGTTCTTTCAGAAACTGCCATAACACAAAACAACAGTATGCCTATCGCTTTCTTAAATCTAAGATACAGTGATTGTTAAAAGACTATGTAAATGCTACAGTTTCTGCTCTGAAAGAGATCCAGAAACCAAGTGAGTTAATTTCCATGATTAAGAAAATATATATGTATATTTCCACACTTAGTTACAGACAGTAACAAAAGCTCAGTAATAAAAAAAGTTCCACAAAATCCCTGGAATTGTGCCTGCCAACTAAAACATCTACTACTATGAATTTAGTAATGGGTTATGCAAACATAAATTACCAGGCCAGACATTTTAAAAGGAAAAAAAAGTTGATTTATTGTCACATTGGAGACACAGCAGAATGGAAGCGCAATTTCATTTTTCCATATATTCATCAACATTGCAGATGTGTTAATGCAAAAAGAATTCTAAAATAAAAATTACTCTCAACTCCTTTACTTCTCATGTGTCATCTAATTTACGTTAAAAATGGTTACCAAGGGGCTCGTTTCTTACAAGTGAGACATATACAAAAGACGATCTTTGGAAACAGATACTTATGCACAGCTGAGCTACAAATAAGCTTCCAAATATTCAGCCTCTCCACATTTCATCGACAAATGATAGTTATGAAAAAAATGCCTAAAGTGAATTCACTTGTTTTAAACAGAGACAATCCAAGGAAAATAGCAAAACTGTGATACCTAGTCTCTCATTCATGATTGTTCATATTTTTACCTTAATATATTAATCACAGCCTACTCCTAGTTTAGCAGATGTGACTTTTTCATGTATCTGCTGTCAGAAGGAGCAAAAAGAATTTTTTCTTGCCAGTAACCATTAAGAGTTCTTCGTGACAGACAATGTGATAAGTTTAATGAGAACAACATGTTCTTTTAATTAAATTTTAAACTATTGCACCTGTATGACCTTAAGGTGATCCACTGGGTGAAATGAGATAGATTTATATCA
Organism: Apalone spinifera; assembly: GCA_030068395.1. Classification (NCBI taxonomy): domain Eukaryota; kingdom Metazoa; phylum Chordata; order Testudines; family Trionychidae; genus Apalone; species Apalone spinifera. The sequence goes on along the minus strand of JANRFK010000867.1, from coordinate 9,634,915 downwards.
TGTCTGTCCTCAAAAGAAGAAAAATGCACACAATTAAAAGTTTAATGATCTTATTCTCCTATTATTCACACCAGAAAGAAGAGTAGGCCTCTTGCTCTGTATTACAAAAACCCAACTCCTCTCCCTCCAGCCCTCCCGCCCCCGCAGGTCTGGCCTAGGGATGTATGGGAGTAGTAGGCTACTCACATCCCCCAACCCCACGCACACTTTCTGCCTCTGTATCAGAGGCAGCAAAGGGGTAACGGAAGCTGGTGCTGGGGGGAGCCGACTTAAAGCCAGTTCCTCCCAGCACTGTCTTTGCAGTTCCACCTGCCCCACACCCCGCTGCAGGGGAGACAGGGAGAGGAGTTGCAGCTGCAAAGCAACCCGTGTCCGCTGGGGGTCCCAGCAGAAGGCAGCCTAGCCCCCCACGCCAGCTCCTACTGCATTTTAAATTGCAGAGCCACAGTGGGGTTTGGTCCTGCACCCAGCATGACCTGGGACTGAGCCTGGCTGCCTGCCCACCTATCTCCTACTACATTTTAAAAGCATAATCGCAGTAGGATTTGGTCTCGCGTCCAGCACGAGCTGGGACTGAGCTGGGCTGCCTATTGACTAATCAAGTAGTCGATAAAAATTCTATTGACTACTTCCATGTTTCTTGAACTGTGGGTCCCAAACGAGGGAGTCGCAAGCAACTTAGAGGGGGGTTGCGGTATCACAAAGTTTGAGAACCCCTGGACTACTTGATTAATTAAATACCTGTCTCTTAACATCCCTAGTCTAGCCATGTTCTAGTAGTTTCAATATGATTTAGGAACTTAATTTCCCCCTTAAATTGGATAGAGCTATCGTCACACTTGTCAATCACGTCATTCTTCCCCCCCCATACAAGCCACACCTTTACTCAATCTTGGGAGTAGTAGAGGTTTACTGGTGCTGACTGCCTTACCAAATCAGGGTTTTATTCACTTACAAGATCAAACTGTGAAAATATATTCCCTTTTTAAATCTTCCCTACTTCCACCCCAATTGTTCACCCTGGGCATGATACAAAAGTTCATCTATAGGAAGGCTAAGAAAAAGATATCACTCTCAAACCCTCACACGTTTTATTTTTAAATTTCATATCATTGTTCAGTGATAAGAATAATCTATGAACACTTCAATACTCACCTTAACTCTTACACATTTGCTTATTAGTTCGTTCCTCTATAAACCACAGTAAGACAATACAACAGTCCCATCATTCTACTTGACATGAGTGAAAAGGCAAACCCTTCTACTGATACTAATGAAGACGTCACTGATATCACAAAGAAAAACTGCATACCTTTACTGCCAAAAGTTTGTACTTAATCAGAAAAAGTTTTTTGAAACAATAAATACACAGGTCCAAAGGAGAAATCAGTCTGCTCAATTTCAGGTTTTTCTCGGGTGGATAATCACCACCAACCAGGATGGCACACAGTGAATCAAATTAAGCGGCTTTCATTCAAACAAAAAAAGACCGAGGTACATTAAGACACAGACTTCAGAAAGCAACACAATCACTATCTGATATATCTTATGTATTCCTAAGATCCTGACAGAATGTTGCAATATACTTTCCACCGGCAACTATATTACCACCCAACAGAATCTCCATTTATTTAGAAGAGAATTTGAGATCAGCAGGGCGGCATGTTCCATTCATGTGCTCATTTCTTTAGTCTCCTGGCAACTTCTAATATCCTATCTCCCAAGTCATTTTTGAAGCGGTTTCACTCTGAGAATGCACCTATGCTAGTTGTGCTAAAGGCTCTCCACTGTACTACCACATCCCTGTTGATCTCATCTTTAATCAGCTTTAGAAAATACAGAAGTCAATTTTGGCATTAAAACCCTCACCCCCTAAATCTTACTGATGGAACACATATTCAACCTGGCAACAGGGAAAGGCAACAATGAAGAATCAATGATTCAACTGATCCTCTGAAGGGGCCTGTGATCAAAGTAGCAAGCATGCAGAAAGCACTAAAGAATCGGAGGACGAGCTCCTTCAGACAGTAAGTTCCTTTATGCCAAGTCTCACACTGATTCTGCATGACTCACAAAGTGACACCACAAAACTGGTATTGACACCATTTCCTGAAACCAGCTGGTCCCTCATCTTTCTTTCCCTCTCATTTTGCTACTTCTCTCCCCCCCCCCCCCCCCCCATCAGATAAATATAGGAACCTCAGAATAGCTAATAAAAAAGTCTCAAGCATAGTATTTTAGTTACAACAGAAACCGATTTTAATCTTAATACAAACCTAGACAAAAACCTAGTCTCCTATCTCTAGTCCTATCTGTATAAATGGTAAGTTGAACTGATAGAGATTTTTTCTGATTTTAAATTATCAAAGCTAACTTCACTCAAAGTAAATAATGAATGCCAGACTATCTATTGAATACCCTGCGGTCTTGCCTCATAATGCTATAAACCAAGTGGTCCCCAACGCCAAAAATGTGTATTTTTTTTTCAAATTGGAAAAATCATAGCCAGTTCCGGCTCAAAAATAGCTACTACACCTTACATTAATGTATGTACAATTTCCCCACCCTGCTGCAAAAAAATCAGCTATCAACTACTAAGATTAGGAAAAAAAATGGTTTTTCCATCTCAAAAAATTCTAAAATGCTTTACAGGACTATAGTTACAGGATTAGTCAGCCCTAATACTAAAGTCCAGCCACCTTCTTCAATGGAAGACATTAATGGTACACAGTAATACTGTAAAACAGCTTAAGATAAGAGAATACTGTATCCAACAGAAACTGCAACCCTGCTTTGGTCCAACAAAGTGTGAATTTGCTAGTCTTCTGGGCATAAGGCAAGACACATTCTCTTTTACAGGGATTTAATAAGGGTAGGTGGAGAGGCAAGGAGATGAAGACTGATGGGTTGAATGGGGTTAATTTTATTGGTCCTCTTGTCCAAGACTAAGGATGTAAGTGACTAGTCGACTATTTGATAGCAAAAGCGTATCACATAGTCAACTAGTCCCTCGACTAGTCGCTTCCCCACTCCCTTGCTGCCTCTGTTGGGGGGAAGCAGGAGCCGGTGCTGGGGGGAGAGGGAACGGCATAAGAAGAGGTTCCCTTCAGCACCGTCTCCACAGGGGGCAAAGGGGCAGCGGGACCGGGCACCAGCTGGCAATCAGCTGATTCCCAGCTCATACCCAGTCCTAGACGCCGCATCTCTGCTTAACTATATTAAATATTAAAAACTGCCAGAAGCACAGCAGGGGAGACCCAGCTCAAGCCAGGACATGATTCCTGGCTTGTGCTGGGTCCCTCCTGCTTCACTTTAGCCTTTTAAATGTATTAAGAGCCTGTTGGCTCTTAAAAGGCAGAGCGGCAGTGGGGTTAACTCCAAGGCCGGGAGCTAATCCCTCTGCAGCTCCCCTGCTTATTGACTAGTCAATGAATAATCAACTAATCGACCAGTCGATGGATTTTACTACATTTCACATCCCTATCGAAGACGTTTAACATTTATTACTTACATGCAAAGTCTTGGCTCAATTATTTATATCTAATTGCATTTTGAAATGTCTCCTATTTTTTAAAATTACTGTGAAGCACCTAGAGCATGGGTTAGGTTTTCATAAGGTACATAAAAGTAAGTAAGCTGAATGGAATTACCCAACTAGGAATTTGGACAGGAACTAAAGAGCAGTCTAATGATCAGCATCAGGAAATCCCCTGGCCTCATGCCAAGAATTACTAATCGGTATGATTGGGACTATTTAGAAAGGACACAATTAAGAGGATATATGATCAAACTAGACAAAATAATGAATATTATCTTCTAAATTACCTTTTCTACTAGTACTTAAAATGTAAACTTTTTAGGACAAGGCCTGTCTTTTGTTGTCTATATGTACAGCACTTAGCAAAATGAGTCCACATCCATGACTGGGGCTTCTATGCACTACAACACTACAAATAAGTAGTAGTAAAATACTGACCAAGGGACATTCCATGATTATGGAACTCAATGCCATATGATCACTTTGAAGCCAAGAGCCTTGTAAAAGTAAAAAAAAAATAAAATAAAAAAAATAGACATTTATACAGATGAGAACAGCCTTTGTTACTTTACACTAGAAAAAAAATATTTTCCCCTAAAATATAGAGCCTCTATGCTTCAGAGTATAAGCAACTCACTCACAGACACGGGTTATGAAAAAACTTCTGTTATGGTAAGGTTATTCTTTAACTAGTAATTACGGGGTTTCACGCTCCATTCCCAGTTACTGCATCTTTTCCTAACTCAATGGCTACTGACCACTGTCCTATATGGATCGGATTCAGACTTTAAGCTGATCTGGCATGACAATTCATGTGATCTTGCATACAACAGTTTAACTATTTCAGAGCTATGATTAGATAACCCAACCTCTGAACCTTAGGCCTCCTCAGCTGCTGCTCACAATGAAGTACAACTAACCAGACTTTTAAAATTCTTCAGTTGCATCTCTGAAATGCAGAAATAGGATACTGAAAATTACAAGTTTTGAGAAGGTAAAAGCTCTCTTTCTGAAATACAGTAAATTTCCAAAGCTTTATTTTAAGCCTCTAGTTGCAACTCCAAACATTCCCAGAATACACGTTGCTTCTCTGAAGTGTGCTCCTGACAATACCAGTCAGAAACAATTGCTAGTATCACACTCCACATTTATTCCTGAAGCCATGAAAAGGAGGAAAGGATCTCAAAGGAAAATGCCCAATATATTACTTTTCTATCGGCGTTGATATTCCATAGGTATATAAAGTTTACTCTTGGGGGGCATTCTGCACTAAAAGAAATAAGAATTCTACATTCAAAAAATAAAAATTCTGTGTATTATACAAAATTCTGCACATGTAATTTGTAAAAATAATACTACATAAATCACACCAGTTTCAATTATTTTGGTATTTCAAAATACATGTCAGTAAGTATGTCTGTAACAATACAAACATACACAAAAATGAGCCCAAAATTAGAGAATTAAAGAAACCCTTCTGACAATCAAGTTCCTTTTCTCTGCCCTTTTCCATTTCCCCACCACAAAGAGCCCAGTCAGGTGGCCTGACACTTACACCCTCCTCTCAGCCCAGCCGTAGGTCCCCTTCAGCTTAGATACCATCACTTCTTCGCCCTCAGAACCTAATCACATGCTCCCCTCACACCCGCCACAATCCAGATATCTCTTCCCCAAAAGCCCAGCTATGGTTCTCCCAGCCCAGACAGCCACCTTGCTCCCCAAGCCCAGAAGGAGAAACGAACTGACTTGCAGTTGTGCACAAATTCATTGAATTTTTGAGGTTTAGGCTAGGTCTCCATCCCCCAGTTTTTTTAAGTGAGGAAGCAGTTGGAATAAAATCTCTTCCCTTGATACAGAATGGGAACTACTTCCGTAGTACCTATTTGAAGGAAGTGGCATACCTCTAGCTGTAGTAAGTGCTCATGAGAGGGATCCCTGAAGAGACACAGAGACAGAGGATCAGGACAGTGTACCCTGAGAGTACAGTCTCTAGTACGCACTGTTCCGCTACATCGTCCATGCCTTACAGAATGAGTGGATGTGATGGCCAAATAGGCAGGCAAGTGATTTTATTATTGCTGATTCTGGGGAAAGGTTCTTCAGACACTTGACCAAAGCTTCAAAATTGTGCTTTAGACATGGAGAGCTGAGATGCCCCAGGTTGGGTGCGTGGGGACTGACATCCTTAGGAGTGCTGTTTCCATCCACAAAATCAGAGGCAATTCAACCACAGGTTGAAAGAGGTGTCACAAGGCCTCTAGTATGGGGTGTAACGCCATCTCGCTGGGTGGAACATAGATGCCTAGTGGGCACAGCATAGCACGAAAGTCCTTCATGCTATGGAGGACCTGGTCACTTTTGGATGCGAACAGCCACCCCGTTAAATGGGAGGTCTTCAACCTCGAGCTGAAGCACCTGAGGGAATTCCTGAGAAGGCCCTCTGCATCACAACAGCCATGGTGGTGGTTCGGGCCACTACATCAGCAACATCCATAGCTGCCTGTAGGGCTGCTCAGGCTAATTTGGTCCTCTGATAATTAATTGTAATTGGGGGCACTTGTGGTCTGGCAATTCATCAACAAGCTTTGGTAACTTAGTGTAGTTGGAATAATCTTAGGTGGCCAGGAGCACTGCATAGTTTGCCATGCGGAACTGGAGGGTGGGAGATTAGTATATTTTCTGCCCAAATATGTTTCTTATCCTGGGGTGTGAATCAAAACGGTGGTTGTTTCAATCGATGGCATCAACAAGAGAATTTGTCTGTGGATGGGAGAAGTAGTCCATGCCTTTGGCTACGACATAGTATTTTCTGTCTGCATATTTGTTGGTGGGGGGGAGAAGAGACAGGTGTTTGCCAGATGGTTTCTGCAGACTCCAGGAGTACCTTGTCGGGGAGGGGAGGAGGGGTGGGATTTTGATAGTGGCAGGGCGTTTCAGGAACAGGAAACAAAGTAAAAATCTAAGTTTGAATTCTGCCCGGGAGTCCTCTGGCAGCAACTCTGCGAACGTGGCCATTGCTCTGCAAGAGTTGTAATTATATCTGCTGATGATTGCCTGGTGGTTGGAGATCCAGAGTTATAGCTCCCCAGTGGCATAAATTTCCATCCCCAAAGAAGTCCAGCTTTTCCACCTCCGAATTCTTTGGCGAAGGCCCTTGGTTACCTTGGTGCTCCTGTTCTTTCACGGCAAAGATGTACAGCAGGTGGCACAAGGGAGTACAGTGGGTGGTAGCAGGTGAGGACAGAGATGTCAGAACCCTTTGGAGGGAACGAAATACCTCTGTTCATTCCTCTTAGCCAGTGGCAGCATAGAGTTTGGTGTCTGCCACAATGTCTTTGAGGTTTCCTGAATAGTTCCCATCAGGGTCAGAGTGACGTGGGAGGACCTGAAGGAGCGAGGATGTCCACCACCGTGTTGGGGGACTACCACCTCCTGACTTGGATGCAAAAGTTCTGTGCCTCCCTGTTTCAAGTACCTTACTGTCCTTTAGGACTGGAGCTTTTGATGTGCCAGCCACAGCCTTGCGGGGTGATAAGGAGGATGAGACCTTAGGAGGGAGTGGATCCTAGTTACGGGCCATCCATGCGATGGGGATCACACAGGGTGGCTGGTGCCAGTGCCAATGCCAACCCAATTGTGGTGAGCATAGCCTGTGTGAAGGTGCCAGTGCTGCAAGAGTCTGCACAGGAGCCGGGGCATCGGCACAAGGCGTACAGGAACCAGCTGGCCAGCTGAAGGCACATAGGTTGCCAAAGCCAGATATGGACCTCAAGTCTAAGCGGCAGCTTCAGCTCTGGCCCTAGTGGAAGGCACAGGGGGTCCAAAAGAGCCTTTGGGCTGGGGTCTGCCACTGTCACAGCTGAAGCTGGTGTCCTCTTCTGTGGGACCTGGAACTTTTGCTGGATCCGGACCAGTAGGACTCTGCTTCCAACTCCAAGAACTTGGCATATGAAGAGCAGGTAGCAGCGGAGCCTGTATGTACTGGAACACTGCTCCCCTGCCCATACTCAAAGAAGTGGACATGCTATCCCTGTTTCAGACTGAGGTAGTTAAGAATGAACTGTGGGTGAGTTTGCACGCAAAGCCTGATAAAGCCTTGGTTCAGGGCAGGAGAATACCAACAGCACACAGGCAAGCGAATGGACACTATAAAACAAATCTATGATAAAAAGGTGTACAGTGCATCTGTGCACCGACAGAGATGCCCATTGGGACACAACATATTAGTATAGAAGTAATTCTTCTTCAAATCACCTGAGGAAGCACAGGTTGATACTGGCACATATAAGCTACTTCCTCTGTTCCTGCAACCAGTAATTACTTAGCAAACTTGCTGCATTTGGGTACAATTACAGTAGCTACTTTCCTCTCTTTTTCAACCCACTTTATTTTTGAATTCTGACAAAGAAAGCAGAGTACGATGAAGGACTATGGTATTTCTGTTCAAAATAAGAGATCACAGAAAAAAAGATATTACAGCAACAGAGGAAATAGGGAAAAGAAACACTGAGAAATCTATACAAGTTCCAAGAGAACGTGATGGCAGTGACTTAAAGAGAAATGAACCTAAGCTGTAAAAGTCAGAACAGATCCAAACTTCCCTGAATATTGAGGATGATCCAAAAATCATTCTTTTGCATCTAATCCATCTCTACTTCTGAAGAAAAGGAAAACATTCTTTACCAATTAGTGAACAAAAGGCTTAGTACTGCGTTTTTATTTTTAAAAAAATCTTAAATTCTACTGCAATATGATTAACATGGTAAAAACGTTTCACTTACCTGTGTGTGTCTTGTCTACTGCAGAAGCAAGCCACAGACTTGAAAAGCCAAGTGGGAAAACAATGCCTATGTAATAATACAGGGCTTTCCTCTGAGCATTAGCAGCCACACAATCTACTAAAAGTTTACTGAGAAACATCACACAATGCATTTTTAAAGCACCTTTTTCAGTAAACTTCTGTTTGATAAAAATACAGTTGTCAGTGTGTGAAAAAGTTTGCCAGGGACAGCTCTCCAAATAAGCCAACAAACTGTTAAATGCACAAAGTCATTTTTGCAGTCTGAGGAATCTTAAGTTTTATTCTTTATAGAATAAAGGGTGAGAAAAACATAACATTTGCAGAATGCACATATTAATCTTCCATCAACATCCAGAAACTTTGCCTATTTGAAAAATCAGCCCTTGAAAAGATGTTTATCCCTGATGTCTCTCACCTGTCTCTGTACCTTCCATGACTCCCTCCACAGCTTTGCCCCTTCTGACCACGGATAAGTTTTTTTGTCTGCCCGATTGCTCAGCAATCATTGGCCTACCTCTATATCCACTGATGGCAATGGTGTAACTCCATTTGATCCCAGTGAAAACACATGAGCCAATTCAGAGCACAGCTGAAATTTCACCCTTGATCTATGTTTAAGGAGTTAAAAGGCCAGATTCTATTTGCATGAAAGAGTGATAAAGTTTGAATGACCATAAAAAAGATTTTTGCAATGTCTCTGAGTTTTGGATGATTATGAAATGTAAACAAGCTATTTGTGTTAAGTAATGTGTTCAAATGTAGACCCACCAAAAAGTCAATTCTTATTTCAACAATTATAGAACACTCAGTCTAGACAAAGAGTCTCCATATAAATCAGTCACAATTAAGATAATTAAGCAATACACTAAAGAAAATCCTTCAATCACATTCACCCAATCTAGTTTATTTCACATTATATATATTTACCAAATATATAAAAAATAAACTAACAAGTGCCTGCTAAAAATGTACTACATCAAGAAAGTCAAATGACTGTTAAGTAGCTTTTCCCCTTACCTCTGGAGTGTTTTTCTTGAACTCACGACTTTGCTCAATAAGCTTTTTTCTAGACTGCTCACTTTCATCTTGTCGGTTAGCCAATAATGTTGCTGTGGCATCAAGCTCTCTCTGTCAAAGAAAAAGAAAAGAAACAGCAAGATTGTAACTGCTCTTAGTTGGAGAAGGTAATTTATTCCAAATAAAAAAAAAAAACTAAAACTTTATACCTACTCATCTCAAAAGAATGTCCAAAAGTCTAGTTTACAAAATAAAGTAGAACAGAGCAAAGATACCAGCCTTCTGAAATTACATCTCTTAAATGTAGTTAAGCTCTAAGTGCTACAGCCTGGGAATTCTGTCTTTAAACCAAAAATGACTATTTGCATGGGGGGAAAAAAATCAAGCAGATGTTCTCAAAACATTTAGGGTTATAACACAGTAAGGAAATATAGTAAATTACCAACAGTAAACTGATTATATATATACCTGCATTATATACTTGCATAATAATTCCCAAATCAAACTAACATAGTACCGTATAACTACTTCAAGTTCAATACAGTTCCATTTTTCAATGGCTTACATCACCTGATTCCTTTGCTGACTTTGGAAACACTCTCTGGTTTAGTTAGTCTGAATGGAAATGCCCCCTCAATAACTGAAATACAAGTTCCTCCAACATGTCAACGTATTACGGCTTTGCTTCAGTGTTATTTTTAAGATCACAAATAGCTCATTGGGATCATTATGTTGATCTATATATATAATTTTTTTTTAATTTGGGGAGATCCCAATTGTAGTTACCCCTTTGCTGATTATTTTCTACCAGCAACACAATATCCTTTGTCTACAGTCATTCTTTATGAATGCCAGAATAACTTCCATCAATGTATAGTAAACCAAACTACCAAGACAGATGTCATACTTACAGGCAAGCTTTGCCCATGTACTTTCAACATACTATCCACCATCCTATATTTCAGCCAAGTCTACACTGGCACTTTACAGCACTGTAACGTTCTGGCGCAGGGGTGTGAAAAAGCACACACATCCAGAGCACAGCCACTTACAGCACTGTAAACCGTGAATTAGTTAAATTTAGATTAATAGGCTAATCAAATAGTCGATGCAATTTGCATCAACTATTCAATTAGTCAATAATGGCTGTTGCTACACTTTAAAGGTGAAAGCAATGCGGGGAGCATGGGGCTAGTGGGGGACTCAAGCAGTCCCCCGCTGGCCCCGTGCTTCCCGTGGCGCTTCAAAGTGGCAGCACCGCATGGAGCCCAGGGTCAACTGGGGACTCTGAGTCCCAAGCTGACCCCAGGTTCCATGTGGCGCTGCAGCTTTGAAACACCGCAGGGAGCCCGGCGTCAGGTTCCTTGGCTCCACGCAGCACTGCTGCTTTGAAGAACTCCCCAACCCCCTTTCTTGTTGCCTCTTTCTGATAGAGGCAGCAAGGGGGGAGGAACAACCACGAGCATGCTGGGAGAGCTCTAGTGCTCCTGCCACAGCCACCCTTTCAGTTAAAAATGCTGTCATGAATGCACTTTAAACTGTTATATATAGACAAAGCCTTCATCTGTATTCAATACCGCACTTAAATTAAGCCATGCTGCATTACATGGGTCATTTATCAGCACATAAGCCAACATTATCCAAATCATTCTGCAGTGTGTTTTTCTTTTGCAAAACAGGTTGGACCTCTCTAGTCTGGTAACATCTGGATGTCCACTTATCATGGGTGTGGCCAAGTTTCCTGCAATCCCATATAGTTTGTTTACACTACAGCTACCAGTCCCGGCACTCAGTGTTCTGTGCTGTTATTTAGCTCTAATTTACCCCTAAACGTCTTCTAAGAGCCCAGCAAGCCGTGGACGTGTTGGTAAAGCTGCTAGTCAATACTGACTTCCAGTGGTTTGGCACCCATCAGGTTCCAAGGGTACCGGACCAAAGAAGTCCAACCAGTATTTGAATGTTATATTTATAACTTTTCCACTCAGATACGTGCATCATTTCCACTTAAGTCAACAGGCAGCATATCGATATTTTTATGGAGAAATATGGCCATATTTTTCTTCTTTTAATTGATTTTCTTTCAACCTCATGTTCACGAAAAGTGAGAAAAACTACTTGCTCGAGTGAGGCATAATTTAGGTTTTGGGCCATCTTCTTCACATAACTCTGCCAAAATATCTTGCTCCTAACTATAAACCTCTGCTATTCTCCTGGGCAGAAATTACCAAAGCTATGAAACTGAATGAAAGATGATTTAGATAGAAGTAAATATCAATTAAGAAGTCAGACTGACAACGAGATGAAAAATATAAAGCCAGGATTTTAGCTCTTTCGCCTCTCATCAGTTTGAGAGAGAAATCCCAATTAAAATTATTGGCTCTCTCATGGTGGTCCTGCCACCTTTCTGTTACTTCTAGGCCTAAACTAATTTAACAAGTACAAAACACAGACTGGGTTCACATATATATTATATTTTACATGATTCTGTAAGTCAAACCTGAGGAGGGAGGGGCAGAGAGGAAGCAAGATTTTTTTTTTTTGCAGTGACCAATTCAGAAGGATTACAATATTTTTTCTTAGTTTACCCCTCCTCACAGAGTGATCTCTTAAGTTTCTTACTGTTACAGATACATAACAATTAATTTAATCTTAAAAAAATGTGATCTGGCTGAAACTAGAACCATGCTTTAGATAATGATCCAAATACCCACATAGCACTTTAATAAACCCTCAGAATTTCTGACTTTTTGGAAAATTTTAGGGTAAGACATCCAACAGATTCTGGTTTGGAATTCTAGAATATATCTGAAATCTATTGCAGAGAAGTGGGAAATACTTAACAGTTGGATAAGCTACATTTGAAATTCATCCCAGTTAATTTTGTGCAAGATAAAAGAGCAACAGAAATGAATATGGTTAGACACTACTATAAAAGAGCAATAACTGCTAAACAGAAGGCTTTTCAAAAAATAAAATCAAAATCTGGTAAGAACAGTGATTTGGATATCTATATTTTAGAAATAAGCAGAAGTTAAAAGCAAGAAGAAAAACGGATGACATTGAAGAGAATTGCAATACATAAATCAAACAAATGCTGTCTACTAAGTAGTATTAGTAATGAATTAGAAAGCAAGAATAGAGAAGTAGCAGATTTGTCAAAACAGTTTTTTGCTTCCAATTTTAGAGAAGAGGAAGAAAGTGAAGAACTGCTTCAGACATGTCTTATTTTGCACTATGAAAGTAGTTAGATCAGGGGTAGGCAAGATATGGCCAGGGATCCTTAGCATAGAGCAGCTACAGCCAGTTTCCAGCCAACAGGAGCTGGGTATTTTTGCTGGAGGCAGGGGCAGTGTGCAAAGCCTCTCCCCCCGCCCCCCCGCCCGGAGCAGCCAGTCAATTAGCATGGGACGGCAGCAGACAGGCAGGGAGCCAACCTGCTTAAGTGTCTCCCAGACTGAGCCTGCCTCTGGCATCCCACCCCTTGTTTCCCCCTGCCACCCATCTCCCCGCCCCAGGCCTCCAACCCTCCTCCTGCCCCAACTCATTACCCAAAACCCTCTGTACCCACTCTCCCCACCTCCTCCAGGTCATAACTCCCTCCTAGAACCTGCATTTCCTCCTACACTCCTCCCCAGGACCCATATCCCCGTCCTGACCTTGCACCCCATTCCTCTGTCCCAGATCATTATTAAAGAACACCTTCCTTCATAACCCCTTCCTTCACCCAAACACTCTCTCAGACCCCACAACCTCTCCTGCACTCCAGTCCCCTACCTCATGCTCCCAACTTCCATCTCAGACGCCACATCCCCCCACAGAAGTGTGGCCCTTGACCACTTACCAAAACCCTCCATTAAAAATTATTGCCCACCCCGAGTCAGACCGTGGGCCAGACACTCCCCATGGCCTATGTGCTCTGTGCCATTCTATTGGTATAAAGCAGATTTTAAGGCAACCAATCTAGCCTCTTGAGAATTTCCTCTGCACAGAGGAATCCCTTGATGGTAAGAGACCACTATATGAGTACCTATGCCACCCTTCAGCATACAGGGCATGCCCAAGAAAAAGGGAGAATGGCAGAGATGAAACTATGTATCAATACTCCTGAGCTGCTGAAATAACCCTCTGACATGGTAGATAGAAAGTGTAAAGTAACATAGCCCAGAGACACAACTCAGAACCTGGTCAGATGTGTATGAGTAGCAATAGCTATGAATAGTTTAGACACTCAAAGAAGCGAAGTATCAAGTCTTCTAGCTAAAGAAGTTGAAGAAATAGAAATTAATGAAAATTTAAAGACACTGTCAAGGCTGGCAAGCCCAAAATTGGAACCATCTTAATTTAGTCTTAATTCCTTCATCGTGACTATTTATACAGTAGGGTGCAAAGTCCATTTATTGAAAAAAAACTAGTTGTGCATTGGCTGCAACAATACAATAATTACAGAAGATTTTCCCACAGTTGTGGCATGCATAGGAATATCTAAGACAACACTGGGATTGTTGAATAATTCAACATATGGTATTGAATTCTGTTTGTAAGCGACCAACTACAGAGATAAACTTCTGATCCCCAAACCTTCTGAGTCTAAGAAATGTGTAGCCCACCAGACATAACAAGTTCTTAGTAGCCAATAAGAGAAGACTTCAGATTACAAAGACAGAAAAGTAGTGGAGGCTCCATTAAAATTGCAGGATGCTAAAATCTCAGACTGAATAATCTTTTGGTGTCCAACAATTCCCTGCAACTTTGAAGCCTAAAGCTGTCAACATTAAAAGCAACAGAACTCAAATCACAAATGTATTATACTGGGCACCAAACTGTGGCCTTGTCTACACTGGCATGTTTTGTTGCCAAAACCTGACTTTTGGTGACAAAACAATGACTGTGTTTACACTACAGAGAGATTTTTGTAGGGAAAAACACCCAGTTTGGGCAACAAAAAGCTTCCATCACTGCAAGAGACCAGTCTTTTCCCCTCCCTTTATTGCTGACAGAGCCAATGTGAACTCTGCTGTTTGTTTTGTCCAGAGAACTGGCTTCCACCAATATCCCACGATGCCTGCCCTGATGGCTGTATTCAGTGTTTTATGATCTCTGCTGCCCTGCTGGTATTAGCCCTCCCCCTTTCAAAGCTTTGGGAAATATCTGACATCTGAGTGATCTGCTCCATTTGGGGAACAAAGAGCAAGTCATTGGAATGCTTCTTCCTGTTCTGCACTGCTAGCCACATCTAGCAACTATGCACCTGCTTTTCTGGTCAACATTTCTTCAAGGAATTTTATTTTTTAATTTCTTAAGAAGTTTATTTGCATTGGAGCTTGTTCATGCAATAAAACTAATACATTATTCTCTCTCAGCCACATCCAACCCCCTTGTTTTATTTATATGTACAGTAAATAAAATGCAATGACAAACACCTTATTTCACTTTTAACAGAAACGTATTCTTATAAAGAGGAAATGGTCATTTGGGTTTTCATTTTCTGTAAAAAGTCACATCAGTTCTTTTATTCTTCAAGTCCAACCTAGACCATGACAACTCCTGTGATTGTCAGGCCATTAGTTGTGGCTCCACTGACTTCCTCACACATTAATTAACTGCCTCTCTCCCCTAAAAAGTGAATGTTGAAAGCAGCCTCTACACAGCAACAATAGGTAGCCAACTTAATACCAGGAGGGAAAGGTCCCCAAAGGAAAGTCCTAAAACAGAGATTTCATTTGCACTATATTTAGCACTTACAAAATATTTAGTAATTATACAGTGCTAAGACCTTTATCACTCCGCCGCAATCTGGAAAGTTTTTGCCAGCAGTAGCCCCCTCCGGAGGACCGCGCATGTGCAGAGGTGTCTCGCGCCATTCGCGCCTTTTCTGCATCACGTGGTCCGACACGCCAGTTCCTCCTAACCGGAGCATCTGAAACAGAGAAAGACAAGAGCTCCGAAGCAGGGAGGAGGGCGGGTCGTGGAGCACCCATGGGGACACACATCTCGAAGAACAGATGTTACTGCACAAGGTGAGTAACAATTTCTTCTTCTTCGAGTGATGTCCCCGTGGGGGCTCCACTATAGGTGAGTATGAAGCAGTAACCCAAGCGGCTGATCGTGCTTCAGAATGATCTGTGCACAGAAGAAAGAACTGCTTGAGCGACTGCTATGTCCGTAGCTCTGAGACGATCAAGGGCATAATGCCTAGCAAACGTGGATGACGACGAACAGGTTGCCATGCGGCATATGTCTCGCAGCGGGATGTTCTTCAGGAATGCTGTAGTAGTAGCCATGCTCCTGGTCGAGTGCGCTGTTGGTGCACAGGGCAGAGGCCTGCCCCTAAGGGTGTAGCAGCGAGTGATACAGTTAAAGATATGCGATGATATAAGTTGTGACAACAGTTGATGACCTTTAGAACGGGTCGCCACCGATAATAGTAATCGTGGGGACTTCCGAAAGGGACGCGTTCTGTCCAAATAGAATGCAAGCGCCCTTCTGACATCTAATGTATGTAAACGCACCTCCTCAGGCGTAGCATGTCATTTGGGGTAAAAGGTAGGAAAAACCATAGGCTCATTGACATGGAATGATGAATTAACTTTTGGCACGAAGGCTGGGTGACATCTCAACGTGACGCCCTGTTGAGTGAATAATGTATAGGGAGGATCGGCTAAGAGTGCAGCGAGTTCGGAAACTCGGCGAGCTGAGGTGATCACCAGGAGAAAGGCGACTTTCATAGTGAGAGTCTGTAAGTCACAAGTTGCGAGCGGTTCAAACGGTGGGCGAGTAAGAGCGTCCAATACGAAGGTAAGGTCCCATGGTTCTGAGGTAGGCCTGTGTGGTGGGTAGAGATTGGAAATACCTCTAAAGAACCTCTTCGCAAGTGGATGCGCGAAGACAGAAAAGCCCTCTATCAGAGGGTGAAAGGCCGAAATCGCTGCCAAATGGACTCTCAGGGAAGCAACTGCCAAGCCTTGTGAATGCAGGTGGAGTATATAGTCTAGGATGCGTTGGATATGTGCCTGGAGAGGATTAATGGCCTGTGAATGGCACCAGGCATGGAAGCGACACCACTTGTAGAGGTAAGACTTCTGAGTGGTCTGATGCCTGCTTTGTACCAGCACATCTCTGACTGCCTGGGAGCAGGTTAGTTCTGTCCCTTGGAGCCAGTTAGGAGCAACGCTGTTAGATGCAACCGGTCGATGTTTGGAAGGAGAAGATTGCCACGTTGTTGCAAGAGCAAGTTGTGCAGTTGTGGAAGTTGTTGAGGTTGGGATAGCGACATCTGCATGAGCTGCGTTAGCCAGGTCTGACGAGGCCAGAAGGGAGCTACCAGGATTACTGTTGCTGCATCGGCTAGTATCTTCCCTATCACTCAGGGTATCAGTGGAATTGGGGGAAAGGCGTATAGGAGACGATATGTCCCCGAATTGAGCAGGAAGGCATCTCCCTTTGATTGGCTGCCTATGCCAGCTCTCAAGCAGTAATAGCGGCATTTCCTGTTGTCGCGGGTGGCAAAAAGGTCCACTTCTGGGTAGCCCCATAGCTGAAAAAGATCGTGGGCTATGTAGTCGAGGAGTTCCCATTTGTGTTGGGAGCGGAAGGATCTGCTGAGTGCATCTGCAATGGTATTGTTCCTGCTGGGGAGGTAGGAGGCTATGAGCGTGACGCCATGGTGAATCGCCCAGTTGCAAAGGCGTACCGATTCCGCACATAAAGTTCTGGATCTGGCCCCACCCTGGCGATTGATGTAGTATACAATGCATATGTTGTCCGTGAGAACATGTAATGTGGCATTGAAAACTGCCCTAAGCTCCAGGAAGTTTATATTGAGTAGGGATTCCTGGAGGGACCACAAGCCTCGGACCGGATGCTGTCGCATATGTGCTCCCCAGCCTACAAGGAACGCGTCCATGGTAAGCTGGATTGACGGGAAGGGAACACCCGCGAGAGTATTGGCAGGTGCATGCTGCTTCTGTGGCGCCTAGGAGGTACGTAAATTTTGTGAATAAGCTAGCCATTTAAAAAGCTCGTGGAATTGTTTGTAATCGTCCACGAGAGAGGGATCATCATTGAATACCGCATCGTCTGGGGAGGAGGAAGAGATGTCCGTTGGGGAAGCGGTGGGTTGCTGCTCCACGACAGGTGACTGAGTGACGTCGCCGTGAGGAGCAGAAGTTGTTGATGCATCACCCGTAGGGGTTGGTGGGCGCAGAGCCAGCGGGATAGAGTCCTGGGTTATTGGTCGTGGTGAGTATAATTGCTGCCGCTCTGGAGACAAGGAGGGTGAAAGCCTTGTGAAGGAACGTGAACAATCACGATGGGGCAAGATGCACCTACGGTAATGGGAGTCTTGGTGCGAATGTGCCGGACAGTAAGAAATAGTGCTCCTATGATGATAGTAACGCGAGTGAGCAGGGGGATCTCGGGGATCGTGAGCGATGGGAATAATGACATGGAGATCTCGAGTAGTATGTGCGGTGGTAACGTGGCGGTGTGATAGACCGTCTTGGAGATCTGCAGTAACGATGTGTGGGAGAGTGTCCATAACGGTAGTGCTGTCGTCTTTGACGAGATGAGAGCGATTGCTCGGGGGGAAACGTCGCCCTGTTGGGACTGGGGGAAGGCATGCGGGGATGGTGAGTCTTCCTTTGTGCCTTAGTCGGTATTC
>JANRFK010000867.1:9602399-9616800 GCA_030068395.1 Apalone spinifera | reverse complement strand
GGCTAGGCGCCGATGTACTTCGGGCTTTGGTTGACTTATCTGCTCCCTGTCTGGGAGGGAAGCCTGATGAGTTCTGTCTGTGCCTCTCCTGCACTTACGCTCCTGGGCGAAGCATAGCTTTTTCTGTCCCCAGACTTACGTGGGACTGGAGCCTCCCGTTCTGCTGACGGGGGCTGGAGCGCCTTATTGAAGAGTAACATCTTTAGGCGCATTTTTCTATCCCGTCTCGCCTGAGCAGTCAACTTCGAGCAGTGACCGCATTTCTGGGGGATGTGGACCTCTCCCAGGCAGTGAATGCAACGGGAGTGTCCATTGGAGGTCGGCATGGCATCACCACATGAGGCACATTTCTTGAAGCCCGGAGAGCAGGGCATACTTAATGCGCCAATCTTCATGGGAAGAAACAGCTTGAGGGCCTGGTCGGAGCGGCCCTCGGTAATTATAATGGCAACAAGAGAAAAAAAATTTTTTTTAAACGACTAACAAACAAACTAACTAACAATGATAATAAACTGACTAACACTATGTAGGAAGGGGCTAATTGGGAAGGAACAGTAAGAAAAATACTATCCAATTTCTCCTCAAGAGAGGAGCGTGTTCCAAGTCCGTCTGCGGCCGTGGACAGTTAGGAGGAACTGGCGTGTCGGACCACCATGATGCAGAAAAGGCGCAAACGGCACGAGACAACTCTGCGTATGCGCGGTCCTCTGGAGGGGGCTACTGCTGGCAAAAACTTTCTGGATTGTGGCACCGGGACGAGCCCTACACCCATGGGGACATCACTCGAAGAAGAAGCATAGCAAATAGTAGCAAGAAACTCAGAATAGAACTAAGGAGATTCCTGATTCCCAGCCCCATAATCAATCCAGTGATCCGTACGTCTTCTACCTGAGGACTTGCTATATGATGGCATGCAATCAAGTAATCATTTACTAGAGGAGGTTAATCACTTGCAAAGAAAATAAAAAACCTACACAATTTAAGAGTTGTTACTCTCATAGTGACCTATGGCAAACCAAATTACAAACCAAATAATAGGCAACCATCAATCTCCTAGATCATGGTATACGTGTAAAAAGTCTAATCAGGTGCTTGATGAATAATCACACCAAGATCTTCTATATGTACGCCTAAGCAAGCTAGACCTACCATCTTGCCTTGAGACCACTGAGACAGAGTTCAAAGGCCAGACTGAATCCAGATGCTCAGTTGTATGATTGTATCTTCTGCAAGAGAGCAACAGATTAGAACTGCTGCAGACTGCCTAACATGTCAGCAAGGACATATTTCTGTCAGAACGATTGTCCCTTACACTTCCACCATATGAAAAATGCCTACAAAGTAATGTGTAGCGGGAGCTTAGGTGTTAAGGCACTGTATACTCGCCTTGTCTGAAGGTTGCAACTCTGGTCTTTTATATGGGCTGCTCAGTCACAAATGGCCCCATCGCATTGCCATCAGGCCCTGCTGTCACACAGAGTTTATGCCCAGTGCCATGCCAAGTCAAAATAAAACACTCAACAGACCCCAGCAGTTCCTTCTAACCCTATGATTCTGAAATCAACTGCAAGGTGCCTACGAAGGTTTTGCTCAGGAAAGTTGCACAAAAGAAGATGTACAGGATCTGCCTGCTGTACTGATAATACCCAGTTCATCAACAGTTGACCAGTTTGAAAAGCAAGGTACTATAATTAGTAGGGATGTTAAAAAGCATTTGGTTTGATTTTGTGTAAATGGATAACTGCTGAAATTTTGTAAATGTGTAATCACCAATACAGAGGAGGGAGCTTGCATGGAACTGTGAGGGTTCACCAATGAGCCCAGGTGCATCGGTTAACCATGTAAACGTGTACACTGATTCATCCCTAATAATTAGCATGGCTCTGTTTCTCTCATGGAGGTCACTGAAGTCACAGATTCTGAAACTTTTCAGGGCCACTGTGACGTCTGCATCAGCCAGTGTCATTAACTGCAAGGCTGTGCAAGCAGCTGGCCCCACAGCCCAGCCTTACTGGGCACTGCTCAGGTGGCCCCAGGTAACAGGCCCTGTCTCCTGAGTAGCAGCCAGTGCAGCTGACCTCTGCCAGAGGCATGATCCCAGGGCAGTGGGAGCAGCCACAGCTTGGCAGCCCCTGGCAGTGTTCTCAGGGGCCACCTGCGCAGCAGTGGTTGGAGCAATCCTGCAGACAGACACAGAGGTACTGCTGGAATGACTCAGGATTGGCTAGACTGGCCACTGCTCAGGTGGCCCCAGGCAGCTGGTGCCCTGGCCTCTCACCCCAGAACAGTGCCCTGCTAGTCTGGATCTAGTCAGGATCCCATAGTACAAGTCATGGGCCATGAATTTTTGTTTATTGCCCATAACCTGTATGTGAGGTTTACTAAAGTTACTTATGACTAAATCGTAGCCTTAATTATAATCACAATAGCACCTACTCTAATAATTAAATTGCTCCTCTTCTAAGGCATTACAACATCTCTGAGAATAAAACAAAAAATGACTATAATCATTTTATATTTGATTCCACGTGGGACATCTTTTTGTCCCTCTTCCTGATAGCATTAAGTGGCATCTTTCAGAAAGTAGCACTGTCAAATGGGCAGTGTATTGTGAATGACTGTTAACACCGAACCACACACAATGTTAACATCATGTAGTGATCACAGAAATAGGCATGGAGGGAAAAATGCCTCTTGACAGCTACAGATTACGAATTTTAAAATCAGTGCATATAGCGCATCCAAATCAGCTAAGCTGAAAAAAAAATATCGATGAATAAGAATTTAATAAGGTTTTATGGTTTTTGAACAATCAATCAATTTAACTGATTTAATATATTATACTGTCATTAGTTAGAACTTGCTCTCAGCTAGGTGGCAAAGCAGCACTGCAATCAGGTGAGAAAGTTTTACTAACATTTTATAATATTCCTTCACTAAATTCTGTTTTATTTGCTGTTAATATTTGGAAATGTGGTTAACTAGTTACCCGGTAAGCAGGCTTACAAAGTAACTGGTTAACTGGTCTAACCAGCTGGACCCTGCCTTTAGTGGCAACAAATCCACACCAAGTAGCCCCCTCACCCACCCATCCCCAGGGCCAGAGCACATGGCTGAGACTAGAGCAGCCCTCCCTCCACCCCCTGGCCATGGCAGGGCTGAAGCAACCCCTTTCACCCACTGGTGCATGTGGCGGGGCTGGGGCTAGAGCAGCCCCACCCCGCCGCCCTCCTGTAGACATGGCAGGGCTGGAGCAGTTCCCCAATGCCACCATGACCCATTGCACAGAATGTGGGGGGCTTCCTCCAGGGTTAACTAGCATTTAACTGGTTAAAGCTAGCATTTAACTGGTTAACATTTACACATTAATTAATAACATCCCTAATTCTCAGCCACGGTGGGTTACATTAAATAATTCATGGGGTCTCACCTGAAAGTAAAATGTAATCTTAAAGATGTGGGTTAAACAAAAAAAGTTCAAGCCTTTATTTAAATAATGTATCAGAGCTTAGCTAAAGTATTGAGTTATTGCTCTTCTCTAGCCTAAAAATTTTACAAATAAAGGAGGTATGAGCATCCTGTGAGCAAACCCATACCACAGACCAGGATTTATAACTCACCTCACATGTTACTATAAATTAATATGCACAAGCACAGAATCTTGTTTCAATCTGAGTTCTGAGCGCTCAGAACTTCTGAAAAATATCCATGTCTATTTCTTTAAATTCAGAACTCATTTGCAAACATTAATGTACATAAGTTAAAAAACATTACTGCAAATCTATTAAACTCCCAAAAGGAACACCCAAATTTCACAATTAACCTGCCTTGGATAAAGGCGAGAATTTCAATTCATCTTAGTAAGACAGTTATCATGGGGCTGTACATGAAGGAGAACAGCTACCTACCTTAAGTTCATTACTATTGTCCTCTGGTATTCAAAAGAAATTACCACTAACCAAACCCCACCTATTCAAAACTTCTTTCCTAAAAATCTCCTATGCCCAACTATTTACAGAAAATATAAATATCTGAAAAAAGAAACCCAAAGAAAATGTTTTTCTAATTACATTCCAGTAAACTGACCTTTCTAGGGGAAGAAGAAAGCCTATGGAATTCTAAATTTGAGCTGACACCTCACATGATCTTTCATGCCCCCCTAATGTGTTTAGGTATCGTAGAAATATCTTAGCAGATCACAGCGTATAGCCTAACCATAGTCATCACAGCACATGTGTTTTGGAACAGGGGTGGACAATAAAAAACCGGCAGCCCGCAGGGCTAGTTCCTGGCGGACCACCACTACTATGTTTACCTGCACTTCCGCAAGTATCAGAGGATCGCAGCTCTGATTGGCCACGAATCACCATTCACAGGCAACGTGAGCAGCAGGAAGCATTGCGGACTGGGATGTTGCTTCCCGCCGCTCACATCCCAACGAGAGCTGCAATCCTCCAATACCTGCTAAGATGCAGATAAACAGGGAAGTGGGGGCCCACCAGGGACTAATCCTGTGGACCGGATCTGGCCTGCCTGCCTGCCGGAATTTGCCCACCCCTTGTTTGGAAGGATGGAGCTGGCGTCTTAACTTGAAATTTTCTTGTTTTTATTAGTTTAATGTTTTTAAAGACAGACTTGAACCTTAGGGGAAATTTGCAGGTATATTTTACTTGAAAATTTCATCAAGTTATTCCACCTTCTCTAATGATTTTAACAATTTCTCTTACTACTTCTGTGCGTTACTAAAAGACATGTTTAAATATGACTGTAGTTAGCAATCTCTTTACTCATCTCTTCTTCCCGAAGTCAAATCATATGGCTGGATTCATGATATACTGATATCCATAATGAATTGCTGATGTCTAATGCAGGATGAGTTCCTGCAGGACTTTGAAGAAGAAACTGGCTAGGGAGCTTGTATTCACAAACAATTATCTATAATAACAGCAAGAGCAGAAGAAAATTACTGGTAAATTATAACAGCTCTTCATATAAATAGTTTAAGCTGGAGGGGTTTTCTGGCAGAGTGTTTTCAGAGAGGGTCCTTGACTCTGAAATTTGCTTCCTCCTTGGATTGAAAGAGCCAGAGTTTGTTGACTTTGGGGACATGCTTCAAGACTTAGACATTTTCCCAGGTTTAGAAAGGAGGAATGAATATTGAAATTAATCCAGTTTCTATTTATTTCTGTAACATTGTTTGTATGTTAAATTATTTAGAAATTAAAACAATTATAGACATAAGCGTGATGCAAACAAGCAACCATTTTCCTCATTCAGCTTTTATTCTTCTTAGTCTCTCAAAACAAAAACTTTCCTTAGACCTATTGCAGTTCATATCCAAACACTTAAGAATGAACATGTTAAACAATATATTCCTTTATATTAAATAAAGTATATTCCTTTGAGATATACTATTATACTATACATCTATTATACTACCATTACTGGGTGTCATGAATTTTAGACAAAGATAATTTGAGAAATTTTTAAATCTTTGGGGGAGATTTGCAATTCTTGATATTTTATTTTGATCACTACAGTTTCCTCTAAGCACCAGTTTAGATTGGCCTAAAATTGAAATGTATCTGTTGAGATGCACAGTGCAGTTTCTAATTAAACGTTCCCAGAAACATAGTGTGGATATTTTGTTGAGCTTATTTTCTGTGACATGAAAACTTTAAGACATGTGCATTTACGCAGAGGCAGGCACTATGGTAACAGTGTGCGTATCAATTGAGTATATTAAGAATAATATGCGGTGAATATTATGGAGCTTTGAAAACTAATATAGAGCCAGAGTTTGCATATTCTGTGTACTGTTTCAATATGAAAAAAAAACAACAAATGGTCTGGTAGCACTTTATAGACTAACAAAACATGTAGATGGTATCATGAGCTTTCGTGGGCACAGCCCGCTTCACCGGTCATACCATCTACATGTTTTGTTAGTCTACAAAGTACTACCAGACCATTTGTTGTTGTTTTTTCTGTAATAGACTAACTCGGCTACCCCATGAAGCTCCTGTTTTAATATGGATTGACGATTTAGCCTGTACTTCGCTGGACTCTTGTCATTGTACAATAGCAATAATACCGACTACACAATAAGGAATTCTCATGAAGGCAATGCCCAAAGTTCTCTCCAAATTCAGGATAACTTGTCAAATTAGTACTTTAACTTTTGTGTGGCATTTTTAACATTAAAACGAAAACATCCTTTATAATAACTCTTACTCTGTACACCCTGCCCATACTGGGAGCAGCCCTGAACCAGATGTAACCATTGTAGATCGCACAGTTCTGATCCCTGTCCCACTGGGATATTGTAAAAATATGGCTAAACTTTCCATTCATTATTCAGACATCTTAATTCAGGAATTTTGTCAAGTTTCACTGCAATCAACAGCAGTGGATCTATATAAACTACACCAAAAGGAAATTTGTAATCAAAACAACAGATTTAATTCCAGTGGCATTGTCAACCCTGCTATAATGCACTCACTGAAAAGTCCCAAATTTTGGCTAGCAAAGACCTCATTTCAGCAACTTACAGCAGTAAAAACAATTCTGCAAAGACAGTGTGTTTACAATCTTTCACTAAAGAATGCAGCTGCCTCAATCAATGCAGATTGTCTGTTAATTAGTTCAGTTTTACAAGCTCATGGAACAAATTACTTTACCTCTTCCCCCCAATGCCACAAACACAGCAAAAAAAGATTCTATTAGATGCAGTAATCTACAATATGGAGATTTTTGCTTTGGTGTTGATAGTAGCAGGGCAAGTTGCACCTTTATGAAGGATCCTTTTTGTTTTTCATTCCTTGAAAGGCACTGTGACACTCAGTGATTGACAAACAAGGAAGTTGGATTGAAATCTCTTTGGAGACAAACACTTTAATGGGTTTTCTGCTCGCTGACTGAGGTCACTGTTTCTCAACCAGGGATACATGTACCCCTGCGAGCGCACAGAGGTCTTCTGTGGGTTCATCAACGCATTTGCTTCTGCCAATTCTACATTGGCAAGTTACAGTGCAGTAAGTGAGCTCCCCACTCTGTAATTCCACTTAGTATGCACGAATTCCACAGTTGCTGTCTCTGGGTAAACCACCTCAATGAAAGGTGTTAGAACTTGCTGTGCAGTAACTACTGTGCTGGGGTGCCAGTGTGGACACTTCCGTTGTTTGTTACATTGTGATTGGCCTTTGGTATCCATCCCACAATGCCTGTTCTCGCTAGGGATGTTAAACATTTATTTTTGTAAACGTGTAACTGCTGACATTTTCAGCGATTACACATTTACACTCTGGGGGCCTGGTGGGGGCAACAGCAGAAAGGGGTAGGTGGCTCCACAGGAGCCAGCATGCACGAGGAGCTGGCTTAAAATCTCTCTCTCCACGTGCACTGGCTCCGGCCTCCCCTGCTACCTCTGTAATCGTGTGGGTTAATCAAAGGGCCCAGGCTTATCACAGAATCATAGAATACTAGAACGGAAGGGACCGTGAGAGGTCATCAAGTCCAGTCCCCTGCCCTCATGGCAGGACCAAGCACCCTCTTATCGGTTAACCATGTACACAAGTACATGTTAACATCCTCTTGCTTTTCTGGTCATACCACAGAACTTAGGAAATCAACTGCTGCTATAAAGAGCTGGATGAAATACTTGGGGGTAATCCCATCTCCACTTCAAAGATCCCATGTGGAAACTTCAGGGCCTCAGGGGCCATCTCAGAATGGACAACACCAGGAGAAGGAATCCTGGACAAGGGTGCTGAGGGGGAGGGGGACCCAGAAGACAACTCAGCATCCAAGATGCATGGAGTTAAGAACTATTTTCTACCCTGGAGGAAGTGAGCCAGTCACAGTAGTCGAAGGTTGGGGAAGCACAAACAGCAGAGTTGCACGAGGTAAGTGGCTTTGATTTCTGGAAGTACTGAAGCAAGTTGCTGTGTTGCAGACACTAGGCTTGGGTCTATGTGGTGCTGCTACCAACACACAGCTATTCAGATGTGGAACAGAATGTTGAACAGGATGGGCCACGAACAGAGAGCTGTTCCTGGGTAACAGTTAACCATTACCTGGTTACCCATTCACATCCCTATTCCTGACCAACTTTGTAATGTCTGCGATACACCTACAGTGATTCACATACGCCTGGAGAACCATGGAAGAATGCTCCATCTGATTAATGTACTCGGAGGCTAGATAGTCTGGCTACAGAATTGGAATATACATGCCAGTTATCGCCATTCTGCAGTTAGGGAAGCCCACCTGTGCAAAACCATCCACAATTTCACACACATTGCCCTGAGTCACGGTCTTTCAGAGCAGGATGCAATGGATGGCTCTGCCCACTTTCATCAACATGAATCCAATGGTCAAGTTTCCCACTCCTAGCAATTGGTCACCAATCAGTTTGCTGTCTGGAGTAGCCAGCTTCCACAGTGCAACCACTGGCAGGAAAGCTCTCACTCTTCTGTCCTTGTGTTGTAAGGTGAGGGTGAGCTCACCACATAGTCCCATGAAAGTGGCTTTCCTTATCCAAAAGTTCAGCAGAAATTGCTTGTCATCTCAGATTTACATGACAATATGATCCCACCACTCAGTGCTTGTTTAATTGGTTAACCAGTTAACTTTGTTTTTAACCAGTTAATTAAATGGGATTCTACATCCCTACTGCCAGGGCTAGTGAATCTGCTCCAAAGCACTCCCAAACCTCTTCTAAATTGGAAAGAGCCAAAACACAGGGGCTGTGTCTACGTTGGCCCGATCTTGCGCCAAAGCGGCCGCTTTTCGGCAAAAACATTCTGCCTGTCTACACTGGCAGGGAGTTCTTGCGCAAGAACACTGACGTTCTAATGTGTGAAATCAGTGCTTCTTGCGCAAGAACTATAATGCTCCCGCTCAGGAATAAGCCCTCTTAAGCAACTGTCCTTGCGCAAGAGGCCAGTGTAGACAGGCAACATGAATTTATTGTGCAAGAAAGCCCAATGGTTAAAATGGCCATCGGAGCTTTCTTGCGCAAGAGTGCGTCTACACTGGCACAGATGCTTTTGCGCAAAAGTACATCTCTTGCGCAAGGCACATGCCAGTGTAAATGTTCTCTTGTGCAAATACTTTAATGCAAGAACTCTCGCGTTAAAGAGTATTTGCACAAGATCATGCCAATGTAGACATAGCCAGGTTGTCTAGATAAACTTTTGGTCTGTTTGCTGCATTACATATATTTCACTAGTTTATTCAAGCAATTTCATGGCAACTATGACTGATATTGTACCTCTAGCACGGACTAGAAGCTTAAGAGAAAGTCAGCAACAAAAATGCCACAAATTGCAAATCTAATTAGTCGTGCAATGCCGAGTGGAGATTTTCGTGTGCCCTATAAGGGTTTACTAAAATTACATTTCTCTTAAAGGGGAAGATATTTTCCTGGATTGTTATGTAATTGATAGCAAATACATATCATCCAGCCCATTTTGAGTAGAGATAACATTTCTTTTGTGGAAATTTCATTTCCATGATTTAGTCAACATCTCAGGATTCATAGCTTAAGAGCATGTGAAGCCAGTCACAAATGAAAAATAAAAGGCCAAGAAACAAACAAATATTTTCTCCTTATAATTTCTGGGATCCTTTTTTTCCTAATTGAGCTCTTCCACAGATGTTAAAAATAAAGAAGCAAAATCTAACCTCAAAGGCATTCAACACTGAAGTGTAGTTCTTGCATAAAGGGGATGATTGAACCTCGAGAGGAGGCAGGTCAGAAAAAGAAAACAAGGTAAGAGGAACTTACTCAGAACTCTTCAGCCTAAAGCATTCAAAGGTTTGACTTATGGTAGCATGTGAACAGTGCAATTTGCACTTGATCATCTGAAACCAATACCACCTTCTCTCTCTTCCTGCGTGCACTTTCAGGGGGCTCACATTACTTACTGCTAGCTGGACTATTCATCAGCTGTCCCAAAAGACTCACTATTCCTGAGAACACACCTTCTTCCCCCCCTCTTCCCCTCCAACCCACATCTGGAGACTAGCCCTTCCCCTCTTTTCAAGTGAATACATGAGAGTCCACTATGCAGTTGGAAGTTGTGGAGAAGTCAGAGGCCTTTGGATGCTAGAAGCAAGTGCGCTTTTCTGGAGAGGAATCGGTATTCGAGTTAGACCAGAATGCTCATAAGTTTAAAATGGAGTAAGATGCTAACTGAATCCAAGAACAAGCTCTTAGTGAGCACACAAACAGAA
Source organism: Apalone spinifera (assembly GCA_030068395.1). Lineage (NCBI taxonomy): Eukaryota > Metazoa > Chordata > Testudines > Trionychidae > Apalone > Apalone spinifera. Next base: position 9,606,561 of record JANRFK010000867.1, on the reverse strand, counting down.
AATTGCCAAACCACAGGACGTCAAGATCTCCACTGCTTTCCCCAACAATTCCACATATAGGGATAAACAGCAGCAAAGAACACTGAAAGCCAGGACTGCTCGCTGTAAACAAACTTTATGTTACCACGGGAAACTTGACCACACCCATAAAAAATGGGCATCCAGCTAACTACAATCATGCTGGACCATGGATGTTGCCAGAGCAGTGTGTGCCGGACTAGAGAGATTTAAACTGTAACTGAAAAAACTTAAAACAATGAAAGGTCCTGCAGCACTTAGAGACCAACAAAAAAAGGTAGATGGTACTATCTTCAGATGGATGGAGCAAGGGGTCCAGGATACAAATAAATAGCAGAAAAAGAGGGACTAGTGAAAGAGAAGGAAAGAGAAGGAAAATAATATTGTCAATTTCAGTGATAGAGAGGCAGTGGGGAGGGGGAGGGACGAGTAGTCAACTAGATTAACCAATAAGCCTAAATGTATTGGTTAGTCGACTAGTCGCTCACGTCCCTAGTAAAGATGCTTCTGGCTTGACTTGGCTATCCAAGTTTTACCTACCATGGGATCCTGCACACCATAGCTTTCTGCACTCTGCAGTGGGCAGAACGCTGATGTGATTTCTGTCTATATATCCAGTTGAAAAGCATACATCGAAAATTGCTAGGATCAGAAAGAAACCTGTCTCTCCCTATATGAAGGAGGTAAATCAAAACTGAAGGTGTCAACACTACTTTTAAAATATTTTAGGGCACTGTTTCTTAAACTGTGTTCCAGGGATGTGCAGCGAGGCATTTGGAGGTGTTCTACGGAGAACAAAGTTAAAAATGGCCACTCTTAAAGGGTCAGGTGACCTTTTTTCTCCCCCTCAATAATTCCCCTCCTCCCCCGACCCTATTTTCTCAATAACTTTTCCCCTGCCCTTTTTTTTTTTTTTCGGTCTCTACAAAAAATGCTTGGTGTTCCCCATAAAAAAAAATTAGTTAGTGTTCCTCCATCTTAAAAAGTTTAAGAAACACTGTTTGAGGATGTCTCTCTAATATTTGCTGCTGTTCAGAGAATCCAATATTAAAATTTAAAATAATAAGACTTTAGTCCTGGGTGTGAAAACTTTCTAATATACAGCTACAATGTAAAGACAGCAGTGCAGAAAGCTCTATAGCTGCACTGCATGTCTACAAAAAAAAGGTATGACCTACAGCTAGAGCCCTGCAAATCTGCAGATATCTGCAACTCCATTTTGCAGATACAGCTATGGATACAATTTTGTATTTGGAACCCTGCAAATTTGCAGATATCGTTTCTATCCATGGGTATCTGCAGCTGCGGATGCAGATATCCATGGATCATTTTTGCAGATGCAGATCCGGATACCAATTTTGCATCTGCACAGAGCTCTAACTACAGCCACTATATCACATGAAAGGCATGCTCATCTTATCAAAGAAGGGAATATATAAAAACACAGCTGAAACCAAACATTTATAAAACTAGCTATAATACTGCTAAAATACTCATGGCACTCTGCAATGGAGCAGCATGATAGTGAAAACAGAATCTATCCTATCATCTTTACGTGCAGTAAGTATGTAATACTATAGTCAATTAACCAATAAGAAAAAGCTTATAGATTAACGCTACAGACAACACGCATTCTCTCTCCTCTCCCATACTTTGTAGGTTATCAAGGTTTTTAGGCCCAATTGTATTTTCAGTTTGGTCTGTGTAAGTAATACGACCCAAAGGGCTTTCTAATGTTAGAAGTTGTGCTTCAGAGAAGCACAATTCTTTTGATACCCCTACACCTTGCCCAGGAAGAGGAGTGGGAGGATTCAACCAATAGAAGATTATACTTACCAGTACAGAATTTAGGGTTGTAAAATCCCTTTTAATCGATTAACCGGTTAATTGATTAAGCGAGCTTCCCCACCCAAATCAGTTAAAACAAGGCACAAGAGGCAGAGCCATGGCTCAATTCAGTGCTTGTCTGCCTGCTGAAGAGGAGTGTCATAGGTATTTGTTACCCTATCCATAAGCAACTGGCCACAAGATGGGGAGGTTATGAAGGCACATACATCTCTATGCTGATGTGTAGACTGGGGTAAAATCCAGCCCTCAGGCTGAAAATTCTTTTCTGCAGGACCAAGTACACTTCTATATTTGTACCGTGCCTACCCATAAATGAGCCCGATTCTGTTTAAGAAAACATTGTGAGGTATCCTCACAATGTTCAGCAAAATGAAATAGCAAATATACTCCTACTCACCATGCCTCTGAGATGGGCAGAGCAATATCATGTTGAGTACATTATGTAGAATAAGTCTGGACCATCTAGGTTAATGAATCTGAGCTAATACTACACCACTTATTTACTTCATCTTCAAAGCATTTCAGAGTCAAAGCTGAATATATTTCACACAGAACCAAAACTTTTAAATATCCACAGGAAGATTTCATTTTTATAGGCAATAAACATTAAATCTAAAGGACTGGAACATAAAAAGTGTTTTAATACCACATAAATCACCTTTCCCTAGACAGAATAAATCTCTGAAGGTTTTAAGGACTGCAATATAAATTTTTATGGCAAATTATCTACATAGAAATTATCTGCATGAGATGCACTTTCACTTCCCTTGCTCATTTACATAGTGCTGACACACATTTCAATCACAACATCCAATCCAATTTGGAAAGTCCTGTGTATTGGAATACAAGCTATATGCTGAACGCCCTCCCCTCCTCCCCCCACCTCACATGACATGGATTCTTCTAACTGCCTTTCTCTTTATCAATACTGAACTTCACTTTGCAGAAGTAACACATACTGTTTAGATTGTGCATGATACATACTATTACAGGGGTAGGAAGTAATTATCGCGGGGGGGGCACTTAATGAATTTTGCTATGTGGTCACGGACCAGCTGCAGCCCCTGGAAGGGGCAGGACCTGGGGGAGGAAAGGGTGGGGCTGGGAACTAGCCTTCCTCCCGAGTTGTCTGGGGCTGGAAGCTTTGAATTAAAAACACTGTGAAGGGCTCACGGCTTCCGGCCCCACTGATACTGCATTGCCTGGCAGCCGTCCAGGGTTGCGGTGGCTATTTAAAACACTTGCAGCTCTGGCCCCTGCCAAGGTAGTACCACAACCGTGAGCTATTTAAATAGGCTCCTGTTGTCTGCACTACCACCTGGAAATTCGGTGGCATGGGTATCAGGATATAAATAGCGGCGAGGAGTCCTGTGGCACCTTGTAGACTAACCGAAGTGTTGGAGCATAAGCTTTCGTGGGCAAAGACCCACTTCCTCAGATGCATGCATCTGAGGAAGTGGGTCTTTGCCCACGAAAGTTTATGCTCCAACACTTCGGTTAGTCTACAAGGTGCCACAGGACTCCTCGCCGCTTTTGCAGATTCAGACTAACACGGCTACCCCTCTGATACTTGAGGATATAAACAGAAAGTGGCCAGATGCAGTCCATTGGACAGATCCGGCCCCGAGCCACATCTCGCCCAGCCCTGCTCTACTATGAAGATTTTAATAAGTGAAAATGTGAACATTGACTAAGAAGTATTATTACTATGAAATATCCTTCAGCTTCAATTTGCTGCTACTCATTGTCTGCTAAGAACTGTGGCAATATGAAGTGTCCACCTCATGTACCAACAAAAACTACATAACTTTGAAGACTCCAAAAACCATAGCCCCCTGATTCCTACCAAACACTTCCCCATAGTCTTGTCTTTTTTTCTTTTTCTTTTTTTTTAGTGTTTGACGCCTGAACATAGGTTTAACAGGCTGAATCTTGAAGAAGATACAAAAACATCAAATTTTAGAATTAAATGAGACTGGAGGCTACTCTACCCAACTCACTAAGCAAGAAAATTACATACAGAAGGATGAATATGAAGGAAAGAAATGAAAGGTGAGAATTTTTCTGAATAGGAAAGTCAAAGTGATATATTTTTCCCTAACTCTTCCCAAAGTCTGAAAAATAGTAAGCCCTTAAATCAGAGCAGCCCAACTACACGCTTTATAGCAGGGCTGGGTAAAATAGAGCCCATGGAAGAGATCCAGCCCACGAACACAGGCAGGCTCCCTGCCCCCACATGCCCCTCAGAAAAGCAGCTGTCAGGTCAACAGCTGTCAGCCGGGGGGGGGGGGGGGGG
>JANRFK010000867.1:9530370-9541330 GCA_030068395.1 Apalone spinifera | reverse complement strand
TCATTTGCATCCCTTTTCCGGAAAAGGGGGCCTGTGTAGACGTAGCCCAGGAGCCAAAGGGGAAAGATTTTCTCTCCCATGTCTATAACAAAGAACCTTAGGGGCTTTGATACCGTAAGTCAGATAGATAGATTCCCTGATTCTTCTTTGATATAGATGTCCAACAACAGTAATTTCACCGACATTAATGGAGTTACAGTGGTGTAAAACTCATGCTAGAGGAGAATCTGGCAGATAGAGACAGACTGAGTAAAGTAATAGCCAGCTGGAGACCGGAAGACATGGAAGAGAAAGGCAGGGCATATACTGCCTTTGCATAGGTGTAATGATGTTGCCAGTTATGATCTACGAACTTGGACAGTGCTATACAATCTATATGCCACAAAATGCTATAACCTTTACTTTTGCCACTTCATAATTGTAGTATAAGCTGATGAGGATTAGTACAAGAGTTGCATAATAGTTGATCCTGTTGTAATACATGAAATGTGGGATATCTGCAATGATCTCTCCTGAAATAATCTGTCAGGTTTATGTTTCCTTCCAAAACACAACTGTGATTCAGAATACATTACTAGTAGTTGTTGAGTTTTGGCACACTGAAGTGAATTCATGGGTGCACTGCACCCAGTTTATGCAGGCTGAGCTGGCGTAATGACCCATGGAAATACCTCAGTCTATAAAGCCTCAGTCTTGAATGTCCACCCTGCAAGGGGATTTCTGGAGCAGGGCATAGGAGAAGGTATGAGGAATCATGGTAGAGCATTCTTATTTTACTGTAGTCTCAGGTGCTCATAGAAACTTGTAGAATCATAGATTCATAGAATCCTAGGGCTGGAAGAGACCTCAGGTGGTCAACAACTCCAGCCCCCTGCCCAAAGCAGGATCAACCCCAGCTAAATAATCCTAGCTAGGGCTTTGTCAAGCCGGGATTTAAAAGCTTCTAGGGATGGAGATTCCACCCCCTCCCTAGGGAACCCATATCAGTGCTTTACCACCCTCCTAAGGAAATAGTTTTTCCTAATATCCAACCTACATCTTCCCCACTGCAACTTGAGACCATTGTTCCTCGGTCTGTCATCTGTTACCACTGAGAACAGCCTCTCTCCATCCTATTTGAAATTCCCTTTCAGGTAGTTGAAGGCTGCTATCAAATCCCCCCTCATTCTTCTCTTCTGTGGACTAAATAAGCCCAAATCCCTCAGTCTCTCCTTGTAACTCATGTTCTCTAGCCCCCTAATCATTTTTGTTGCCCTCTGCTGGACTCTCTCCAATGCACCCACATCCTTTCTGTAATGGAGGGGGGCCAGAATTGGATGCAATACTCCAGGTGTGGCTTCACCAGTACCAAATAAAGGGGAACAACCACTTCCCTCGATGCTGGCAATGCTCCTACTAATGCACCCCAATATATCATTAGCCTTCTTTAGCTACAAGGGTGCACTAGCGGCGAGGAGTCCTGTGGCACCTTATAGACTAACCAAAGTGTTGGAGCATAAGCTTTCGTGGGCAAAGACCCACTTCGTCAGTTGCATGTAGTGGAAATTTCCAGAGGCAGGTATAAATATGCAGGCCAGAATCAGGCTGGAGATGACAGGTGTGCACTGTTGACTCATATCCAGCTTCTCATCCACTGTAATCCCCAGGTCCTTTTCTGCTGAACTGCTGCTTAGTCAGTCAGTCCCCAGCCTGTAGCAGTGCTTGGGATTCTTCCGTCCCAAGTGCAGGAATCTATACTTGTCCTTGTTGAACCTCATCAAGGTTTTATTTGGCTCAATTCTCCAATTTGTCTAGGTCACTCTAGACCCTCTCCCTACCCTTCAGCATATCTACCTCTCCCTCTAGCTTGGTGTCATCCATGACCTTGCTGGGGGTGCAATCCATCCCCTTCTCCAGGTCATTAATAAAGATGTTGAATAAAACCAGCCTCAGAACCGATCCTTGGGGCACTCTGCTTGATATCAACCGCCAACCAGACATCTTACAGTCCATTTATCCAATCCATACTTCTTTAACTTGCTGGCAAGAATACTGTTGTATCAAAAGCTTTGCTAAAGTCAAGGTATATCATGTCCATTGCCTTCCCCATAGAAGGCAATCAGGTTGGTCAGGCAAGACTTGCCCATGGTGAATCCAAGTTGACTATTCCTGATCACTTTCCTCTCTTCCAAGTGCTTCAAAGTGGATTCCTTGAGGAGCCCCTCCTTGATTTTTCTGGGGACTGAGGTGAGGCTGTCTGGTCTGTAGTTCCCTAGATTCTCCTTCCCTTTTTCAAAGTTGGGAACTACATTTGCCTTTTCCCAGTCATGTGGGACATCTTCCAATTGCCACAAGTTTTCAAAGATAATGGTCAATTGGTCTGCAATTACATCAGCTAACTCCCTCAGCACCCTCAGATGTATTAGATCTGGCCCCATGGATCTGTGTATATCTAGCTTTTCTAAATAGTCCATACTTTGTTCTTTCTCCACTGCAGGCTGCCCACTTCCTCCTCATACTGTGCTGCCCAGTACAGTAGTCTGGGAGCTGACCTTGTCTGTTCATCTAGCTCACTATCCTGTCTGCCAACAGTGGCCAATACAGATGCCCCCAAGGGAGGGAATGCAACAGGTAATCATCTTGTGATCCCTCTCCAGTCATCCATTTCCTGACAAACAAAGGCTAGGGACACCATTCCTAATAGCCATTAATGGACCTAACCTCCATGAATCTTTTTTGAACCTTGTTAAAGTCCTAGTCTTCACCACATCCTCTGGCAAGGAGTTCCACAGGTTAACTGTGTACTGAGTGAAGAAACATTTCCTTTTTTTTTGTTTTAAACCTGCAGCCTATTCATTTCATTTGGTGACCCCTAGTTCTTATATTGTGGGAATAAGTAAATAACTTTTCCTTATTCACTTTTTTCACACCAGTCATGATTTTATAGACCTCTATCCTATCCCCCCTTAATCTCCTCTTTTCGAAGCTGAAAAGTCCAAGTCTTTTTAAATCCTGATGGATGTTGTAATGCACTTCGTTCAAGTCTGACATGAGCGTACCTGGTCCAAAACATGTTGGCTACGTCTAGACTGGTGCGCTTTTGCGCCAAAGCTATGCAAATGTGGTTTAGCATTAGAATATCGCTGCGCCTCATTTGCATAGCTAATGATCCGCCATTTTCACAGAACAGGCTCTTACGCAAGACGGGGCTGTCTACACTGCCCTGTCTTGCGCAAGAAAAACCCTTTTGCGTAAAGCCGTTATGCTGATTATTTTCGGGCATAATGGCTTTGCGCAAAAGGGTTTTTCTTGCGCAAAACGGGGCAGTGTAGACAGCCCCGTCGAGATTTGAGAAACTCCCAGGACAGTGAGTTAGGTTTGGTTTCAGGTTTGTTATGATTGGGAGTTTTGCACAGCCCTTCACTTTTACCACACCAGTCATGATTTTATAGAACTCTGTCATATCCCTCCTTAGTCTCCTCTTTTCTAAGCTGAAAAGTCCATGTCTTTTTAATCTCCCTTCATATGGGACCTGTTCCAAACCCCAATCATTTTTATGCCCTTATCTGAACCTTTTCCAATGCCAATGTATCTTTTTTGAGATGAGATGACCACATCTGTATGCAGTATTTAAGATATGGGCATACCATGGTTTGAGTACTTCAGCTTTTTCCAAATCTGTCACTAGGTTACCTCCCCCGTTCAGTAAAAGTCCCACACCTTCCATGACCACCTTCTTAATGCTAGCATGTCTATAGAAACCTTTCTTGTTATGTTTCACATCCTCTGCTAGCTGCAATTTCAATTGTCCCTTGGCCTTCCTAATTACACCCCTCCATGCTTGAGCAATATATTTATATTCTTCCCTAGTTACCTGTCCAAGTTTCCAGTTCTTGGAAGCTTCCTTACAAGCAACTTTTTATGTTTAAGCTTGCCAAAGATTTCACTGTTAAGCCAAGTTCCCCACAGCTCCTGCCCCCTGCAGTGAGTTCCCCAGGTTTCCCAGCCCTATGGTGAGTTCGGGAGCTGTGGGGAGCTCACCGTGGGGCCAGGAGCTGCCACTTCCAGTATTTGTGAATTTCACCATTTGCGGTGGTGCCAGGAATGCATCCAACCTGAATGGTGAAGGTCTCCTGTAATTTGATTGTGAAGTCTTTATAAATGCAATTTGTGAACACATATGAAGCCAATAACTTTGTATTTTTCAGACTATAGCTGTCATACAGGCATGTAACAATTCATTTGTTTATCTCTCTCAAGGTTTTTTAGCGAGGAGAACATGTTGCAATTTAGATACTTATATTAGCCTTTTATTCATTTTAAATAGCTTATTGTTTTGTTGCTTCTGCTTGATTGGCAATTTTTGTGTGCACTCTAAAGTGAAAACTTTGCTTACCAGTGACTGATAGAATCACATTTCCCTGGTTTATAATTTCAATAAGGTTTCATTTAAAGTTTGTTCTTATAATTTGAACATATGTGATCCTGCTTTTTTCACTCTTACACTAACATAAATAATAAAGACTCCCTTCAAAAATTCTTGTAAACTTGGTACAATAGAGTGAATGTTAGGCTTTCATATGTACATGATCTAGTTGGATTCTTCATGTTATTGGGATAATATTTTACAGAACAAATTGCAAGCTGTTAACTAAATGAAAACCAATAAGGAACCAATCCTGAAGTTCTCAGGCAAAATATTCCATTGAAGATAATAGAAATTGTATCTGAATGAGGGCTGCAAAATCAGAACTGGAGTCATATTTCCTAATCACACAAAGCAACATATTTTAGATCTGACAGGAGCTGGATTCCTGTAGCTCCATGAAATATTTGAGAGACTGAGTGAAAAAGAAGGTAATAGTGAAATATTTCAGTTCTGATAAGGTCAGAGCAGTCATGAGAACCAGGCCTAGTAATGCCAACAGAAGTCAGAAATGTTTAAATAAACTTTGTTCATAGTTGTCCTGTATTGTGTTTTATACACTGTAGTTCATAGATCACACAAGAGTTTAACAAGAAAAAGATTCACATTAATTTCACACACAAAATGTTTAAGAAATATGTGAAAGGCTTTTCCTTTTTATAAGAACCCAATAAAACACTGATCATAAAACTCTGCCCTTCTGCTTCTTTATTTTCAGTTTCTATGGAGCCTTTGTATTTAAAGTTTAACTTCAAGACCATGATGGGATGTGATTATGAGACCGGTGTAATTTCTGAAGACTATCATCATAATTCTTTTAATCACACTGGTATAAACCAAGAATTAACTCTGTTAAAATCAGCAGGATTACACACTTGTGTAAAATCAAATTGTTAGGCAAGATCTGTAATAGGTGTAAATGGTTTCCACTCCATTGGCAACTGTGGAAGTATGCCCTTTTACACCAGCTGAGGATCTGGCCCATTGACTTCAGTAGAACATAAGAGCATAAGAACAGCCTACTGGGTCAGATCAAAGGTCCATCTAGCCTAGTATCCTGTTTCCCAACAGTGACCAATGCCAGATGCCCCAGAGGCAGTGAACAGAAACAGATAATTATCAAGCGATTCCTCTCCTCTCATCCATTTCAAGCCCCTGAGGGACACCATTCCTACCCATTCTGTCTAATAAGTATTGATGGACCTACCCTCCATGAATTTATCTTGTTCTTTCTTGAACCCTGTTAAAGTCCTGGTCTCACAACCCTCTCTGGCAAGGAGTTCCACGGGTTTACTGTGCGCTGAGTAAAGGAAAACTTCCTTTTGTTTGTTTTAAACCTGCTGCCTATTAATTTCATCTGGTGACCACTAGTTCTTATTTTATGGTAACAAGTAAATAACTTTTCCTTATTCACTTTCTCCACACCAGTCATGATTTTATAGACCTCTAAATCCCTGCTTAGTCTCCTCATTTCTAAGCTGAAAAGTCCCAGTCTTTTTCATCTCTCTTCATATGGCCCTGTTCCAATCCCCTCATCATTTTTACTGCTCTTTTCTGAACCTTTTCCAATGCCCATATATCTTTTTTGAGATGAGGCGAACACATCTGTACTCAGTATTCAAGATGTGGACATACCATAGATTTATACAGAGGCAAGAAGATATTCTCTGTCTTATTCTCTATTCCTTTTAAAATAATTCTTAACATTCTGTTTGCTTTTTTGACTGCCACTGCACACTGAGTGGATGTTTTCAGAGAAATAGCCACAATGACTCCAAGATCTCTCTCTTGAGTGGTTATAGCTAAATTAGACCCCATCATTTTGTATGTGTAGTTAGGTTTTTTTTCCAATGTGCATTACTTTGCATTTATCAACATTAAAATTCATTTTGTTGCACAGTCACCTAGTTTTGTGAGATTCTTTTGAAGCTCTTCACAGTCTGCTTTGGTCTTAACTATCTTGAGCAGTTTAGTATCATCTGCAGATTTTGCCACCTCACTGTTTACCCCTTTCTCCAGATCATTTATAAATAGGTTAAATAGGATTGGTCCCAGGATGGATCTTTGGGGGACACCACGAGTTACCTCTCTCCAGTCTGAAAATTTACCATTTATTCCTACCCTTTGTTTCCTGTCTTTTAACCAGTTCTCAATCCATGAGAGGTCCTTCCCTCTTATCCCATGATAACTAACTTTACTTAAGAGCCTTTGGTGAGGGACCTTGTCAAAGGCATTCTGGAAATCTAAGGACACTATATCCACTGGTTCCCCCTTGTCCTCATCCTTTTTTACCCACTCAAAGAACTCTATTAGATTAGTGAGGCATGAGTTCTCTTTATAGAATCCATGTTGACTTTTCCCTAACAAATGATATTCATCAATGTGTCTGACAACTCTATTCTTAACTATAGTTTCAACTAATTTGCCTGGTACTGACATTAAACTTATAGGACTGTAATTACCAGGATCACCTCTAGAACCCTTTTAAAATATTGGGGTCACATTAGCTATCTTCTAGTCATTAGGTACAGAAGATGATTTAAAGGATAGGTTACAAACCACAGTTCTGCAATTTCACATTTGAATTCTTTCAGAACTCTTGGGCGAATGCCATCTGGTTCTGGTGACTTGTTACTGTTAAGTTTATCAATTTGTTCCAAAACCTCCTCTAATGACACCTCAATCCAAAACAGTTCCTCTGATTTGTCACCTAAAAAGAATGGCTCAGGTTTGGGAATCTCCCCAACATCCTTAGCCATGAAGTCTGAAGCAAAGAATTCATTTAGTTTTTGGTTGTTTAGCAGGCTTCCTGTTTCTATGTACTTAAAAAAATGTTTGCTATTACTTTTTGAGTTCTTGGCTAGCTGTTCTTCAAATGCTCCAAAAAGCAGTTATTTAAGGTGTCAGGAAACTTTATCTCTGCATCCTTTCCTGAGGTGAGCTACACCAGGGATTAATTGTGCTTTTTTCTCAATGTTTTGCATTACGAGTTCTTCCTTCTGTGCTGACAAATCCTTTTCTCCAATTCACAATATGACTCTTTGGGTGTGTCTACACAGCAAAGTTATTTCGGAATAATAGCCATTATTCTGAAATAAGTATGCAAGTTTCTACACAGCAAGGCTATGTCTACACTCGCGGCTTCTTGCGCAAGTATGGCCGTTCTTGCGCAAGAATCCGCAGAGCGTCCACACTGCCCACCGGCTCTTACGCAAGAAGATTTACTGTACGGCGTGGTAAGAGAGGGCTTCTTGCGCAAGAGCTACGCTCTTTTTTAACAGGTGTAAGCCCTCCTGCGCAGGAGCTCATGCGCAAGAGGTCAGTGTGGACGCTCGGCAGGGATTTCTTGTGGAAGAAAGCCCTATGGCTAAAATGGCCATCAGAGCTTTCTTGTGCAAGAGAGCATCCACACTGCCATGGGCGCTCTTGCGCAAAAGCACAGCTTGCACATGGCAGTGTGGATGTTTTCTTGCGCAAGACTTCTTGCACAAGAACCCTTGCGCAAGATGTTCTTGCGCAAGAAGCTGCCAGTGTAGACATACCTCAATAGTGTTATTTCCAAATAATTTCCAAATAATGGGAGGCTTATTCTGATGTCTGTAAACCGCATTCTCAAAGAATAACGCGTATTCTGAAATAATTATTTCGGAATAGGGGCTGTGTAGACACTCTATTTCTGCTATTTTGAAATAGCCCCTCACCAGGGCCATTCTAACTTATTCCTCCTGGGGCTCTAAATTGAGATAGCACATCTACATCAGGGAAGCCTGCCTTGGACTATTTTTGAGGCTTCCCTGCAGTGTAGACGTGCTATTTTGAAATAAGCTATTTCAGAATAACTATTCCGGAATAGCTTATTCCGAAATAACTGTGCAGTGTAGACGTAGCTTAGTTACATATTGCACACAAACTCAGGGCAGGGGCCTTCCACTGATTCAGATGGAGTTCCACACATGGAGTGAGTGCTGAATACACAACAAAGATCTGAAGCATGGATCAGGGAGGAACATTTTGCCCACAGCCCCCTAGGAGTTATTTCAGAAGCTACAGATTGCCAAGACACAGGGGCATTCTCTATATGGCCTTTACCATTCTCCTTGTCATGTTGCAGGGAGGAATGTGGCATAGAAGGCACTATTGGCCTACATTATTCAAGGCTCCTTCTATGCTAGTGTGATCCTTCTATAGCTGGCTATGCTGACTGTAGGGCAGCAAGTAGTAAATTCTTAGGGAATGTTTCAGTGCTCATTTACACAGAGTTTACCCTGTGTAATTCCACAGAATTCAATTGTATTACTCCTGATTCACATAGGAACAAGAGGAGAAGCAAGCCTCACACAACCAAATTTACATATGAAATAGAGAAAGTTGTAGATGCAAGCAAGATTTTTTTGTCTAATTATGCCACAAATCTTGTAGCTGAAATTTACATACTTCTTGATTCATGAAATTATGAACAGCTGCTATTTTGCTACATTCTTATATTGAAAAGGCAGCATAGAAAAGAACAGACACGTTAGGCAAACTCCATCTGCCCCTCATGTCTATCACTTCCCTTCACTCCCTCCTTCGCCAAACAGGCTAAAACAGTCTCATCAGATGTCTTGGTTTGCTAGGGACAGTCCCTGGATTTATGAAGCTGTCATATAGGATGGGATTTTTGTTTTTAAATCAACTTCTTAACATGTCTCCTGTTCTCCTTGAAGTGTTCAAGGATTTTCCAAGAATGCCCCAGAATACAACAGATCTTCAAGTAGAGAATAATCGTGCACAAAGCTATTGGATCTTTGGAGATGCCTGAAACTCCTCAGACATTTCCTTTTAGGAGTTTAGGATTCTTCTGAAAAATAATTATTTAGCTTAATTATGACCACCTGTGTTGTTGTTTTTTAAATTATTGTTCACTCTTATTCTAAATATTGGAGAGGAAAGTTGATTTTTTTTCTGGTTAAAAGGATGAGGAGTCAGAAAAACTGACTTCTCTTCCCTGCTCTGACAAAGATTCACTGCGCATCTTTAGCCTACAGCCAAGCCCACCATGCTGAATAAAAATGGATACTTTAAGTTCTTTATGCCAAGGCTCATCCCTTGATTATATTTTTGTACACTGCCTTTAGTACAATAGGCTATGATTTTTTGTATAGTAGGTAGACCTATAACCTCACAATGCAATAATATCAATGATAATGCATTTCATCACAATTTAAAAATATTTAGCATCTTCTGAATTAAAAGATGGAAATGCAGAATTTCAAAACTATTTAGCACCTGGTTAAACAGCACTTAACTCATTTGGATGCATCTCGGTTAAGAGTCTGTTTCCTAGTTGTGTCCCATTTAAGAAAACAGTCACTGCCATTCGCTATCATTAGTGTAACTAGGTTCCCTAGGAAATGTCCCATTAAGGTAGCCATCCTTATTAAGCATGTCCCAAATAAGCAGTGTTTATTTTATGGTAGGTTTCAGACCTTAACACAGAATAATTTTTAGTTCCTAAAGAGAGGAAAATCAGTCAAAGAAATGGCATATTTTAGAAAGGCTTACATTACAAAATGATAAGAGCCCCAAACTGAAAAAATAAGGCTGACCTTCCATCCCTTGTTCATGCTGCCTGCATTGTGGGTTTAATGGAATGGTGGTTTTCTGTTATTTTTTTTTTTAAGAACGTAGCCTACACCTTTTCTTGGCCTTGATTTCATTTTACTATATATGTTAGAAATGTGCATGTGTCTCTCTGTCTGTGGGTCCATTTGTTCAAGCGCTCATCCTAAACGGTAAGAGGTAGGACCACCAAATTTGATAGGCAGCTGCCTTGTATCATAACTTAAAGCACAGGGGTTTGGTTGTGCCAGGACAATGGGATGTGCATGGCATGTGAGTGTTTGCATCAAATGGAAAGCAAGCACTCCAGTGAGCAGCAGCTGGCTGGCAACATGGTCCCTGCCACCCCAGACTGCCCTGGGGAGCTGCTGCCAACATGTGGCCCCCACTTCCCTGAGCCAGCCCCAGTGAGCACCAGTGGATAGCCTGTGTAGCCCCGGCCACCTCCAGGCTGGCCCTGAAGAGAAGCCAGTGGACCACCATTCCCTTCCCTGAATTGCCCCCCACTTCCTCTCAACCCCCTGCCCTGACTCCTGCATCCCCACCCCTTACCCTGAGCCCCTCCCCACCCTATGCTCTTATTCCTGAACCCCCTTCCCATGCCCTGAGTCCCTCAACCCCTAACTTTGACTTCTGCACCCTCCACACCCCCAGCCTCCTGCCCTGAGCCCCCCACAGCCCCAAGTTCCTGCCCTGACTCTTGTAGCCTCCACACCACCAGCCCCCTGCCCTGAAGGATTTGAGCAATGCTGGGTACGTCTTCTAGTTGTATCATAACTTAATGGCTTATGACTTACAACTGCATGTCATAGGAACCACAAAAGTTAGCTACCGTGAGAAAGACTAGGGAATAATCATGTCTCTACACAAAAAGAATAATAATCTTGTCATTTAGACAGTGGACTGGGTCTCATGAGATGTGGGGTCAGTTTCCAGCTCCAGTTTCCAGATGTA
>JANRFK010000867.1:9518097-9530270 GCA_030068395.1 Apalone spinifera | reverse complement strand
AAAATCATGCCAGTGTAGACGTAGCCCTATTGAAATCAATCGGAGTAGGAACCTAAATACCATGGGTCTCTCGGGTCCTAATTCAACAAAGTATTTAAGCACATAGAATCATAGAAATGGAGAGCTGGAACGGAGCTCAACAGGTAGCCTCGTCCATCCTCCCTCTGAGGAGACAGAATTAAATATCCCATGACCATCCCTGATGGATGTTAGTGTGACCCACTAAAAATTCCAAAGAACTGGTGGCTGTACAAAGCAGTAACAGGCCACCAAAAAGAAGCCAAGAAAAGATCCATCTCTCATTTCACAAAACATTGCTGCTGCAGCAAGCTGTGCTGCTGTGAGGCCTGCAGCATAGACAAAGCCGCAGGGTGACATAAGACAGCTTACGTCAACCGAATGATGTCAGTGTCCATATTACAGCCTGGCTCCCACCAATGTAAGTGGTGTACTACACCAACATAATAGCTTCACCTCTCCAAGGTGTAGGGCTTATCCCGGTGGAGTGAGGAAGGCTCCAGATCTGTGCAAACACTACAGGTTTATTACATCGACTGTTGGCTGCGATTCTTGTCAACTTCATGGCCCCGGCTGGAGCCCTGGAACTGACAGAAAAGTCTAGCGCATAGGTTGGGCTGTCATCCCAGGGCAGGTAAGGGGCTCCAGATAGAGCTGGACTGTCCCTGGGCTCCTCCCTGACAGCTCTGCTGTTCCCTGGCGGTTCCCCACTCCCAGCTGGACTGCTACACATGTGCCTTACTCCCTACTCTAACTGGGGCTGCAGCCTGGGCTTCTGGCTCCTGGCTTCCTGTCTGGGGCCTAGCAGCCACTTGGGCCCCAGGTGCAGAGCTCCCTGCCAGGAGCATGGGTATCTGCCAGGCTCCCAGCAGGAAGCATGTGGGCTCCCAGCAGGGATCTGGGCCCAGCTGATCAAAGGGAAGGCAGTGTGATCATGGGACACGGCAGTAATTACCGTGGTGGCTGTAAATCATCGAATGTAGATCGATTAAGTTTGTAGCGAAGACTTGCCCAGAGTGCCATGAGCCATACATTCGGCATCTTTATGAAGTTCTTGTTCTTCTTCGGGTAGTGTCCCCGTGGGTGCTTCACTGTGGGTGTCAGGCTCATCCCAGCATCGCAGTTCGGAGATCTTTCAGCTGTTGTCTGCCGGACTGCACTTGCGCGACAGCCATCTTGTGGCTTTTCGCGCCGTTTCTGGTCGCGTGGTCCGGCTCCCGCCAGTTCTTCCTGACTGTCTTTGGGTGCAGATGGAAAAATAGCTCCCTCTCACATTGATCCTGTCAGGACTGAGAGAGGAGAATTTGTATATAGTTAATTAGTTAAGTTTGTAATTAATGTTACAGGAGTTAGATTCTCGTTAGAAACCCCAGCTCAACCGCCATCTCTCCCCACCATGACTCGTTGGCTTTCCCCCGAGGCGACAAGCTCAGAAAGGAGCCGATCGCCATCTTGCTCCTTACCAGCGCTCAGAGTGAGCATGGAAGATAAGCCGGGCACCTCAGGGATAGTGGCAGCCCAAAAGCCGCATAAAGACAAATCGGTGCATAGTACATCGGCACCAAGCCCAGAGGAGTGTTTGGCACCGAGACCTAAGCTGGCACCGACGTTGGCACCAGCTGCGGCACCGGTACTGTCGGCACCTGCCCCATCTGCCTCTGACCTACCGGCACCGATGCCGGCACCGGAGAACATATCGGTACAGTCTGCACCTCATTCCCCAGCACTGACAAACTCGGCAGCGGGACGCACCGTACCGATGCACAGGGCGACAGCTCCACTGGCACCAATGCCTAAGGCACCGGCACAGTCAGCACCGACACACTCAGCACCAGAACCATCGGCATCAGTGCAGCACTCTTCAGCACCTCCATACTTGCGCCGAATTTCAACACCTAGCGGAACACTACCAACGCTTCTCATGCAACTTTCCCCTTCTTCCACTGGCAGAGGAGCAGCAGCGAGTCTGCAACAGGGGGTCTTTTTCCCCAAATCCCCTTCTCCACTTACAACTCGGCATGAATCCAGGCAGCTCCAATCTAGTGTCCCCCCTTGACTAAGACACTCCTATCACCGATACTATCGCTTGCCGTCTCCTTGCTATTCTCGGCACAGATCCAGATCTCCAAGGTCTTATATTCCAGGAGCTCTAGATACAGGGATGACCACAGGCGTAGATACCAACCTTCTTATGATGATTGCTACCGTAGATACCATAACCATCGAGAGCAATATTCCAACTCAACTCGCACCTCACCTTCACCAGCTCCATCATTCACAACTCGTGACAGGAGCAGATCCCGCACCTTGCCCTCAGCCAGACCACCTACTCCATCTGGTGATCAACCACCAACAGAACAGCCCACCGTGGAAGTAGAACAAACTTCTGATACAGAAGTATCACATCACAGGTCCCCTAAAGACGTGGTGTCTTCTTTGCCAGATGATGCCATCCTCACTGGAGACACCTCACCATCAGATGACCTGAAAGAATTTCAGGAGTTATTCAGGCGGATAGCCAACACCCAGAACGTACAGTTAACGGAGGTCCAACAGAAACAACATAATCTGTTGAGAAACTTACATCTTTCCTCCCACTCATCCAAGGTCGCTCTCCCACTGGATGAGGTCATTCTTGAAATTGCCAATGGGATATGGCAAACTCCTGCCACTGCGCCGCCGACTGATAAAAAGGCCGACAAAAAGTATTTCGTCCCAGCCAATGGGATGGAATTCTTGTTTAAGCATCTCCAGCTTAACTCCTTGGTCGTCGACGCAGCTCAACAACAGGCCAAAGCCCTTCAATACAAAACCACCACTGGAGATAAGGACCACAAGCACCTAGATCTCTTGGGCAGAAAGGTGTACTCCTCAGCCACGCTAACGCTCCGAATGGCCAATTACGTGGCACCGTTATCGAATCACAACTTTGACAATTATGTGAAGTTAGTTCCCCTACTCGACCACCTTCCAGATACTGAGCGATAGCTGCTCAAAGCTATTATTCAAGAGGGCTACACCACCTCTCATTCAGCGCTTCACATTGCTCTGGACACAACGGATGCAGCAGCAAGGACGACAGCAACATCTGTTGTAATGTGCAGGATCTCATGGCTCCACATGTCAGCGGTTCCAAAGGAGCTTCAATCTGAAGTTGAAGACCTGCCCTTCGACAGACAAGGCCTCTTTGCAGTCAAGACAGACCAGCACACCATAAGTGTGTACAGGGCCAGCCAGGTGGAGGCACCGCCATTGTATATTGTTTAGGAGCAAGGGACTGTAGCAATGGGGTGGATAAGGAATCCCTTCTAAACAACATCACCACTGGGGTACTCAGGATCTCCTTTTATGTTAAAAACATCAGGTGCCCAGGCACACATGTGAGTGTGACCTGCTCCCAAGTAACCCAGGGAGGAAAAAGGGAGGTTACATATCTATTGGGCTTAATTTTAGTTTGAAGTTTATTATGATGTTTGCTGCAACGAACGCTGAGGGTGCTTCTTCATTGTGAAAATTAATGGGATTCCTAGAGACTGCTTTTGGAAAGTCTGTTTCTAGGTTGGAAACGACTTCCATTAACTCACTGACTGCATCTTCTGGTTCTTTAATGAGGAAACCATACTGTGCTGGGCTCAGATTTTGTCAGAACAGATAAAATAGTCTTGTAGCTTAATTCAGCACATGGACAGGACACCGTGAAAGTATACTGTATGGAGCATGGATTACTGGTGGTTGGCACCACACTTACTGGTGGCCCATGGCGAGTCGGCGGGTCATATGATGCATGACTCTTTTCTCTATTTCTAGCTGCTAAATTGCATGAAAATATCCCTAAAATACATTAAACCTTGTCCTAAAATGATTTTTCCCCATAAGCAGTTGTTGTAATTTTCATAGGGATATTTCATGATTGCAAAAGGGAGGAGGAGATCTGTGTTATTGTGAATAGGAGATCAAGAATTCCCTAAAAAGCCCTGTATTAGAATGTGGGACACACTATGAAGAAGACTAAGTAGGCCCATTTAACCCTAACAGAAACTTCAGGAAGTGATGATTATAATTCAGTAGGTGAGACTCTTCCTTCTATATTAATAGTAAATCACTGCCCCAAAAAGGTAGCCTGGAAAATGTCTCTCATGAGCCAGGTAACCTGGTGTTAGGTGATGCTGTTGTAACATTGTGATCAAAATATATATATAAAAAAAAGATTTCTTCCCTTCAGGCAGTTGAATCACACCATGTGTCTGATAGGTGTTGCCTTAATTCTCTGTTCTGAGAAATAGTAAATACCTATCCCACCCCTGATCTTACATCTGGTAAGAAGGTGCATAACAACATGCTTAAGTAAATACTACATATCCTTGGGTCAGAGGTCTCCTCTGTAAAGTCTTTTTGTGTGCCTAATTTCCTGATACATACATCACATCACACTGTGCATTGTAGGGATGGGCACAGATCAAAATACTCATATAAACACCTAGCTCCAAACACCCCCAAATTTCAGGGAAGTTCAGAGACAGATTCCAATCCACACTTTCAGGAAGTGAATCCACACCTGAACTTTGTGTCTCAGGGCCGTCTCCGATAACCTTAATTAAGGCAATTTTTAATTAAGTAGTTTCACTTGCTTAACACTGAATAAATGTTGCATCAGCGTTTCCAATGTGCAACCTTCTTTTATCAGGAATTTAGAACTTGGCCATGACTTCCAAGAGCTGGTACATCCACAAGTTGCAGATGAAAATCTGACTGGATCCCAATGCAGAGAGCAAAGTTCAAAACTGTACCCGCATGGAGACTTGCATGCATTCTTCTGCCTCTGACATAAGCCAACTACAAGCATTTTGATACATCCTAAGCCTTCAGCATGTATTTTTCTAGCTCCGCTCATTATCTGAGCTCTCATTCAGATGTTCTCAGCACAGATGCCTTTCTCATCAGCTCTGCATTAAAACATACAGTAAGTGAAATTCTGCCATATGTTAATACATATGTTTCAATTTCAATAAACATTCGGTGCATTTTTTTAGAATTCAGAATCAGAGTTTATACTGTTATTTTTGCTTTCTATTCAAACATACCTGTGGTTTTAAGTAAGCTGTAATTAATCAAAGTTAGCTTAATGCAGTGTTACCTGTCACATAGAGGGAAACATATTGATTGTTAATAGTCCAGTATTTATCTGTTTTTGCTCCAAACAAGTTGGAATTGGTGAAGTCAAATTGTCTGAGACTCTCTGTGATATTGTAAAATGATGGACAGGCAAATAGCCCAGAGAAAAGGTATAACAAAAGCCTTGTCTACACTTAACAGAGCCGTCGATCTACTTCAGCAACACAAATTGCATAGTTGAAGTCAACCTATTTGCTGCAGTGTCTTGCATGTGATAAGGTCAGCGGGAGGCTGCTCTCCCATTGTCTTGGTAGACTACTGGCGTTGCTGGGAGGCTACTCGGAGATTGATTTATTGTGTCTAAGTAGACGCAATAAATCAATGGCCGATTAATTGATCACTGCAGTGTCGATCCACCACATAGTGGAGACAAGGAGTAAGATTTTCACTTTGTCCCACCTCACATTTTCTCATCTGGCATATTGCCACATGATAATGATGTCAGCATACTGAGAAAAAGGACACAGATTGGGCCACTTTCTCCTTTGTTGAGCTCTGTGAGCTGGCCAGACATTGTGATTAGTAAGTGGTCATCGTATATATCCAGAGAAGGCTGAGTCCATTTTTCATAAATATCCTGATTTATTCCATGTAAGAAACTAATCCAGTAACAGAAAAAGATTCTGGGATGGAAGGAGGAGGCAGTGTGGTTCACTGATGCTTCTAGTATTTGAATATTTGGGTTCACGTATTCAATAAAACAGATGAATATGCTTCTCTTTGATCTTTAAAAAGGGATTGTATATGTGGCTACAATGCTGACTTTTCCCTCTCAAATTTGGTTTGGGACTCTTGTGCTAAGACTGGCACCTCCTTCTTTCAGAAGTCAACATGGTTCTGGCAAACTCCTTATTGACTGCCAATTCCATGATAACCAATAATATAGCCATATTGAGAAACTTCTTTTGCTTTCACTGTGAATTGGCTCTTACATGCCTGGATTTGTTCAGTTACATACTTGATGAAAGCACAGAGCTTTTTTTCTTTTTTGATTGGTGGTTCATTTTTCATAAAACGTCTCAGGCATTTGAGAAATAAATAATCTTCCACTTATGATGGGCATAAATTCTCAGGAGACCTAAGGGTGCTAGCATGTATGTGCCAAGCCCTGATCTCCTCCAGGGAGATTAATATGTATGTATTGCCTGTAATTATAGGTTGATAATTATATAATTCACAGTCATCATTTGTGAATGACTGAGCAAGCTGGCAATGTGGAAAGGTGGGGCCATATGATAAGCTAATAAAAAAGGTAATTATTTCTTTCTGATCTGGCTTTTGCCTTCCCAGTCAGATTGGGGCATTGTGCAATATGTCGAGATGGATGAACCTCTGAATGCTTGGAGGTTCAGAACAGGTGAGCTAGGTACCCCAAAGTTTGGATATTTAGTCAGGGTTCAGCTGAACTGCTTTACTCTAGAAATTGAGGGCTGCTATGAGAAGAAAATATGACAGTTCTCAGGCACCAGAGACCACGGGTCTCGTTATTGCCCCCTGCCTTCACCATGAGGTAGTCTTGCTTGTGCTTGGCTGGATGTCAGCTTTCTAGCACCACCAGCTTTTCAGCTGCTTGAACACTCTTGTCAGGGCTAGGCCAGCCCAGTCTTTGCCTTGCAGACAGGCAAGAGAGGTCCACCCCAGTCCTAGAGTCCCATTGAATTGTACTACTGTGATATCTAGCCCCTGACTTTGGCAACACATAGAAATTCTTCTGCCCTCATCCCAGTTGTACCTTAAACCACCTCTCCTGTAAGCCACATGGCACTTGTAATAAAACAAAAGTAGGTTTAGTTAAGTGAGAATAAAGATTTAACAAGAAATGTGAGAAAGTGATGGAAACAGCGGGTTACCACACAAAACAAAATCATAAAATGTAAACCCAGGTTTACCTTTATCATTAGTTCCCTTTCTTATGCACTAAAGTAGGTTTTCGTCCCCAAATTTCAGTCTGTTGCAGAGGTGGCTTCACAAGAACGAGGATCCCAAAATGCATTAAAGCCCATCCCCGCTGGTCAATTAATTTCCTCAGAGAAGGGATACAGAGTGTTTTCCCATACATGCCATTATACCCAAACACCCTTTGGCCTTTATTCAGTGCTAGGATGATCTCCAGCTTGTTCTTTTCACCTCCAAGTGGTTTTGATCCTTTGCAATTGCTTTTGATGGTTTTCTGTTGACTGTTCTGAGGTGTGGCCAAGGGAGACAACAGAACCTTACAAGTTTGTTGCCATGGCAGCTGACTAGAGAGGAGTGCCCACTATTCTTGCTTGAATGGGCCATCACCTAGATATATTACCCCTTGTGACCGATCTCCAAATCCATAAAGCATACTTTCATATTAAATACATGATCCCTTAAATATTTTATGTGCATACATCTTGCAGTGATTATCAGTCTTGACAAGTTATGAACTTTTTGTAGCTACCTTTCAGGATATGTATCCATAAAGAGTAATATATAAGATGTGTTTGGTGTCGTGAGTTTGTCAGGTCTGAGGTGAGTGTTGTTTGCAATGAACCAGTGTTTCCAATGAACCTTCCTATAATTGCTATCTATGATCCTTATCTGCTACTTTAACTATCTAATCTTTAAGTGTTTATATGTTACCAGTTCTGCCTCTTGTTTTTCCCTTTGATATTTTCATACTCTCTGCTCCTTGTTTCCCACCCCTTTCCTTTTTTTTCCTTCCCCCATCTCCCTTCTCCCCTATTTATTTTGGGTCTGCACATCCTAAACTCAAAACTCCAGTCATCTGAAGAAGTGGGCTGTGCCCACGAAAGCTCATGATACCATCTACATGTTTTGTTAGTCTATAAAGTGGTACCAGACCATTTGTTGTTTTTGTTAAGTAGCTTGGGGATAGCTTGCTTATGCTTAAAAATATTTCCCTCTCCAAATTCCAATCAGCACGTTGACACAAAACCTTCTTATATATTACTTATAAGAAGTATATATAAACACATCTTATATATTACTCTTTATGGATACATATCCTGAAAGATAGCTACAAAAAGGTTTTGTGTCAACGTGCTGGGGATTTTTATTGCCTTCCCCCAGAGTTCAAATTGTGATGGGATGAGAGTTTGTATACATCCTCTCTTTAGCCATGTGGGGGTAACAATCAACAGTCTGTTGTCCACCAATGTTTCACAATGGTTCCTCTGTGTCTATGGGCTTTCTTTTGTGGGGCAGGAGATGATCTATCTTGTGAAAAACTAGAAGTTCACACTTGGTAAGGCTTCTCTCCTGACTGTGGGGGTTTCCACTTTCATACCAAACAACTGTATAGTTATAACGTGGGATGCAGATCACCCACACTGGTGAGTCAGGCGGGTTTCCAGCTATGAGTTTGTCAGTGCTCCGTGAGGCTTAGGCACCTTGCTATGACCTGGCACTGGTCTGCCAGCATCAGTCCAGATCAAAAGGAGCTTGAAGCTAAGCTCTAAAGGCACAATATGAGTTTTATAACACACACTTCTACTTAGGGTTGCCAGATGGTTTAACAAAAAATGCCGAACACTCCCCTCCCCACCAAAAAAAAAACAAACCAACACCTGGAAAAAATTCTGTTGAGACCAAAGTTGTTGGAGAAAAAAAAAAGGCTTTGTGCCTTTCAAATGTCCGGTATTTTCTGTTTTTTTTTACCAGATGCGGGACCTGAATAACGGACAGTCTGGGTGAAAACCGGACACCTAGCAACCCTACTTCTGCTGTGGGTACATTCACCTCTGTGAAGAGGCCCAGAACAAGGCTTATGCACTACTTTAAGGCCCTCTGAAGCCTCATTGTTTCCTTGTGCTCCTCCTTGGATCTGTGTCAGTCTGTCATATCTTGTCATTGGGATGGTAGGCTTTTTGTGGAAGAGACAGTCTTTTGCATATGATTAGTGCCTAGCACAATGTGGGGCCTGGTTAATCATTGGGACTTCTAGGCACTACTGCAATACAAATAATAAACAACAATAATAGGAATACTAACTAACGAAAGATCAGATGAAACATTAAAAAGAACCCCCTTTTTTGCACATAAAGTTCACAAAAGGCTCCGTTTTCTTTTCAAGAGGCTGAGCTCTCTGTTCATGATCCAGCAAAGTATTTAAGTCCTTGCTTAACTTTGAAATCAATGGGAACGCTCGCATGGGTAAGTGTTTTACTAGATTGAGGACAATGCTCAGCAGCTTGTAGGATTGAGCCCAAAGCATGTAATCTGGAAATGAACAAATCCAGGCATGTGGGAGCCAATTTAATTGAGCACAGTAAAAGCACAGACGTTTCTCAATACTGGTAAATGGTTGGTAGCAAGGCAGTGGCCGTTCAATAAAAAGCTCCCAGAAACCATGCTTGTTTCTTAAGGGAGGAAAATATGTCAGTCTTGGCACCAGATTCCCAAGCCATGGTTGAGGGAAAAAGCCTGCTTTGTAGTGACACATGCAATCCCTTTTGAAAGGTCTACGTGAAACATATTTGTCTTCTGATGGAGTTCAACTGCTGGTACTACAGATGGGGCACTTTGCCTGCTCCGTTGAATCCACCCTTCTTCCATGTTTGTGTTTATAAAGCAGAGATTCTAGAAGGCAAAACTACAGATCTGGAGGGAACGGGTGTGTGTGTGTGTGAAATGAGTAAGGTTTAAGTGGGATTTAATTGCTACACAGACCTTCTGTAGAGAGATGATTAGCACCCTATATGTCAGGGCTACTCAACTTTGGAAGCCCCAGAGACTACAGTGAAACTCACAGCACATTCAAAGGGCCACAATTTAAGTGTGGTTGCATATACATGCAAAAATATATGCAAATAGCTTCTTTCACATTGATGGCCATGAATACAAAGATTAAGGCAAGACTACACAACACACAGGCCCCATTTAAATCAGTTCTGCTGCTATTAATAAAATGCAATATTTACCTGATTTCCACCCATATAACAGCACTTTTAATGAGCAATGACAGTCCAGGAATTTAACTACTAAAACGCATCTCAACAGAAGACCATTATATTGACTCGCTGATGTGGAGCGTGTACCCAGTGGAGGCTATGTCCAAAGGATCCCACCTATTGGCCATGTGTTGAGCCAAGTGTAAACCCAAACTGCACTGTGGGCTGCAAACAAACAGGGCACAGGCTGCATGTGACCCTCAGGCTGCGTGTTGAGTAGCCCTGCTATACGTATTTCACACAATATTAATCCCCTCAAGTCCCTTCCAGCACAAACCTCGCCACTGTAAAATCTGGGATGGGTTGGTCGGGCCTGGCATTCCCTGTGTTTTTCAAAAGTCCTGGTGATCAGTAGAAAGATCTTCCTAGTACTTCACAAGCAATACTTCCGATCCTGCGCCAACCCCACAAAGCATGCGATTAAACAAGGGCTCAGTGCTGCATAGTGCTAAGCAGCATGACTCCCGTTCAGCAGCACACACAAGCATATCTGTGACTCCAGGCATGTCGTCAATTCCATCAGTGTCAACTGGACTGCTGCTCATATGTGTAACGATAAACATGCACTGAATGATTTGCTGGATCAGGGCAGGAATGCTCAGCACCTTGCAGGATCAAGCTGCTAGGCTCCAGGTCTGACATGTAATTAATCACTGGCTTCACTTCAAAGGGATTTAAGCATGTGCTTAAAATGAGGCACGTGCTTAAGTGACATCCAGGAGAAGGATGCTTTCCGGAAACAGGGTCATAATGTGAAAACATTACAGTCTCTCATAAAAGGTTCTGATTCATTTCATATGGGTGTTTGAATGAAAGGCTGGGATGTTGTTTTAGGTTTGAGTGAAGGTTCAGGCTGAGTCGTGTTCAGCCTGTGACCTGATCACTTAAGATCAAGTTCTTGGCCTACAGTTTTCTCACAAAGCCTTTCCCAAGAATTTCAAATGAACATCCGCTCCAAGACCAATTTGCCCTGTTGCTCCTGAAATAGGAACACCAATTTTGTTAGACCAGGATCTCTCAGCTTGGTAATTCCAAACTTGTCAGAGGTTTATGCCACTCTGCTTTTCCCTTAGAGCAGTGGTCACCAACCAGTATATTGGGATCTACTGGTAGATCTTGGAGCCTCTGACAGGTGATCCTGACTGGTCTGGCCAAGAGGCTGTCAAGTGCCGGCACTTCAGCTGCCCCTTCCCTCACTGCTGTGCACCTCCTGCCCTTTGCCTTGGAGCTGCTCCCTCTCCTCCCCCCAGGAGCCTCCTGCTTGTTGTGCAGGGCAGGGGAGGGAGAGAAGGGGGCACTGATGTCAAGGTGCCCTTCTCCCACTCTGTATCCTATCTCCACAGAGCAGAGTGGGGGGCACAACAGGGTGTGGGATGGAGTTTGCTGGCTGCTTTTGGGAGTGGTGCAGGGCCAGGGCAGGGGGAAGCCTGCCTTAGCCCCACTGCACCACCACTCAGGAGCCACCTGAAGTAAGCAGTGTCCAGATGGAGCCCACATCCTGAACTCCTATCCCAGTCACGAACCCCCTCCTACATCCCAGGCCTCTGACCTAGCCCCGAGGGTATCAAAACAACCTCCCAGAGCTTGCACCTAGAACACCCTCCAGTATCTCAACTATCTGCCCCAAGCTCAGCTCACAGCCCTTCTCTCACGCCAAATCCCTTAATCCAAGACCAGAGGCTGCACCCCAACCCACTGCCCCTGCCTGGTGAAAGTGAAGGCGGGTGGAGTGAGCAGGGGTGGGGCCTCAGAGAAGGGACACAGGATGTGGGGCAAGGGTATTTGGGTTTGAGGCAGATCTTGGATTGCACTTAAATTCAAAAAGTTATCTCATGCTTAAAGAGGTTGGAGACCACTGCCTTAGAGCTAGCCTGGACTGTGTAGTGTCAAGTATAGGATCTCTTGGCCAGGCCTCACGCACATAGCCGAGATCTACCTCAGCAGCCTCACCAGTCACGTGGATAGCAACAAGGCTTATCTACCAATAAAATCGAGCTTGTCAGAGTCCAGCACTCAACACCATATATGGGCATCACACCACACCCA
>JANRFK010000867.1:9462319-9475289 GCA_030068395.1 Apalone spinifera | reverse complement strand
TGGGCTAGATGGACCTTTGGTCTGATCCGGTACGGCCGCTCTTATGTTCTTATGAATTTTCTCTTCACGCAGCGCACAATCAACCTGTGGAACTCCTTGCCAGAGGATGTGGTGAAGGCTAGGACTTTAACAGGGTTCAAAAAAGAGCTAGATAGATTCATGGAGGTTAGGTCCATCGATGGCTATTAGCCAAGCTGGGTAGGAATGGTGTCCCTAGCCTCTGATTGTCTGGAAATGGATGACAAGGGAGGGATCACGTGAGGATTAGCTGTTGTGTCCCCTCCCTCTGGGACATCTGGTATTGGCACTGTCGGCAGACAGGACACTGGGATAAAAGGACCATTGGTCTGACCCAGTATGGCCCTTCTTATGTTCTGATGAAACAACTTAAAGTGGGGAAGCATGATTATTTACCCTATAAAAACACACCAACTTACTTTTCATGGGGGGGGAGGGGCGAGCAGTCGTCACATGATAACACGTTCCAGTTAATGGGCTGGATTTGAACAGCTGCCGAGAGGTGAAAGGATCTGTACTCCATGACCAGTCTCCCGACCCATCCAGTGACCCCAGGGTTAAATATTTTTAGCAACAGCTTGTTTACATGTCACATTTATCAATGAGCTTGTGGGACACAACAACCATGTGGCTGTATTGGAGGCTGGCCAGCAAGCTCCCTCTCTGCACGGAGCTACAGCTTTCTGAAGGGCTTGTCAGATATATTCTTCCTCCCGCGTCACAAGAGCAAGACTAATGTCAAAGGAACGCTCTTTATTTCTACTTACAACTGCTAAGGAAAATGTCCAGCGCTGTCTTTTTTCTTGTCATTTGTTCGACAAGTGTCTCATAAAACAAATCGAGAGGTTTAAATTTCCTGAGACGAAAATCAATACAAGGATAAAGTAAAGAATAGGAGGAAGTCAGCAGGCTAAGATTTATTTCCCTGGAAATGTTTTTCAATGGATTTACTAATAAATCTAAAGTGGCTGGTGCAGCCGCCTTTGATATGCAATATCCTCTTTACTTAGAGGATAGGTGCCCATGAGCAGGAGCCTTTAGGATTGATTTTTATCGGAGTGTTTGTTAGCAAAGCCCACTGCATTAAGTGTATCCTCAGCATGTGCAACAGGTAAAAGTTGGGGGAGGGATTCTGTTTGTGTGGCAGGATTTTTCACTGAATCCCTCCTCCCCTTGCATGGTGGCACCTAGAAGTCCCACTTGAGATCCAGGCCCCATTGTGTTGGGCATTGTACGTACATCTCATAAGAGACAGTTTCTGCCTCAATTACTTCCCCTCTGGATAGATCTAATTATAGTGAAATCCAAGACAAGCAGTGGAGATTACAACCAAGGTGCGACTGTCGGTTGCTTTGTAGAGCTTCAGGCTGCATCGTAAGGGTGAACGTTAACCACACACAGGATGGAAGCATCTGGGAAGGCAGCAATAAATTGAGACGGCTTTGGGAAATCCAGCAAAACAGGCACATTCCGTAGAGTGATGGGAGACATTCCATACAACTGAATGTAAACAGGTGAGTTGAGGCAGCTGGTGTAGACAGGAGTCATCCGAGGGTGTCCTCTCATGGCTGGGGGCCTGTAGGCACCTTGCCTCAGTTTCCCTCTGAGTCCCAAAATAATTCCCACACACCCAGAGTCTTTAAAACAAGATTACGCCTCTTTTAGTGGATAATGTATTTAGATGACTGGCTTGGAGCCTCTCTTTCACTCCCTTGTGGAGTCATTTAATCAGTCCCTTAATCCTTCCCAAGTGGATTTAATAGTCCCAAATATCTAGCCGTATTAGGCAAGGAAGAAAGGAGAACTTGGCTTCAATCACTCTACAAGGCTTCCGGTTCCAAGCCCTTAAAGGACCAGTGATCTGGATTTTCTTACATCTTCCTCTTCCCAGACACTGACTGGTCCTTGCGACTAGCTCTTTCTCTCCAATTGACTGCTTAAAGGCCCCTGTTCATTTTCCTGACCCACAGAACAGGGCAAGTATTAACTCTGGCCTTAAAGGGACAGTACCCCATTACAAGTTGAGAGTTGGAGGGTTGTGTATTGAAGTAGATAGATGGAGGTAAAACAAAATGAAAGCAGTCCTGTGCAAGCCAGAGAGTCCAGGATGCTAGTAAGAGCTGGACTGCTTCAACGCTATGCTAAGGGAAAGAAGGAATATTGTCATAGGTGATGTTGATAATGGCTGATGACTAAAGACCATGCTGGATTTGTCCTGTTCACCTAGCAATGAAAACCTGTATCCCTTTACCAAGACCTTGAAATGTCCAGGACATAGTTAAAGATTTTGATCATTCCATTAGCCCAGTAGTCGAAGAGGAAGCTATTGTGAGCTGTGGGTTGAGTAATATTAGTGGTTTCCTCTGTTGGGCACACAATGACAGATGGCTGCGGGTATGGAGCTGTAGCCGGTGAGTGCTTATGTGTATGCACACACACCAGAGGGATTCCACACTTGCCAGGGCTGGCTGTTCTATTTCAAATGAAAAAAAAAATAGCCTTGGATGGATCTTCAGTGTCAAATGGCAAACCTACCAGAAGCCAGCTGATACCTTATTATCCCTTCCTTTTAAATCAGTGTGGAGTTGTGGGAATGATTTCTCTGAACCACACTTAGGACATGGATAATGTATCAAATCGGTTATTAGGCGAAACATCAGAAATCAGAATATGCCAATGAGATGGCCCATATTGCTCTATAGCAATTGGATGATTTCAAAGGAGACAAATGATTCGCCCCAGAAGCTGACATCTTTGCATTCTGAGTTGATTATTGCCCATTGTATTTTTTTAATTGTCTGTTTTAAGGCTACACCACCCACTTATTACTGGAGAGTGACAGCACCACTATATTTAGGACAGCGAACACAGGTTGAACCTCTCTAGTTCAGCACTCTCTGGTCTGGCAACATCTGTGTTCCGGCATGATTTTAGTTAGCTGGATGCCCACTTATCATGGGTGTGGCCAAATTTCCTGTGGTCCTATAAAGTTTGTTTACAGCCACCAGTCCTGGCTCTCAGTGTTCTGTGCTGTTATTTAGCTCGAATTTACCCCTAAATGTCTTCTCAGAGCCCAGTAAAGCAGTGTAAGGGTTAGTAATGCTACTAAACCATATTGACACACCCCCCCCCCCCATTGTTCAGCAAATTCTCTGGTTCCCAAGGGTGCCGGACGACAGAGGTTCAACTTGTACTTTCCATTTAAACATTCTTGTTATTTTTCTTTTGAAGTGCTTTAACATCTTGCTGGGTTGCAGCAGAACTTTGAAATTGAAAGGAAGCTGGACTCCTGTAGAACAAAAAAAACCCCATATGTGATTATATAAGTAAGGGCTGTATCAACATACATATAGATAAGGGGGCTGAATTAAGATTGCATAGACAACCTTAATTCTAACCGTTCCAGATTGTGCAATCTAAATAACTGGAGGCTTTATGTCATAAACAGGATGATAATATGAGTCTCTCTGACACACACACACACAGTTTGCATTCTCATCCATGAAAGGAAAGGAAAACAATACTTTCCTATCTCAGGGCTATACTTAATGGGTGAAATTCTGGCTGCACAAAAATTACTGACAGCTTTGCCATTGACTTCAATGGGACCAGAATTTTACCCAATATTTTCAGGGTGTGTGTGTATTTTATTCAACCACCCATGTACCCAACACTTTGCAAACAGTTCAGCTCTGCAAGATAGGAAAGTATTCTCCCCATTTCACTGAAGAGGAAGCAGAGAATTGCCAAAAGCCATCAAGCAAGTCAGAATTAGGACTCAAGGCATTCATGACTGTAACCGGCCAGGACCTCGGTTTCACTTCTCATCCCAAAGGCAGCACTTCCAACAGAACTCACGTGATTCTTGGTTCACTAATAATGTCTAGAGAAGAGCCCATGCTCTGAAGCATCCACTCCACTCTCTGGCTCACCCTGGCTTTTCATTGGAAGACTCTGCATCCATGCCCTGAACCTGCTTGTCTCAAGATCAAAGCCCACTGAAAGCCTCACCAGTGAAGTGATTTATCCTCATAGGACATTGATACCTTTGGGCTGTGTCTAGACTGGCAAGTTTTTCCACAAAAGCAGCCACTTTTGTGGAAAAACTTGCCAGCTGTCTACACTGGCTTTGCAATGTACAAAATCAATGCTTCTTGCGCAAATACTATGACGCTCCCGTTTGGGCAAAAGCCCTCTTGCGCTAATGTATTTGCGCAAGAGGACCAGTGTAGACAGCTAAAAAGTGTTTTGCGCAAAAAAGCCCCGATGGCTAAAACGGTGATTTCTTGCGCAAAACTGCATCTAGATTGGCACGGACGCTTTTCCGCAGAAAGTGCTTTTGCACAAAAGCATCCGTGCCAATCTAGATGCTCTTTTCCGCAAATACTTTTCCGTTAAAAGCATTTGCGGAAAATCATACCAGTCTAGACGTAGCCTTGGAGTAATTTCTCCAGGCGATGCAGATCCTGGCAGACTCAAATCCCAGTCATCTTTCTTCTCCACCCCATTCCTGCTCATAAAATGGCAAGATGTGCATGGCTACCAGGGGGGGCTTTTCTAGATTTGTATGGGACACAAACAAGCACCGTTGCAGAGACACATGACAAAATGCTGCAAAGACAGAGCTATTAACTAGCCTGCTCTGGCAGGAGGCTAAGCCTTTACTGTAACCCAACCCCATTCGGGGTGCCTTCACCACGGCCATTGAGCAGACCTTCACACTGAGGCTAGGAGAAGCAGACCACCTCTTTCCCCAGAGCAATGAGCAATCCTGTAGAAAAGTCAGTTTCATTGAGAGACAGAAGGGAAACAAAAATAGATTTTTCCCATCCACAAAGCTGCTTTCCATTAACGAATGTAAACAGGCAGCTGCATGAAGAGACCATGCCACCCAGGCCCTGGAAAGAGGAACAAGGAAACTTCTTTGTGAGGCTACGTCTCTAGACTACAATGTTTTATCAGAAAAAGTTTCACAAAATGTGCTCGGCAATTTGCGTACCTTTTTCTGATAGTTTTTTCGGAAGAGGCTTTTCCGAAATTTGGCCCGTCTACACTGGGCCAAATTTCAGGAAAACCTCCTCTTTCGAAAGAGCCCTTCTTCCTCCTGGAATGAAAGAGCCCTTCTTCCTCTTCTGAAAAAAAAAGCAGAAGAACAGTCGCATTCCCTGAATATGGTGAAGTTTTTCTGGAATACCTGTGGTATCCCGGAAAAACCCTGTAGTCTATATGTAGCCTGAGAATTCTCCTGATGGTGCAAGACTGGGCTGTGACTAATGCAGGCTACAGAAGAGGAGCTAAGAGGGCGATTTTACCAGCTGATTTACCTGGATAGCATGAGCCAAATTTGCCCAACACACACCACCTGTGGCACCCACTAGCTTGTTTTTATGGATTAAAATGAAGAACCTACACATGTTTGCTTGCGCAATGGTGGTTTTTATGGGAACACCTCATTTGTTTGGCAGACAGATTAAGGCCCCAGTTTTCAAAGTTTGGCTCAGATATGGATCTGGCTTCCTACTCCTTAATACAGCTGCCATTCAGGAACTCTAGGGCTGGGATTTGCTGGCCGAGAACAGGGTAGATCGGCTGATGATCAAGGAAGTGTTGTTTTTAAAAGTTCACCAACCTCTGCACCTAATTAAAATGCCATTTCCCCAGGAACTATGGGTGAGGAGATGAAATGGGAGACGGTAAGAGAAAAGAAGAAAGCAGCTTTTTAGTTTTGTCCTGGATTCTCTCTCTTTCTCGGCTTACCCAGCCTCAAGAAATTGGGAGAAAGTGAGGGTTTTTTTTTGGAGTCTTATCCTCTCCTTTTGCTCTCCTGCCCTAAATCATAACCCAAGTCTCACGCAGTGAGAGAAATTCACGCCTCTGCAACACATACTATTTAAGCCATATAGAGCTTAAGTGGTTGAGTCAGGCATACACCTTGTACTTACCTACATGAGAGTGAATTTCACTCAATTACTGGTCTTCTGTAACAGCTTAGCTGGAGATACTTGGAGCTATATTTCACAACACAGTTAATACAGAGACCATAACACTGAGAATTTCCGTATGTAACATGCTCAGTGGCAATTTCTCAATCCTTTTCACCCCGAAGCACCTCGCTATCTAATACTCAATCACTGACAAATAGACACCACAAGCCAAGTTCTGCACATATTTGCATGGCTCTGCATGGGGTGCCAATGGAATCGCATATGTAAAGCTGGTGTGAAAGGGTGGAGTGAAACTCCGCCTCTCTTCTCAGGCTATGACTATGACGTTAAATGGGTGCAGCCCTTTTATAATCAGTTGAAAAACATGTGTAGTAAACTGGTACAAAGAACTGCTTACTGTAGTTAGCTGAGTCAGTAAGGAGCTTAAGATGTATGGCCACTGGCTTGTTCGTTGAACTAGGACTCTAAATACCTGGTTCTATTCCTAGCTCTGCTGCTAGCCTGCTATTTGACCTTGGACAAAGAGAAGGTCTTGCTTGTGCCTCAGTTTCCCCATTTGTGAAACAACACCAATGCTATTGACCTCCTTTTTTGGCTTGAGGTATTATTGACAAGGAATATTTGGCCTAGATAAATAACTCATATTTGGATGTGACTTCCTTAAGCTATTTGAACATCCTCTGAGTGGAAAACAGCTTAACATCGAATGCAGTCACAAGGGTTTCTGCTTTTTCCTGCTTCCTCTTGGGCCAGAAGAGCCTTTTGCACAGAATTTTAACCCCTGGGTACAGCTCGATCTTGGGAGGTCAGAGCCGTGTGCAAATGAAAAAAAAATTAAAAACAATCTTTCCTATTTTTTTTTTTCGTTCTCAGAGGAAAACTCATGGAGTTTGAGGTTTTGGATAGCATTTTACCTGATCTGGCTTTGCTTATCTTTACTCAGAGTTATTCCTTCCCCACCCTGCCCCTCTTAGAAATAAGTATATGGCTTGAATTATTTTAGAGAAAACTGTCCCCTCTGGTGTGCCTTCCCCTTTCTCCTTCTCTTCCCTTCCTTTGTCGCTCTTCATTTCCCACTGAGAGCAAGTCAGTGACTCATAGCGGTGCACTACCGGAGCTTCTTCACCACAGGATGCCTTGATGCTTGATCTTTGCCACCAAGACACATCCAGTTCTGTGGCATGTTTCAAGGTCAAAGGAAACGCTACAGACCTGTGATTCTCTGTTTCCCTCAGGAACAAAACTGGGGCAGCGTTGCTGCTGTCTAACGGCATGTAGCTCAGCCTTAAACTTCTGACCTGTTCAACACTTCTAGGACCCTTTGAACTGGGGCTCTTTGAAGCGGCGGCTGGAACAAACTAGTGTATAATAAGGTGGAGCCCCCATGGTGGGAAAAGGGGAGGCATGATGGATTGATGGAAGCTTTTGAAAGGCACGGAATGCTATTAAAAGTTGAGAGGAACTGCGGAGAGGGATAGAAATAAATCTCCTTTTCCAGGAGAGAAAAAGAATGGAACCCTGAATTGTTACAATCGAACCTTTGACAGAGCTGGGGTCACCTACAAAGGCTGAATCTGAAGCCAAATTCTCCTAGTGTTTCAGAGTGCTTGGATCAGGTGCGTTTGGTTCCGACCCATCTCTGCTCAAATTGGGACTCATCATTAGAAACATTTCACAGCCAGTATCTCCTGTCACCATGCTAATTAATTACTAAGGGTCGCCAAGCCGGTTTGCGTAACAGCAATTATCAATTGTGCCAGGCTTTTAATCAAAGCCTTTTACAGACTCAAACTAATTAATCCTTAAACCAACCTTAAGAGACAGGTGGGTGAGTGTCAGAAACGCTGTGGTCTCTTTCCCCATGTAAATAAGGATAAAGTAATTTCCCTAAGGCTACAAAAGGAGTCAGTATCAGAGCCAGGAATACAGGAACACTTAGCGTTCACTCACCACTAAGCCCCACCTCTTTTAAAAGAAACAAAACTGAGCCTTCCTCCAAACCTTGAACCTAAAGGGATGCAAGCCTTTTGGTGAATGGGTTGGAAAAGTCTGGTTAATTCATTCCTTAAAATTCAGTTCTAATATGAAAAATGACAATGTGATAATGGCAACTTCGTAGCCAAAAGGGTTGTTCTCCTGTGTATTGTAGGTAGAACTGGGTGGCAATATTCAGCCAAAACTTTTTTGGGGGGCCAAACCTGAAAATTTGGTGGCCCCAAAATGTTTTGCAAATTAATGTCAATTTTACTGGAATCACAGCTGATGAGAAAGGAATTCTGAAAAAAAAATAGAAATGGTTTGTTTTGGCATTTTCAAAAGGAAACATTTTGAGTCTTCATTCAAAAGGGACTTTTCATTTAGAAAATTCCCTTATTTTTATTTACAAAACTCTCCAAACAACTGAAAAATGCTCAGAATTAAACAAAAAATGCATCCAGTCTAAATTTGCCTCCACCCCTGCATCTAGCAATTTTTGGGCATCGCCCCACTCCTGTTAGCCCGACAGGCAGAGCTGGATTCTCATCCTCCTTGTTTATCAACCTCGTTCAGAACTGATTACTAAACTCCAACACCCAACCATGTAAACCCAGCCATGGAGTTGCACAGATGTCAACTGAGGTCAGCTAATCTGACCTACAGGGCCACATTATTGGTGAGATGGAAAGGCCAAAGATGGAAGGGGCAGGGCCAAGAGCAGCCAGCCCCCAGTGCTACCCAGAGTGCACCGCCTCCCCCCCGCCCCGCCCCCTTCAGCTTGACTTCAGCTGATTCTGGGCTGTGCTCAGGGGCTTTGCAAAGCAGAGGTGGGTGGCTGCCGACCAGCTAGTTACAGTTCCCTGGTTTACTGTGCCCTACCTCTTACCTTAAATGACTGTTCTTATCTCAGGTAAAGAGCTTCAAGTCAGAGTTGATCTCTACTCTGGCCTGGGTCTATAGCTTTTCAGAGTTCTCGGTTGTTAAGTATCCTCTAAGCTTACCTCTATACTGCGGAGCTATTTTGGGATATATCCCGAAATAGCTATTCTGTGTCTTTAAAGCAGCCCGTTATTTCGAAATAGATTTCAAAATAACAGGCTCGCTATTCCGGTGTCCCTGTAACCCTCATTCCACAGGAGTTAAGGGATGTTTCGGAATTGCGCTTTATTTCGAAATAAGCTATTTCGAGGGAAGGGTGCAATGTAAATGCATCCTTACGCTGGGCCAGGCAGTTTCAAAGGCCAGCTGAAGACAAAGGACTGATGACTTCCCATGGCTTAAATAGACTTTCCCTCAGAGTGGGAACCCTTTGTTCAGTACCCCTCATCCCCTTGGAAAAGCACCAGGTTCAAGATGGATTCCAGTACCAGGTGACATGGTCACATGTCTTTCTAGGACCAACCACAGTTTGGACAAACAAAACTATTCCCAGGTCATTGGTTTGGTTACCACATCATTAAGATCTCGAGCCTCAGTAATGGCCTTTATTAGCTCATTTAGAACTCTAAACTTCATATTTCTACCTGCACATAGAAGAACGATACACACACAACAATAGGAGAAACAGATCCAGCGGACTGTAACTTTAACATTGAAATGTTACATGAATGGTTCTGCATAAAGCTCAGGCTGTAGAGGGCCTGTGGACCATGAGTTTGAGACCCCTGCTTTAGTTAAACCACTTTAAATGTTTTGAAATTAGCCAGTTACAATTTACTACTCCTTTGACTGGCCGAGATGATTCACAGCTATAGATTAAGGATGTTAAAATGCGGTTAATTGACTAGTTGACTAGTCGATGGAATTTCCATTGACTAGTCGACTAGTTGATTGGCACTTCCGCATTCCTCCATTTCAAAGGAGGAACACGGAACTCCATGTACATCCTGGGGCCAGCGGGAAGTCCCATGCGGCGTGCCTGCTTTGAAATGCACAAGAGTCCCCAGTGGGTTCCAGGGAAGTGCCGTGTGGCACCCGGGGTCCGCTGGGGACTCCTCAGCTAATCCTGGGTTCTGGGGAAACGCCGCGGGGATCAGCTGGGGAGCCCCCAGCTGACCTCGGGCTCCAGGGATGCCCCTTTGAATCACACAGGGGCGGCGTTTTAAAGGGGCAGCCTGCCGCACAGTTGATCCGCTGTGCGGTGCTGCCACTTCAAAGTCCTCCTTCACCCGCTTTGCTGCCTCTATCTCAGAGGCAGCAATGGTGGGGGGGAGGGAGGGATATCGATTAGCCAACTAGTCAAAAGACTATCCGATAAGCAAATGCTTATCAGATAGTGAACTAGTCGACTAATCTTTAACATCCCTACTATAGATGTGGTCTCTATGCTCAGGTTCTAAGCACATTTACTCAAACTAGTGGTGGCTGGCTTGCAAAAAGCTTGGCATTCAGATTCAGATAACCAACCCTCCTCCTAAAGTTTGGAGGCTTAGGGACAGCATCGTCTAGCAGTGAGTAAAGTTCAGGAATGGGATGGGGTCCTGAGATCTGAGTTTTCTTCCTGCCTCTGGTACAGTGCGTTCTTCAGCAAGCACTTTCCCTCTCTGTGCCTCGGTTTCCTCATTGGTAAGATGGAGTTTGGGAACCTGACCTGTCCCCTAGCTGGAAAGCAGTGGAATTTAGCTCATTAATATTTGTAAAGCGATTTAGGAGAATGAATCAGAGCCCATTGCCTGGAAATAAAACGTATTAACTTCAGTGGGCTTTGCATCAGGCCTTAGATGTTTAGCTAGAGAGTGCTATGGAAGTACAAAGTATTAATTACTATTATTAATTATGTCTGATCTGGATTACTCCTCCCTCATTAATATGTGTTCTCTGCATTTCTGAAGCACCTTTCATCTTGGGAGCTCAATGTGCTTTACCTCTCCTAATGAATTCAGCCCTGCCTTTCCTCTCAAAGATTGACTGGGTTGATAGATTAACAGAGCCGGAAAGAGAAACTTGCTGAATCATGGCCTTCTGTAGCAGCTGAAGCCACAACTGCCTGCAAGACACAGAGCAGCAAAATTCAGCTTTCTGGTGCAGTCTGCCAGCCTGGCCTAAACTGTGGACAGAGAGAGAGAGACGAAGAGAGATCCCAGAGAGGGAAGGGAGCGTAAAGGAACAGTGATTTGAATCAGTCTACAGGCCAGAAGCACCAGAGAAAGGACGGTCACCCAACAGCGCCCCCCTGTGGCTGACCAAGGTCCTGGAGGGGATTTTGTAGTGCTCCTCATGGCATTAGCTACAAGGAGGAGGGCAGGGTATCTTGAAGCCAGGAGGAAATTGCACTGAGAAATTGTAAGACCCTCCCTG
This sequence comes from Apalone spinifera, assembly GCA_030068395.1. Lineage (NCBI taxonomy): Eukaryota > Metazoa > Chordata > Testudines > Trionychidae > Apalone > Apalone spinifera. The sequence continues at coordinate 9,464,052 of JANRFK010000867.1, read as the reverse complement.
GCAAAGGGAGAGAGTCAAGGATGAGAATGAAAAGAAAATGGAATCGTGCTTGTTCTCAGACTAGAATTTCTTGTTTTCTCCAACTTGCTTGACTAATACTAGAGAGCTTTCCCTGTGTTTCCTGGCTACACTGGTGAAAAGCTGTATGTGCAACACAAGAACTAGTGCTCTAGTCAGCACTCATGTTCCCTATAAGCTGAGTGCTTGGGTGGCCACCCAGGAGAGATTCAAATGCCACCCGGCTGGTTGGCAGAGCACCCACAGCTGGCAGCATGTGTTTTTACTGGTGGTGCACATCTGCACATGCTTTGGTGCACATAACAAAAATTATGCCTCACACTGGGGCTCCACCTGTGGCCTGCAGACCCCCCCCCCCATCTGTCCCACTTCCCCATGTGCTTCTCATGTACTGAGGCACTGGACCCCCGCACTTCCTACTCTTCCCCCTCCCTCCCAGTGCTTTGGGAGCTCTACAATTAGCTGCTTGTGGCATTCAAGCTTGGGGAGGGTGTGGGAGAGGCAGGGATGGAGGGTGAATCCATGGATTCGTGGTGCTCTGAAAGTGCCGGGAGCGGGGAGGAGGAGTGGGAAGGGTGGCACTCCGGTGCTCCAGTGTGCAAGAGGTGCATAGGGGATAAAGTCCGCCAGCTGGCTCATGCATATGCTACACTTATCAACACCCACATGCGAGAGGGCAACAGCTCCTCCCCTTCCTTCCCAGCACGAGATAGGGCTTCTCTCACCCCGTTTGGGCTGAGCCCTCGTGCAGTCTGGGGGCAAGACTAGGTGTGACTAGGCCTGCTCAGCTGCCCAGCTCAGTGCATGGCTGCCATATGCAGGCACATTTCACCCTTTTATTTATCACCTTTTGTCTGCAACTGCTGTACCTAGGGCCCCTACCTTGCTCTTTGCTGCTCTGACTTCCTCAATGAGGTCCTCTCGTTCATACTGCAGGTTTCCCAGGACTAGCCCCTGCCTCTGTTGTCTGACAAATGCCTAGCACACTAGGGTTGCGTCTACACTACACAGTTATTTCAGAATAAGCTATTTTGGAATAGTTATTCCAAAATAGCACGTCTACCCTGTGCAGAAGCCTCAAAATTACTCGAAGGCAGGCTTCCTTGATGTAGACATGCTATCTCGATTTAGAGCCCCGGAAGAATAATTTAGAATGGCCCTGGTGAGGTGCTATTTCAAAATAGCAGCAGTGGAGCATCTACATGCGCCTTATTTAGAAATAGCTGTTTCGGAATAGGCGTTATTCCTCATAGAATGAGATTTACAGAAGTCAGAATAAACCATCCATTATTTCAAAATTATTTTGAAATAGCGGAATTTCTGTGTAGCTGCTCACATAGTTATTTCAGAATAACGGCTATTATTCCGAAATAACTTTGTTGTGTAGACACACCCTAGGACCGTGGTCACCAACCAGTAGATCGCGATCTACCGGTAGCTCTCAGGGGCTTTAAGAGTAGCTCTTGAGCCCTCTCTGAACTGCGCGCCTGCACAGTACATTTACATTAGATTTCCTCATTTGAGGAGCAGCTACTCACCGAGCAACAACACAGGTGAGTAGTTGCGAGGAATGGTGGGAGCTGGGAGGTCGGGAGGGCTGAAACACCCCAGCCAGCTGACTGTGGTTTTCAGCTGAAAGAGGCTGCCCCGCACTCCAGCTGATCAGAGGCTTCTCCTCTGCGCCTGCCCACGTGGAGCTTGGTGCACCCTGGCTG
>JANRFK010000867.1:9446992-9462219 GCA_030068395.1 Apalone spinifera | reverse complement strand
GCCTGTTCTGAGACTTAAAAAGTGATGTTGGGTGTAAAAAGGTTGGAGACCACTACCCTAGGACATTCAATTATAACACAGTCACATTCCCACAGAGCATGAATAAAAGTGAGTTGAAGTCCCTTATTATTCACCCAGCTCGTATATCCACATATATAATTACAAATAACTCTACTTGCTAGAAGAACTGAAGGGACAGTCTACCTGCCAAGATGCCAGTCCAGATCTTAGATTCAGATTTCTAGTTTCTCTACTGCCATCGTTGATACTGCTAATCACAGCACGCTCCTGCCCTACACTGTGCTTGGAGGGAGAGAAGTTAGCAGCTAGAAGGCAAGCAAAACTTGGAGAGCAAGAACTCTGATCCCGGCGTGAAGGAGGGACTGGATTTTAAGCTATTTTGTTTTGAAAGGTCAGTAGCTGATACTTAAGTCAGAAACTAAGTGGTTGAAGATTTCAGTCAGGGATTTCTGAGCAGGGAGGGGGCTTATTTTGAGCAGTATTGAGTCCACTTGTACATTAAATGTACGTTCTTTTTTAAAGAAAGAAAAGAGAAAACAAATCAATCTATAAAAGGCACTGGATTGGTCATTATGGCTGTAAATTTACTGGTGTAAATGGAGTTAAAAAAATGATTGAGCAAGGATAGGGGTTGGCTGCTAAGCTAAGACGACAAAGGTTCAAATTTGTGTTCTGCTACAGAACCCCAATGGGAACTCTAGTCATTTGTTTTGGGTCACAGTTCCCCCAACTTTAACAGAACTTTGGTACCTCAGAGGGTACACTAAAGATTGCGAGGTGCTCAGATCTGACAGTGATGGGGCTATATAAGTGCCTAAGACAGATCAAAACCGAGCATCTGGCAAACTTATTAGCCGCTTATTATTTGTAGATTTTTAGCAGGCTGTTATCGATTAGACTAGCTCCAGAGATCAGTCAATTAACACTCTTATAATGAACTGGATGTCTCACTGCCTTCTACAGGATGGAGTCAGAATTGTTCAGCCTTGTGTCATAGACTCTACACTGCTCCACCTAACAAAACGGCTCCTCTAGCTGAAGCAGCAATGCGTGGTTCTGTCTGGGCCAGGAGGGTCAGTGTGCTAGCGCTGTTCTCACTGTGAATTTGTGTGTGGCCACATGTTACAGCATAGCAATGAATAAACATTAGATATCCCAGACTTAATATATTCACGATGCCTTTTCAAAGCATCGTTTTCAATACGGCCTATCCCCAGACATAGCTGTGACCAGTAGTGAGAGTCCTTGCAAGCTGCCCTGCAGAAGGAGCAGGGAACACTGAATAGCTTTGCTTTTAGAAAGTAATGAAATGTAAAAAAAACCTTTGCTCCGGGAGTGCTGGCTGGCATGGAAGTCTCTGCAAATACTCAATTTTTGTGCTGCAGCTGGACTCTAATGACATGAAAGGTGCTAATGCAATGCAACGGGAACCTTTAATTATTCTGATGACTAATAGGAAACCTCTCGAAAGGGTCTAAGAGAAAGAGCCTCATTCTTTGCGGAGCATTCCAAAAAGGGAACAGACGCATGGCAAGCCTGAGCAGGGACTTGGCTCCCAAAGGAGCTGGAGATCAGAGACGGTTTCTCTTTCCTTTAACAATTAGCTTGTCATACGTGATAAGCAGAGCAAGAGAGAGAGAGAGAGAGAGAGAGAGAGAGAGAGAGGAATCTGCTGGGACTATTAGTAACTCGGACTCATTGGTACTGAAACTTGTTCTGCATCTCACCAATAACTGGATAAACCTACTGATTAAAGGAAAAGATTTAGGTCAGTGTGTGTGTGTGTGTGTGTGTGTGTGTGTGTGTGTGAGAGAGAGAGAGAGAGAGAGAGACAGACACACACACACACTCACAAAAAGAGAGAGAGCTATCTAGCACCTATTCTATTAACAGAGACTGTCAGATCTTAATATACCTTGAGGGTTATCCCCACTCAATAGAATTATTCAGACAACAATTTTAGGGGAAAAAACAACCCTCCTTACAACAGTGCTCAGGTAGAAAACAACTAACCCAAACTGCCAGCACTTAGTGCTTATAGGGAAGCACAGCTCCTACAGTTCTTCACATTACTGTGTCTGGTTCCTGGCTGCTTGCCTTACTGATCCCGACCTACATCATCACCCACAAGGGACAAAAAGGGAAAGAGGAGAAGTGACTTATGTAAGGTCACCGGGTACTGTCACACCTGGAATTTAGGTCTCCTAACTTACGGGCTACAGCCCTGTCCATTAGCACACACTGCATCTTCAGCAAAGGCCTAGACAAAAGTGTTTAGAACTGTCACACAAGAATGGCAGAGAATTACAGATTTCCAGGCCAGAAGAGATGACTATGCCCATCTGGTTTAACCTCCCAAATAACAATATTTCACCCAGCTGTTCTTGCATCAAGTTGTGGAAGTATTAGGCACCTACTAAGTTGCTGGAAGAGAATTAGCAAGATATATGAAAACACTGGAATACCTGAGGGGACTCTAAGGATACATTTATATTTAGAAAAAATAAAACTACAGCTGAGAGTCTCAACGACCAGATCTACAGACTTTGGCTCTTGTTATGGTGCTAAAAATAGCTGTGTAGCCATTCCTGCTTGGTACCAGACCAGAAGGATAGGTCTCATAGCCCAAGTGGGAAGGGCTACAGAGGTATAGTTAGTGTCATAGTATGTGCTCAGCAAGCCCAAGTCTGTAGATCCAGGTTTGGAGACTTATTATGTTTCTGTGTGTTTGGGGGGGGAGGGGGAAAGATTCAGTGTAGATGTATGGACTTGTCTCCACTACGCCAGGGATCAAAGCTGCAGTGATCGACTGACTGACCATCGATTTATAATTTCTGCTTAAACATGATAAATCAATCTCCTAGTACTCTCCTGTCAATGCCGGTACTTCACCAGGATCAGAAAAGTAGGTGGGATCAATGGGAGAGCAGTTCCCTTCAATCTTACTGCAGAGAGGACACCATGATAAGTACATTAGCTTCAGTCCCATAGATTAGATCGACGGCAGGGGTTAGTATAGACAAGGCCTTTATGAATAGGAAGTATGGAGCATGCTGGGGAGCTGCTGCTGAGTTTGCACAGCAAACCTTAACTTGGTGCTACTGCATGTGTTGTACTGCAGTTGGTATGTATGTGCATTACTGCCTCCTACTGCATGGCATCTGAACTGCTCAATTGTGTTGTGCCATAAGCCCCAACCAAAGGGTGGACGTGTTACAGGGCCTTTCGAAGTGGAAGGAACTGAGTTCTGTTTCCTTTTGCCCCCATGAAAGCCCATGTGAATAGAGATCAGCTGGAAAAATTATCCTTTTCTGTTCCTGCTTTTTTCTGGTTAGATGTGCACAGTAACCTATAAGGGTTTGCCATAAAACATGTACCCTAAATAAGCAGGACGAGAAACCCATTGAAGAAATGACAAGGCTATTTTCAAAACTCATGGGATATTGTTGATGACTCATCTCGTGGATGTGGTGAAAGAAGCCGGACTTTAGGTGAGGGGTTTTGAAGAAGGTGGCTTCTTGCTGGACCAGTAGAGAGGAGGGTCTTTTGTACCCAGCTGGCAGCTTGTTGAAAGCACAGAAGCGGTTGGTGGGGAAGCAGACCATGGACCACTGGTGGAGAGGAGGGAGTGACAGAGATTAAAGGGCTGATTCAGATTTTATGTGCCCTGATCTCAGCTTAACCAGTGTAAGAAAGATTTTACCGAAAGAGAGAGGTGAAGGCATTAATCAGAAGGGGAGGGGATTTTTCAATATATATTTCTGACACAGAGAATGCCTGTGTCTGAAGAACATTCATTCTTTGCTCAACGTTGTTTAGACCCTCCACTTCCTTTTAATAGCTCAGTCTGAAGTTAGCTTACAAGAGCACTTGCGTCTGGTCAAGTATTGCAGATGCGACTGCATAAGTTGGCTTTGCGGTCCTTGTTCCCTTCAGTGCTACCACAGCTCTCACCTTGTTTACAGGAATGGCTGCTTCCCAGAGCTTCCCCACCAATCACAGCACATCTGAAGAGGAGCTCCCTTGGGCCATGTCTACACTAGGAAAGTATTTTGAAATTACTAATTACTCCTGATTTAACACATTTGAACTAGTGTGTTTGCACTATGGGGAAGCCTTGAAATGAGTCTGAGGCGGGCTCCACCAATATGGATGCGCTAGCTCAGACTTAGAGCCCAAGGAAGCCCTGGGGAGTAATTAGTTTGAATTACTCTGGGGAGTTATTTTGAAATAAGTTCTAGTGTAGATCAGGGCTTAGTGTGTAGTACTGGAGGTGGTGGCTGTTATATTGATAGCAGTAAATGAGACCTCAAGGGTACAAGGAGAATTTTAAATGCTAAAGTGACTGTACGGCCATAAGAACAAAAAAAGCTTCATGTCAATAATTCACTGAGCAGAAAGGACATGAACTGAGGGGGGAGGAGGACGTTTGAATGGAAATCATCTGATTACCAAGTGAACTTAGGTGTTCTTGTGTGTTTATTTTTAAAAGTCACACTACATTTTGATCTAGATCCTTGTATACAGGCTGTTCTGTAGCAGCAAACAATGAGAGAGGGAGTAGACCGCAGATCCAAAGTGACAGCATGCCCTAAAGTGAGACCCTCTCCAAGGATCACTCAACTTTCCTCTTCCCTGCTGGCAGCAGAATTGTTATTTATTGTTTCAGTTGTGGCAGAACAACCCACTGGTGGGTGTGTTCAGCTCCCTCTGCAGAGCTTGGGCCCTGGAGATCACTGATTCATCTACCGCCCTGTTGGCCAAGATGGCAGCCATCACAACAACACCTATGTATCACCTAAGCCATATCGTCAACCCCAAGTGCTCAGAGATCATGACTTATGTGATTGGCTTAAAAATAATCATTCAAAAATACAAAACACAGTGTTTTTATTTCTGTTCTGCTTTTTTCAAGCCCAGATCCAAAGGTATTTAGGCTCCTACATGCCTGTTGGTATGAAGGAACCCAACTTCCAGCGGGAGTTGGGTGTGTCAGTTTTTAGAGTCATATTTTCAAGCTTCACTCTACGAACCCCAGGACTAGAAATGGAGTGCTGTGGCATGGCTCTCACTGCTGTGTTTGCCCAAGCTGTCAACTGGAGGACAAAGGCCATAATCATAAGGGACCACATGCAATAGAGTGACTCGTGTTGCCAGCTTGTGATATTTCTTGGTTGTCTTAAAGCACCAGTTCTGGGGGTGAGGTGAACACATAAGAACCACAGTGTTCCTTACAAAAATAATCTGTTTCTACCTGCTTGGTTGCAAAGAGAGGTTTCAAAATGTGACCTGAGTGTCTCCCTCTGAGACTGAAAGATAAATAACTCAAATTTAAAACGTGTGTTTTAAATCTCATCATTTTAAAGCCCACCTCTTGATTTTGGGGGGCTTGCCTCATGATTTGTGAGTGCTTGGGATTGATAATACAGCTAAGATAGGTGTAACCGGGACAGGTCCCAGCAGCTCCGTAACAAGTCAGTCACTAGCCCTCACTCCCTTTGTACTCTCTTTTGTTCGGTGTGTTTCATTAATTATTTTTACGTGTTCTTTTGCCTGTTGTTTTTTTTAATGCTTGCGATTCAGCAAGGCAATAAAAATCCTTTTATTTGAAAATTGGAGGATGAAAACTAGTGTAATGAGCTTGCCATTTCCTTAAGTTCTGGTAACTTGGGCGTGAGCCGATAGGATGGATGATTCATAGGGGAAAATTATAGACTTATGCAGGTGTGTACAAGTGCTTGGGTGGGGTGAAGGCAAACAGGGAATTTTATATGGTAATAAACATGGGTTTAAAATCCTCCTAGCCTTTAAAAAAAATTGATAAGGATGTATAGAAAGAAGCTGCATATTTTCTGGTCAAGGACAAAGTACCACACTGCAGTTAGGTTGGACGAGGCTGAAAAGAGGGGGTTGAGGATAATTCATAGAATCACAGAATCATAGAATACTAGGACTGGAAGGGACCTCGAGAGGTCATCGAGTCCAGGGCTGGCTCGAGCCATTCCTGCGCCCCAGGCAGCAGGCGTGCGATGCATGCGCGGCCCCATCCTCCGGCGCACTGCGCACTTTACTGCTGCAATTGGGTGCACGGCGCACGGCAGCTCTAAGGGCGCCACGTGGCCGGGCACACGGCGCCCCTTACAGCTGCCATCAGGCGCCCCCTATAGGTTGGCGCCCTGGGCAGCTGCCCAGTTAGCCCCTCCCTTAATCCGGCCCTGATCGAGTCCAGTGCCCTGCCCTCATGGTAGGACCCAGTACTGTCTAGATCATCCCTGATAGACATTTATATAACCTACTCTTAAATATCTCCAGAGATGGAGATTCCTCAGCCTTCCTAGGCAATTTATTCCAGTGTTTAACCACCCTGACAGTTAGGAACTTTTCCCTAATGTCCAACCTAAACCTCCCTTGCTGCAGTTTAAGCTCATTGCTTCTTGTTCTATCCTCAGAGGCCAGGAAGAACAAGTTTTCTCCCTTCTCCTTGTGACACCCTTTTAGATACCTGAAAACTGCTATTATGTCCCCTCTCAATCTTCTCTTTTCCAAACTAAACAAGCCCAATTCTTTCAGTCTTCCTTCATGTTCTCTAGACTTTTAATCATTCTTGTTGCTCTTCTCTGGGCCTTCTCCAATTTCTCCACATCTTTCTTGAAATGTGGTGCCCAGAACTGGACACAATACTCCAACTGAGGCCTAACCAGCGCAGAGTAGAGCGGAAGAATGACTTCTCGTGTCTTGCTCACACCACACCTGTTAATGCATCCCAGAATCATGTTTGGTTTTTTTGCAGCGGGGTCACACTGTTGACTCATATTTAGCTTGTGCATACTGTCATGCTGCAAACAGGTGAGAGTGTTATCCTGCGCCTACCACAGAAGCAACACAATGAACTGTTGCTCATTTTCACCCTGTTCCTGAGGCTTGCTTTTACTTTAAGCAGATCTGTACTCCAACACTTAGGCCAGATCTTCACTGGGACGGAGACTCTTTACTTCCATTGAAATGCAATCAGTAGAAGCGAGGAATCTAAGGCTTTTGAGGATCTGGGCCTTTGCTTCCAAAGCTTCCTCCTAGGTAGGGTGTTCGTAGGGTTTCCTCCCTGTCCCTCCCTTTTGGCTAAGAGAGACTCTCATCCTTTTTATGTTCCCAAATGATGCTAATAGGCTTCAACTGGTCTGGCTATCAAAGATGACTCAACAGAACATCTCCGTCCCGCCAGAGAGTACCCTCAGTCTGACACATCCCAGCTCCCTGTCCAGACGAACCCGAACAATGCCAGGTAAATCTTTCAATGACAAAGAAAGGACTTGGTCTATGCAACGCACTGTACAGAAAAATGTTAGGACAAATGAGGACCTTTTATTATAATCACGTGTGTCTCCTTCAATGGAGCTCAGGTTGTGAATTTTTCAAGATGCCTGTAATTCATCCCATAACAGCAACAGCATTTATGAGCAGGAGGCTTTATGCTCAGAGTCTCTGCAATGGAGGGAGTTTCTCCCCATGCTTCTGTGTTATTTTACTTTCTTGTTGTAGAGTCTGGCTGTCAAGGACAAGCCTTTGTTGACTCAGACTGACCTTTTTCTGATGAATAATCCCACCGCCTTACAATTTGGAAGGCTGAGCGTTTCCCTTATGTGAAGATTTACACAGACTGCAGGGCCACTTGGAGTATCAAGAGGAGGTTAACAGTTGGGGATAAGAGTTGGCTACTGCTGGTAAAACTGATGGGGTTGGTTTTTTTGGTTGAAAAGAAACCAAAGTGAAGGAAAATTTCCTTATATGTTTGCACTGGACCTAAAAGAGACTGGAAGAAAGTGTCACCTAGAACAGGTCGTAATAACGAGAAATGATCCCAGGGGAGCCGGAGGCCTGCATCCCAGAATCCTGGTACCCCTTGAAAAAGAGAGAAAAGAACCTGTGCAACTCAGCCCTGGCTCAGAGAGTGAAGTCATAACCGGATGCCTCTCCTTACCAGGTCATCTCTGAAAGACTTGCGGAGTGGCCAGTGCAAGTGGAGCAATTCCTGAGTTCCTGGTTAAAAATGTTTGGACAGGGACAGACTGGTCATGGACAGTCACTGTCGATTTATGCAGAGAGCATCATGCTTAACTAACCCAATTAATTCCCTCAAGGATGTGACAATGAGTGCTGACAGGAGCAGAGCGGCAGATGTAATTTACTTGGACTTTGAGAAGGCAGCCCATATAAAGGACGAGGCTCTCCTCTGAGCGAGTGTAGCAAAACCGCAGCGAAATTCTCAATGGCGTCCCGAAACGGGCATAGCAATTGGGGTCAAACAACAGGGCAATATGCAGACACTGACTGAGTGGGAGAGTTGAGGCAAGTAAAATGCCATAGGCATCTCACTGCTAGGTCCAATCTTGTTTGCACTTGAGATCAGAAGCAGCAGCATGTGGAAAGGGTAAGGCATTGGCAAGTGAGATCAACTCTTGATCATATGAAGGTCTAGGAAGTTAGTTTCATCAGTTTGTAGCGCACCGGCCCAGAAGAGACCATTCTGATTTAGGCTGACATCATAATTGCCATCGAAGGGGTAGATGGTACCATTTTAACTCCCTGCTGAATAATCCATCAACAGTGCACCAACATCAATTGACAGTGAGGTCCTACAGAACATGGCTGCCCAAAATATGGGTTATGGGCGAATGATTGTGGCCTGCACAGATGACAGTCCCATTGCAGGGTGGGAACTGTGATCTCTGTATGCAGTGTCTACGTCTACACTGCACAGTTAGTTTGGAATAAGCTATTCTGGAATAGTTAATCCAAAATAGCTTATTCTGAAATAGCATGTCTATGCTGCAGGGAAGCCTCAAAATTAGTCTGAGGCAGGTTTCCCTAATGTAGATGTTCTATATTGATTTAGAGCCCCAGAAGAAGTAACTTAGAATGGCCCTGGTGAGGGGCTATTTCTAAATAGCAGAAGTGGAGCAGCTACACATGCCTTATTTCAAAATAGCTATTTTGGAATAGGCGTTATTCTTCGTAGAATGAGGTTTACAGAAGTCGGAATAAGCTGTCCGTTTTCAAAATTATTTCGAAATAATGGAATTGCTGTATAGACACTCACATAATTATTTTGGAATAACGGCCGTTATTCTGAAATAACTTTGTTGTGTAGACACACCCAGAGTCTCCTCAGATCAAGGTGCAAGAGCACAAGTTGGGGGTTCAGTGGGCTTCTTCCCAAAGAGGGAAGGTGGCTGCACTTTGTCTCTCCAATCTATATCAACTGGGTACACGCCGGGCTTTTAATAAGTTGCCCATGGAGCCATCAGTTGGGGCACTGAGCTGTGGTACCTTCCACAGGTGCTCATAGGGCTGTGTATGGGAATGTGGTGCGGGGAAAGGAATATAGCTGGGGAGAGGTCAGCTCTACGCTCAGAGTCTTCACAATGGAGGGAGTTTCTCCCCATGCTTCTGAGTTATTTTACTTTCTTGTTGTAGGGTCTGGCTGTCAAGGACAAGCCCTTGTTGTCTCAGACTGACCTTTTTCTGATGAATTATCCTGCTGCTTTACAATATGGAAGTCTGAGAGTTTCCCTTATGTGAAGATTTACACAGCGAGCGCCTTGAACCTTCCACAGGAGATGTATGTAGGTTTTCCCCTATTGACCTGAGAATCAGACAGTCCATGGGTTATATTCAAGGCAGAAATGGACCCAAATCAGAGCACTGCACCTGGAATTCCACCCTCCCCTACTGAACACTAGGGAAATGTGAGGTCTGGATCCAAAGTTTGCAGCTGCCCCCTTTCTCTCTAATAAGCCCAACTGGAGCACTGAATCCCAAACAGAATGTCTTTTCAGATTTGATTCGACACCCCAACTTTGTCATTCAAGGCCATCTCTCATTAAAAGCAGGGATGAGATGGCCAAAGGATGGTTGCTGATAGTTCCAGTAGCATTAAGAATTCCTATGAGGCTATCCATAGCATACAACTTATTTGTATCTCACATGATCTGGTTCGCTGCTATAGATTCATAGACTTTTAAGTCAGCAGGGACCATCATGATCATCTAGTCTGGCCTCTTGCACATTGCAGGCCTGAGAACCTCACCTGCCTGTGCCTGAAATAGACCTCCTAGACTCCAGGGCCTGGTCTACACCCCATGGGAAGGTCAAATTAAGATATACAACTCCAGCTACGTTAATTTAGGTAGCTGGAGTCAATGTATCTTAAATCACATATCTGCGCCATCCACACAGTGGAAGGTCGATGGGAGCAAACACTCCTGTTGGCTTCCCTTACTCCTCATGAGGAGGAGAAGTACCAGCACTGATGGGGGCACCCTCTGGGTTTGATTTAGCGGGTCTTTATTAGACCCGCTAAATCAAACCCCAGAAGATCGACCGTGGCAGCGTCGATCTTGCATGTAGTGTGGCCCAGCTGAGTTACTGAAGTCCTCAAATCATGGTTTAAAGACTTCAAGATACAGAGAATACACCTCTTGAACAATCTATAACTGTCCAGAGGTTGCTACAATGTTGTTTCCTGTTATGGATCTTGCAAGGATTCTGCCTCCTTGTCATTAATTATGCTCATAATGTCTGGGGATTGACTCAGAGACTCCATTATAATGCCAGCCTTTTAGTGTACATCTTGAGACTTGGGCATGTTTACTGCAGATGTTTAGGAGATTGAGCACTCACCTTTTTCCCTGCCTGGGTAGGGAATTCAGGGGGAATCAAAGTAACACACAAAGTGGGAACAAGCAGATGACTTGCTGTCTTTGAATTGTTGTAACAAAAGGATGGACATTTCCATGAGACTACAACCGCTCCCTGTGGCTTCATATGGGCAAAATGATGTTGAGTTTCATACACTCTTTTCCCAAATACAAAATGAATCAACTCACAAAACAATAGCTCATTCCTCCTTGCCGTCTTCCCATCCGGTATGCTGGTAACTTTCCAAAGCTGATGCGTGTATTAGTCACCCTTGCTGGTTCATCACTGATCTGAAAGACAGAGGTTAAATAATTGCGAAAGCCAGGTTGATGTCATTGTGGTGCCTGATGGACGCGGGTACTCGGGAACCATCCAGAGGGATGTGTTGGCTTTGCATTTGCTGAGGAAGGGGTCACGCTGAGCAGCCGTTCTCAACCTTTGCTCAGCAGTGCAGGCCGGTGCAGAATGTCTGTGTGCCTGAGTCACTTCTTCCTTCCCAAACCACACAGAGTGGGCTACACAAAGCCTGTGTGCTGCTGTCTGCTGGATTAGACAAGACTTCCTTTCTGCATTGCTTTTTCATCCTCTTTCTCTGGGCTTTTCCCCTATTCCTTTATGTGTATAGGGCCTGGGCCAGTTCTATAGCTAGGACTTCTGATTTTTTATTTGCATCAATAAACACTGATAATGCACCCTGAGGTTTAAAAAAAAATCAGTGTTTATCCAATAAACAGCAGAAATGGTAACTTGTATTTAAGGGATTGTCAGGGCTTCGCAACCTTTTCCTTTATGAATTCCCCCTCCCACGCTACAAAAACCCCATGTCCCACTTGTGCCATAACAACTAGTTTCCTGCATGTAAAAGCCGGGGCCAAGATGAAGAGACAGCTCGTAGGACAGCTGTGCAAAGCCCCATTCCACACAGGGCTTTGCAAACATAGCTTCAGCCCCAGGTGCTGGGGTTTGGGATGCAGGGGGTGGGGCATGCGGAGAACCACTGAACAGAGACAAAATTTCCATGCCGTACATGCAGGAGGAAAGAGTTAAATGTAGCTGTGACACGCTAGGATTTCTGCTCTGCGCCCCAGCAAGTGTAATGCCGGCCTTGCCCCCACCACCGCTGTTAAGAACCACTGGTCTACATGGGAGCAGTAATACAGAGTATGGTGGTAGGATTACTAAAGCACACTAATGTGCTACTGATTAATTGATCCATGGAGACCCTGCTGGTGTGCACTAAAGGCTCCCTGCTATACTTTAACATACTGCTGTTTGAAACAGCATGCTTGGGAACTTTACACAGAGAATATTGATTGTGTAGTGCCAACAGGCAGAACTAAACCTGGGACCTCTGAAGTTTAGTGTACGAGCCTTTACAGCAAGGGTGGAGAACCTCAGGCCTGGGGGCCAGATACCTTCTCCAGCCCTCTCACTGCCCCACCCTGGGGTTGGAGCACACAAAATCGATTAGGCTGGGCCTCCGTAGACTCTGGTGTGGGAGGGAAAAGTGGAGAGTCTCTTTCTCCTTCTTATTCGAGGGCCACTTCTCACTTGTGTGCAGCCTCCAGCTGATTTTTTCTGTGGGCCTGCAGCCCCCAACCCAAAAAGGTTCCCCACCTCTGCTCTACAGCTTGAGTTAAAAGCCAGCTGGCTCTCAGCTAGCACTGTAGAGCAGATTCATTCGTTCTCTCTGTAAGTGGTCTCAGTGCAACTCCAAGGGCATGTCTAGACTACGTTCTGTTTTCGAAAGAGGATATACAAATTCTGCGGGAATGTACATATCTTCTTCCAATTCCTTTTTCGAAAGCGAGTCTTTTGAAAGTGAAAGTAGTCTGGACGCAGTTTTTTTCAGGAAAAAAATCTTTTTCAAAAAACCACGTAACCCTCCTGTTTTTAGGAAGGGCGGTTTTTTTTCGAAAAAGGGTTTTTTTGCCCAAAAAAACACATACAGACTACTTTCACTTTCGAAAGCCCCTTTTTTGAAAAAGTGATCGGAAGAAGATATGCAAATTCCACTTTCGAAAATAGAACGTAGTCTAGACATGCCCCAAGAAACAGTGCACCACACCCAGCAGGTGTGTGGGTTATCAATACAGTATATACTACTGTAAAGAGTAATATATATAATAATACAATACATACAAAGAGAACCCCCCCATCCCTGTGCCATGCTCCCTTTGTTGTCCAGAGAGGTTCTTTGTGCCAAGAGCACAACACAGAAACATGCCTGGGTGTGAGATTAGGAGAAGGAATTGTGTGTAGCTAAGTTTCTAAGTCTGTATACATCTAAAGGTATTATGGTCCATATACAGATGTACCTACTTAGTACAGAAGTGTACTCCTAAGCCATTTGGGGGTGCACTCAGCTCTGGCATAAGAGCAGGGGTGGGCAATAATTTTTGACTGGGGGCCACTTCAGAAATTTTTGAAGTAGCCCTGGAAGGGGCGGGGCCTCAGGTGGAAGGGGCGGGGCCAGGACGCTTCCGTGCTTCCCTGCCCACAGACCCTGATTGGTCTGTGGGTGGGGGAGTGCATGAAGTCTTTGCCCCCACTCCCCCCCAGAGAGAACCACTAGCTGTTCTGAACAGCTGGAGGTTCCCCCTAGGGTGCTTGCACCCCTGGCGATGGGAGAAGACTTAACACACTTTCCCTTGCACCCATACCCTGATTGGTCTGGGGGCAGAGGGAGTGCAAAGTCTCTCACTCCCTGCCCTCTGGCGGATGGCGCTTGGAGTCAATCGCCAGGGTTGACTCTAAGTGCTGTGCGCTTCCCTGTCCCTAGGCTCTGATTGGCCTGGGGGTGGGGAAGTCTCAGGACCTCTGCGGGCAGGATCAACCCGCTTGGCAGGCCGAAACTGGCCCGCGGAAGCCCTTTTGCCCACCCCTGCATAAGAGGATGCACTTCTAGTGAAATCCAGTTTACCCAGTGCTGCATTGGGCTCTATATGTTCAGATACCTCCCCTTTTCCTGCTTGTGCCCTTTCCTACCACTTCCCCGTTTTGGGGCTTCATGGCTGACCCCTATTTTGCTTTCACCATCTCATGGCTTCATGCTCCCCATGGGGACGGGGCACCCTGAGAACCACTCTGCTACAGCTGGGCATGCAGGAGCAGAGAGTTCTTTGTAGCGGTGACTCGTGTTTTGAACACGCTGCACCTGCTTTGCATTTCTGTGGAAAGTGCTGGGGCTCATCATTCAGAACAACACCGCACGGTGCCCTCTGCAGCCCCAGCTCTTCCACTGATATCAGGTGGGGCTGGGCACGCAGCCTAATCTACCATATGCCTCTCACTGGACTGCTTTGCCGCTTCACACAGCGCTGAGTCCTCACAGCTCGGAGCAAAAGGGGGCCACCGTGGAGGGAGTGAAAATGGTTCCTTTCTAAGTGCACTCTGGGCTCGCTAATGAATGCACATGCACAGGGTTCATCTCTTCTGATTATCTAGACTCGCAAAAGCTGCAGGTGAATTTGATTAATTGGGGATATGGATTGATTAGTCAAAAGAACCAAGCTGTTTGTGGGTGAGGTGAATATCTGGGAGAGAAACAGACCCCCGCAAAGCTGGTTCAGAGATGGAAAGATGATTGGCTGGTTGCTTACGAGACATTAGTCAGAACCAAAGCTCTGGGGCTGGGAGGGGTGGAATTTTGAACCCAGAACTCTGCACTGAAGTACTGGGTGGCTGGGAGGAAAAGCTTTGTTGGCTGAGGCTTCGTTTCCAAGAGGCACAGCTTTCAAGCGAAAGCAGGAAAGCTGTCTGGCCAAGAAGATCCCATAGCTTCTGTACAATATCACATCGTCTTATGACATCACGCAGCTCCTGACGCTATTTCAAAGCCCCAGGGCAATTGCATCATTTCCTAAGAAACGTGTGTCGGGGCAGTTAGTTCTAGCAGCGTTTGAATTTCATGGAGTATCAGCCACACCAGAGGTTTAATACCAATACTCCTTAAGTCTCATAGGCTACATCTACACTGCAGTGCCATCTTCACAGCAAGCCCGTTATTTCAAATGAGGAATAAGGGACGTTTCAGAATAGCAGGTTATTTCGAAATAAGATCGAAATAAGATACACAATTTGCGTTGCTCAACTTGAGTATCTTAGTTTGAGCTATGGTGCAGCGTAGACACACCCAGATGGCCCAGCCAACTTCCCTCCAGCCATTCTCTATACATCAGGAACTGTAAAGGGAGATTGTTTCGAGAGTCATTACACTGGTTCTGCATCAGCCAGGGAAGCTCCTGATGGCCAAAGCCACTGGTTTAAAGGCTCTGTTGCTCCCCTGGAGCAGTGGGTCTCGACATTTTTGTCCCGTGGCCCATCCTGCTCAACACAGACCTTTCCATGGATCACCAGCCAATCACCCGTGATGACAAAATGGCAGCAGGAGGGAGTATGGGGTGGGGTCTGGCCAGTAAGTAGGTTACAGGAACAAGCTGAGGGTGGGGATATGTGGGAGGGTGCAGGAGCGGGATGGGGGATGCTTATCTAGCTCCGTGCCTCCCGCT
>JANRFK010000867.1:9420190-9430583 GCA_030068395.1 Apalone spinifera | reverse complement strand
GATGGACCTTTGGTCTGACCCAGTACGGCCATTCTTATGTTCTTATGTAACTTCTGAAGTAAAATAAAAGTTGTCTGTGGTCAGTTCTGAACATTATTTCCCATTTGGTCTGAGGTAGACCTCTACTTTTTCTGATCTCCAACTCAAATCAGCAAATTGTCCAAGTGTCCCGGCAGGACTGTATCTCCTATGATGCACGGCAGTCTTTCCATGTGACTGAGCCATCATTGGTTTCCCATGAAGCACTATGGTGGTTCAGCCACACAGAGAAACTAGGGGTGACGTAGTCTGGTAGGTGATTGGAGGGTGGGGCATAATAGAGGCAGCATTACAATGCCAATGATGTGCCATGTTGACTCAGAGGGATACCTAGATGAACGCTGGCCCAAAATATTTTTCTAATGGAGAGTTCTACCCAAGTCTTTTCCTAAGAAATTTTACTTTTTTGATTAAATCCCACTTTCTGATGGTAAAAAGTAAAAAAAAAATAAAAAAAAATGTCATTCAAAACACTATTAACCAGCCAATGCAGATACCCAGTTCCTACCACTAAAATCTTTAGAACCGCAACCTCACACATTCTCTGTCCATATCTACATGTATATGCACATTCGCATAAATATGCAATAGTTACATTGATATTTATTTTATATAAATATATATAATTTTATACCATTATCTCCCATGGTTTGTTTTTTTTCCACTGCTAATGGCTTCAGTGCAAGATTCTTGGTACATTTCTGCTAACAAATAGTGATAAATAAGACATGCGGATGTAGAGATTATTATACATAAATAATTGAAAAATGCTCTTTTTGGAGAAGGGAATCACAAAAGGAGTCATTGACCTGAATAAGAGCCGCTCACCCATCCTCTAGAGGATTGCCATTTTGGATACATGTTAGCACTTGCTAACAATTGTAATTTATTCATCTTGTTCCTTTTCTTTTTGTCTTCTACTTTCGTATTTGTTCTTTATTGTAATCAAGAGTAGAATTTTCTTAGGGAGGGTAACCAGGACCCTTTTAGGAGTGATCTTATGAGCATTAATTGCCTGTAAAAATTATTTGAAGGACAGCTCTCTCCCAAAACACAACTCCCCCTCCCCCCCAAATCCCTGACACCAAATAAATGGAGACAGCCTGTTACTTTGCATTATACAATTTTAATTGTTTCAAAGGGAAGAGTAATGTTTGCATCCTTTGTGCTTATCTGACTGTTTGGGAATTCTCTCAGGACATCAGCAACGTCAAATTCTATTTAAAAACGAGTATCAGGGTGTATCCTCAGCTCTTGCAAATTGGCTTAGCTCCACTGATGTAAATGAAATCCATGAAGTCAATGACTCCATGCTGATTGATACAAGCTAACTAATAATAAGCTTTGTGTGAGAACAGAACTGTATGGTATAGTTCTGCCATTCATAACAGGAAGTTCCTAATCTGCAAAGTCCTATAGGCACATAACGGCCTACCCTTCCTTCTAGAATAGAATGAGTCAACATTATATCCACATGTGATGTAACATGGGGGACTACTGGGCATTCTGCTCCATGATGTAAGGTTGCACTTTATTTTTCTTTATGGGGTCATAGTAAAACACTTGGTCCTTCTCTAGAACCTTTCAGCTATTTGCCAACATAAGTGAATTATTACCCAGATAGGCATGTGCACTGAGCCATAGACAAGTCGAGCACCAGATTTTAGAAAGAGCCCCGCTCCCATTTAGACACCAGAGAAAGCTGGCAGATTTGCAAAAGAATTCCATTTGCCAGTGGGAGCTGCTGGATTCAGAATACTTTGTAAAAACAAACAAAAAAAAAACCCCCAAAAAAACACCTTCTCTTTGGAGGAGTGTAAATGGGAGTGAAGCTCTTCAGCAAATCTGGCCCAGTTGAGCGCACTGAGCACTTGCAAATCCAGCCCTAGGCCCGGCCAAAGAGTTCTCAGGGCCCAACGGCTGCAAATGAGTGGCCAGGTGAGCAGGGCGTGGAGCTGGGCAGTGCGAAGCCCTGAGCTGCCTGCACGGCAGTGCGGTCGGGGCAGTGAGTGAGCAGCCGGATGAGCAGGGACAGGAGCTGGGTACTCTAGGCAACCGCCTCGCTCACCTTGCCCAAAGGCCAGGCCTGTCCAGCCCAGAGTGACTTGCCCAAGGCCACACAGAACACAACCCAGGAGTCCTAACTCTTGATTTCATGGGCAGCGGGTAAGGTAGGCAAGGGAAGGCATTGCCTTCCCAAAACTGCCTGTGCTCCCTGGCTGCCTGGGAGAGCTGGGGCTGCAAAGTGGCAGCCAGGTTGTCTGGCCACCCAAAAAAGCGAGGGCTTGCAGTGTGGCAACCCCCGCCTGGCCAGGCTTCAGCACTGAGGTAGAACGGGGCTCAGCGCCACAAGGGGTGGAGAAAGTTGCTGAAGAGGCGGGGTCTCAGGTGGAAGGGGGTGGGACCGCTGGGAGAAAGGGTGAGTCTGGGGCTTGCCTTCCTTAGCTAGGCTTTGCTCAATCTGCTCTAAACATCAGATGAAATCCTGGCACATGAAAGTCTATACCAAAGCTCCCATTGACTTCAGTGTTGAGGGAGCTTCACCCCACACTCCACAACATTTTTTCATTGCGATGGCAAAACTTTTAGCCTCATCTTCCAGGACTGATGGCATTGGGGAGGGGATGACACATCTCCAAACCTTTCACTCTTCCTCTCTCCTTCCTTTCCGTGTTCTATGTTAGTATGTATTGTACACTGTATATAGCACAAAAGACTGAGTTTATACCCTGTTTGCTTTAGGCTACACCGTCTTCACTTGCATGCATGCAGCACATTACTTTTAATTCAAAATAGAAAGAACCCATCATTACTGTGATATCAAACAATAGTTTTGCAACAAGGGGTCCAGCTAAAGTGACGGAGAAAGCAATTCTCCAGTAGGCAGGCATTGTAGCAAAGAGACCACCTGATTCTAGTTGTATGGAGACATCTGGCTTATTGCATCCCCGTCAGATTATCTCAGAGGCTAGGAATGGAAAGATATGAAATTATGAGCTAAGCGACAGCAGCACATAGAAGCTAAAATAGCAGATGACCAATTTTTGCAATATGTCCCAGCGCCACACATAGATAGCTGGTTTTCAGCTAACGGTGAGTGTTTAAATGAAGTAATAATAATCAAACTAGTATAATCAGAGTCCTTAGTACACCAGTGGGTGCTATAGAAAGCCCTAAGTTAGATCGATATTGTACCTATGAAATCTGACCAACAGATTGAGGGCTTGATCCTGCAAAAGGCCGAGTTCCAAGGAAGAGAATGAGGCTCCTCACTCCCTTCCAAACCACAGACCTTCTCATTTCAGAGAGGTTAAAGAGATGCTGTCCTGGGCAGAGAATTGCAAAAAGGCTTTTCTTCATTTAAATAGGGTATTCAGCTGTAACTTGCAGTTCTGAGAGAACCTTTATTTAGAAGAGGTTTTCTTAATTACCCTACTGAGCACTTTGAGCTACTGATTTTCCTAATCCTCCTGCTTTGCACCAAACAGAAAATGAATCTCTGAAATACATGAGCCAAAACCACAAGAAATGGGCCTGCAGAAAGAGACTATCGAATTATAACCCACAGATCCATTCCAAAGGGCCTTTAACTATCAGTGGAGGGTTCTCAAGGATTCTTTATGAACCAGTCCTTACTAGAGAAAGAAACTTTATAGAAGGCTTTATTGTCATTAGAAACTTATAATAGCTAAAGGCAGTGTTGCATAGTATGCAGAGCACCTGACTAGGACTCGGGATATCTGAGTACTATTTCCTCCTCTGCTTGTTGGGGAATCTTGAACAAGTAAAACTCCCTCTCTGTGCCTTGGTTTCCAAATCTGTAATCAAAAAAAAGTTTCTTAATCCTTCGCATCACTCTTTGAGATCTATGGGTGAAGTACGCTAAGAGCTAAGTGGTGTTGCTACTGTTATAATTATAATTATTTATTAGCAACACAGTATGGTAATATGGAAATATCTTTTAAAAGTTGGAAGACCTTTTTTTCCTCCATGCCATTTTTTTTCAGTTGTTTTCTGGGGCTTCTCAGGGCTGGTCTGAACTGAAACATTTGGCTGTCCCAGGTGAGTGGTCATAGTTCTACTGACCTAACCGCAAGCATAGGCAGTGATAGGTCAGAGGAAGAATTCTTCCATCAGCCTATTTACTGCCCCTCAGGGGGGTGTATCAATTACTGTGATGGGAGAACCCCTCTAAGCACTGCAGTGCCTGCACTGATCTACAACCGTCGCCTGTGCCACTGTCAGGTTTTCAGTGTCCACAGAGCCTTAGCCAGAGGGATGAGGGGTGCGTCTGCTCAGCAGGAAGTGGCGACAGGAGCTAATCATAATGCAGCTCATCCCTCTGCCGTTGCCTGAACTGAATGTCACCCTCAGGACTCTTACCTAGATGCTCCAGACTCACTATGCAAACACATGACAGGAGATAAACAGCAGAGTAGCTGCAGTCTAATTAGACAGGCCAGACACAGGTACAGCCCTGCACAGATAGAAATGTCTACCCATGGATGCGGATATCTGCAGGTAGACATCAGGATCCGTAGATCCGAAGGGCTCGATGCCCAGGACACTGCAGGAGCATGGTCCCGTTGCGACGGGGAGCCAGCGCTCTGCACCGGTAGTGTAGCTGTTCCACCGCTAGTCCCAATCCC
The DNA here is from genome assembly GCA_030068395.1 of Apalone spinifera. Taxonomy (NCBI): domain Eukaryota; kingdom Metazoa; phylum Chordata; order Testudines; family Trionychidae; genus Apalone; species Apalone spinifera. Next base: position 9,425,895 of record JANRFK010000867.1, on the reverse strand, counting down.
AGCCTGTCTGGTGTTGCACAGCCTTGTTGGAGGCACAGTTAAGGGCAGTACAGCCACACGGCCAGGAGGAGCTGCTGGCATGTGGCACTGGCACACGAGTGCGACGGAGCCATGCTGCACTCTGTTGGCTGCAGTGTCTCCAGGGAGTAGAGCCCTGTAGATCTTCGGATCACAAAGAACATCAGAGTGGCAAGATTGGGTCAGATCAAAGGTCCATCTAGCTCAGTGTCCTGTCTTCTGACAGTGTCCAATGCCAGGTGCCCCAAGGGAGGGAATAGAACAGGGAATCATCTTCACTCAGTGCACAGTCAACCTGTGGAACTCCTTGCCAGAGGATGTGGTGAAGGCTAGAACTTTAACAGGGTTCCCAAAAGAGCTAGATAGATTCATGGAGGTTAGGTCCATCGATGGCTATTAGCCAGGATGGGCAGGAATGGTGTCCCTAGCCTCTGTTTCTCCGGAAGTGGGTGACGGGAGGGATCATGTGAGGACTACCTGTTGTGATCCCTCCTCTGGGGCATCTGGTATTGGCCACTGTCGGCTGACAGGATACTGGGCTAGATGAAACTTTGGTCTGACCCAGTATGGCTGTTCTTTTGTTCCCTGTCACCCATTTCCAGCTTCTGACAAACAGAGGTCAGGGACACTATGCCTGCCCATCCTTGATAATAGCCATGGATAGACCTAACCTCCATGCATTTATCCAGTTCTTTTTTGAACCCCGTTAAAGTCCTGGTCTTCACAACTTCCTCCTCGATGTCTTTCTATGGCTAGACATTTCTATCCATGCAGAGCTCTACATGTAAGGCAGGAAGGAACTGGAAACATGGGGAAAGTGATGTGGTCCAAGGTTGCACAGAAGATCAATGGCAGGTCCTCTGTGCATTCAATTGAGATGACCTAATATTAAACAACCCTCAATCAAACATGCACCCTGACCATCACCATTTGTTTCCTGCATTTAGACATTAGTAATGGGAGGGTATTTTTAATTTTTCTTCCACGGCAGAGTTTTCGTGGGCATATCCAGCAGCCAATAAACCAGACAAAACAGCTGCTGAATCAGAGACATTGTCCTGCCCTTTGGGTTTCCTGAAACTGTCCACCTTGACCAAGATAGAGGATGCGAGAATTAACTGATCAAAACAACGTTGCACGTACGGAGGGTTACAATGCTCCAGTTGCACACTCAACCATCCACAAAGACACCTGCTTGAGAAATTCACATTAGCCAAGTCACAGACTTTCACTGAGGGATTGAAATCGAGCTGGAAAGAGTCTCTAATCCAAATACCGCATGGTTATCACTGCCCTGAGCATGAAACACAGTCATCCTCATTTTTGCTGCTGTATGGGTGGCCTCCAAGCTTATCCGCAGCTTTTTCTGACATTGTACATAACAAAGAGGATACTACCCATGCCAGCAAAGCCAGCTGATGGAGAGAACAGCTGAAGAGAGCCTATGAAATTATGATGATGAACAGCAGCTACGGGGAAAGCTTATTGCAAGAAGAGAGCTCCAAGTGGTGATTTGTGCACAGGAGATAGTCGAGGTAAGAAACCTATCTGGACACAGTCAGATGAGGAACTCATAACCTGTTAAAAAGGCACATTTGATATTGTAAAAGAGAGAAGAGGAAAGGGTCTTGTACATAAGAGGAAACTCAAAGGAGGAACGGGTGGAAATCAAATATTTCATTGGAATCTTATCTAATGGCTGAGATGGCCTTTCTGCTCGCAGGTAAACTGGAATACCAGACCGAAGAGTTTAAAGAGACAATGCAGAGAAAAATTGATCACAGTTGTTGCTAGAGAGGATAGATCTTTATTTTGTAGTATCACCAGGAGGCCCCAACCAATATCAGTCTCATAGTTAGATGAGCCACAGACATAGTAAGGGATGCTGCTGCCCAAAAGCGATAACAGCTTCAATAGATGAGACAAAATAGGAGGAAGGAAGGAAGTTTTGTTATCCCAGGTTACAGATGGGGAACTGAGGTACACAGAGATTAAAGTGAGTTGCTCCAGGTCACATAGGATGTCTGTGGCAGAGCTGGCAGATTAACTCGATTTTCTGGGTCCCAGTGTAATACCCTAACCACAAAGCTGCCCTTTCTCCTCAGAGAAGTCAGCACTTCCTGCCACTGCTCCACACCAAAGGGATATCAGTGCTGGAGAGACTGAAGCAGACGTATAGAAGCCTGAACTAGCAATATGTGATGTTATTAGAAACAACGGGCCAGACAAAACAGGCATTTGTGGGCAGACGCCATCCCTTGTCTGGATTCAACACACACAGCCTGTGAGAGGGCCAGGAAAAGCCTCTGTTTGTGCCCATTTAAGACAGCCATACTATTAGCCCCCATGATTCCAGTGCCATAGTGATGAGGGGCCTCAAAAGCTCTAATATTCTGACTCAGCAGAGCAGCAAGGAAAGCAATACAGTAATATCAGGCCCGGGACTTGCACTCAAGGGAACAGTCCTGAAGGAATTCTCCTGCGTGGTACATTGTGGGGCTAGACTGGTAAGATCAGTCTTCCTTAAGAGTATAGTGGGAATAGTTTTCCTCTCATTTCAGGGTAAAGCAAGAGTAACTCCACTGTGGTGTACAACTGGTACAAAGGAGAGGAGAATCCGCCACCTATTTATAGATTACAGATGATCCAAGCCTATTTGGCAGGACACAGGCTCTGGACGACATGGTCACAGCGTGTTTTGTCTGGTCGGAGATGCGTCTTAATGGAAACCTGCAACAGTTGTCCTGTACAAACACACAGGCCATGTCTACGCTCGCAGCTTCTTGCGGGAGAAATATGCAAATGAGGCTAAGCGTGGACTATTGCCGAGCCTCATTTGCATACCTAATGAGCTGCCATTTTGCAGAAGAGGCTCTTGCGCCAGAAGGAGCTGTCTATACTACCCCTTCTCGCGCAAGAAAAACCCTCTTGCGCAATGCCGTTTTGCCAGTTATTTTCAGGAATAATGGCATTGCGCAAGAGGGTTTTTCTTGCGCAAGAAGGGGCAGTGTAGACAGCTCCTTCTGGCGCAAGAGCCTCTTCTGCAAAAATGGCAGCTCATTAGGTATGCAAACGAGGCTCGGCGATATTCCACGCTTAGCCTCACTTGCATATTTCTTGTACAAGAAGCCGCGAGTGTAGACATAGCCACAGTGTCTAGGCTCTTCAGCACATCCTAGAAGCAGGAAAAGTATCCCAGGGGCTAAAGAGAGAGAATATCTGAGTTGAGTGAATCTGTAGTGCCAGGCTTCTTTGGAATACTGGCAAGACACTTTCGACCTGCAATCAGTGACACTGAACAGTCACACTCGGAGAGCCCTCTTGCTAAGGCCTCGGGCTTGTTCGACTTTATTTGACACCCAGAGGCATTCAAAGGTTAAAGGTCAGTGCATTAGATCAATATTAATTGAACGGCAGCTAACAATTCCGCATGTGTGGAGATGTTTTTCCTGACCTGTAGTCACTTGCGGTGAATTTATCTTTCTAAACCCCTTATCCATTTTCCCCGTGACAGCTGCAACCCTCCTATATCTGGCAGCAGGCTTAGACTGTGACATGATTGTCTGGCTTTGCCCCCCTTCCCCACAAACCCAGAACACCACCTCTTCTTTGTTCTCAAAGCAATTTTGGCAGGCCACGTGCTGCAGGGCGAGATTCTGGGTGCCATGAGGCTATCAGTAGCTGCACGATAAACAGATGTCCAGGAGAACACTGAACCTTGGCCAAAATCCCCTAATAGGGGAAAATCTAAAAAATGTTCCCACGTGATGGCCTCCAACTTCTTAACAGAAGCATTAGAAAAATGCAAGGGAGACTTTCCTCGGCGTGTTAAGTGGCGACAGAGCTCAGAGCTGCTGGTTAGTTTGTCCCTAGCCAACAGATCTTCTGTTGAAAATACCTGGCAAGTAACATGGTATGAACTGCATGTAGGCTGATCCAAAGCCTGCAGCATTACGGGTTTGATCACCCCTTAGGGGATGTGTAAGGGAGAAAGAACTATTGAGTACGCCTTTCAAAAATGCTTTCCTGACTCAGTAGCCTAGATCCCGTTGGCAAAAGGGATTTAGAAGCTAATTTAAACACATAGGAGCCTACATCTCTCGTCAAAATAGCTCTCAGGTTCCTAAGCCACTCCGTGCTTTGGAAAATGAACCCAAAATGTATTTATCCCGGATTATGACCCTCTATAAGCAAATAAGTGATTTGTAAAGACGCGACTCACCCACAGATTCCTTTGAAGAGATGCAGATTTGCGGGTGCTCAACCCCTCTGAAAAATCAGAACCTTTATTTAGCTGCCTGACTTTAGATATTTATGTTGGAAAACGTTAGTCTTTGCCTTAACTTCTGAGGTTGGTGAGACTGATTTAAACCAAATGAAGGAGCACAAATGAAGGGATTAAAAAGCAGGGAGATGCAGAGAGACTGTAGCCAAGCGATTAACAAGCACCTTTTTGTTGGGAGTGTTTCTCCCTATGCCAGTTCTGCTGTTTTATTGGACTTTCTTCCTTTATGAGGAATTGCACTGAGAAAACTGCACCCTCACTCTTCCATGTGCCTGTATTTTGTAATAGCCATGCACTGTAACATGGTGAGTGACTCACTGCCAAAGAGCCTCCTGCTGGACCCTCAGGAATTAGCTCTGCTTATCACTAGAACACCCCCTTCCAACCAGTGTCTCACCTACGGTTGCCTGAGCATGCATTTAGTGGTTCTGCCACCTTACATTAGGACCCAGACTGCAATGCCCTCCCCTTCTGTCCTGCTGCAGTGTCCCTACATTCTGGGGTCCTCCCCCTCAGGGAACTCCAAACTCCCTATCCCCACCTTCCCTCAGTGACCCTGCTCCCAGTCAGCATCTAGCCCCTACCTCAGAGGTAAACTGCAATCTGAAATGGTCGCTCATCATTGGCAAGGGACCTGCTGCCTTCTCCTACACTGGCTACCTCACTGCAGCCTTAGTATCCTCACATCTGGCCTCAGGCCCTGCCGCCTGGGAGCTTGCCTGGCCAGAACTCCCCAGCCCTGCTCTCTCTGGAAGCCGCTAGCTTCCCTAGCAGCCAGGTCCCTCTAGTTCCCCAGCTGGAGCAAGAATGAGTGTCTCTCTCCTCCCTGTCAAGAACACTCATTTATACAGCTCTCAGCTGGGCCCTAATTGGCTGCTCTCTGCCACAGCTGCTTGCTCCACACCCTAGCTCTTCCCCAAGGCTGGATTTAACCTTTCTTAGGCCAGTGCAGAGCAGACTCTCCGTCATATCCACCAATATGTTAAAAAATACCCCAAACAGGTTAAAGAATTCTGTGGCCAATTGTCACCAGACGTCTGAAATCACAGAGTTGATAGCTAGGGCTGGTTGAAATGAGTCATTTCAATGAGCTTGCTTTCTCTGACCCGCTGTGTGCTCCTAGAACTGTTCTTCTGCTAAATCTGGTGAGTTCTTGGCTCTTGTGTTCTCACTCAAAACTTGGACCGGAGAATTCTTAGATATATGTTTATAGTACAAACAGTGTTTCTGGATTGGAAATTATGTCTCCTGGCCGCAGTTCCTTAGCCTCAAACTGCTCTAAGGCTGCAGAATGTGCAACATTTAATTTGGGACAGTAGAAAGGCCTACTGTTTGGATCCCATAAGTTAAACAGCACGGCTGTGTCTAGACTGGCCAGTTTTTGCGGAAAATCATCTGCTTT
>JANRFK010000867.1:9405834-9420090 GCA_030068395.1 Apalone spinifera | reverse complement strand
TTCCGTTAAAAGTATTTCCGCAAAATCATGCCAGTCTAGACGTAGCCCACCAGTCCAAGCCCCCAAGGAAAACACAGGTGTAGCCTGAAGAAAGTTGTGTTGGTGACTCTCTTCCCTTAGGCTATGTCTACACTGGCAGCTTCTTGCGCAAGAACTCTTTTGTGGAAGAGTTCTTGTGCAAAAACTCTTCCACAAGAGAGCGTCTACACTAGCATGTGCTTTTGCGCAAGAGATGTGCTTTTGCGCAAGAACATCCATGGCAGTGTAGACATTCTCTTCCACAAGAAAGCTCTGATGCCCATTTTAACCATCGGGGCTTCTTGCGCAAGAAATTCATGTTGCCTGTCTACACTGGCCTCTTTTGGAAGAGCACTTGCGCAAGAGGGCTTATTCCTGAGAGGGAGCGTCAGAGTTCTCATGCACGAAGCCCTGATTTTCTACAGTACGTCAGTTTATTAGCGCAAGAACGCGTGGCCAGTGTAGACAGGCAGCATGTTTTTGCGCAAGAGTGGCCATTTTCACGCAAGAACACTCCAGTGTAGACAGTCTTAGCGTCCAGACTGAGCCCACAGGCCCTTGTTCCCAGAAGTGTGGTGCTAGCTTTCAAAGGGTGGCATGGGAGGTAGATGTAAGGTCTGTTTTATTTATAGGTATTGATGAGGACAAAATGAAAACACCTGGCCCCAAGAATCAGGCAGTGCCGGCACATCAGGAAGGCAAACGCACAGAGACAGGACCCAAGCCGTTTTGGGCTTTGCAGATGTAGTGGACAGCTAAAAGGTCACCTGGAATCTTTGCTTCTCTCGCAGCAATGGCATAAGATTTAAAAAAAAAGTTGACAGCATTCATTGGATTCATAGGATCCTAGAACTGGAAGAGACCTCGAGAGGTGATCAAGTCCAGTCCCCTGCCCTCACAGTAGGACCAAGCACTATCTAGGTCAGTGTTTCTCAACTTTTTTTTATAAAGTACCCCTTTAAAAAAAAATATAAGTACCCCCGGTACCTACAGTTTTCAGACAGAATTTTTTTCTACCATTGCAACACATTTATTTAAACAACTTAATATAGCTGGGCAGGCAATGAAATTTTTTTATGTAAAAAGTATAAAAATAATAAAGCGCTGTAAAACTTAAACCAAAAATTCAGTTTTCTCCAAATTTCAGTTGTGTTGACGTATCCCCCAGACGTCTGTTGAGTACCCCTAAGGGTATTCATACCACTGGTTAAGAAACACTGATCTAGATCATCCCTGATAGATGTCTATCCAACCTGCTCTTAAAAATATCTCTAATGATGGAGATCCCACAACCTTCCTCGGCAATTTATTCCAGTGTTTAACCACCCTGACAGTAAGGAAGTTTCTTCTAATGTCCAACCTAAACCTCCCTTGCTGCAATTTAAGCCCATTGCTTCTTGTCCTAGCCTCAGAGGCCAAGGAGAAGAATTTTTCTCCCTCCTCCTTGTGACACCCTTTTAGGTTCTGGAAAGCTGCTCTCATGTCCCCTCTATCTTCTCTTTTCCAAACTAAATGAATCCAGTTCTTTCAATCTGCCATCATAAGTCGTGTTTTCTAGGCCTTTAATAATTTTTGTCGCTCTTCTCTGGACCTTCTCTAATTTCTCCACATCTGTCTTGAAATGTGGTACCCAGAACTGGACACAAGACTCCAACTGAGGCCTAATCAGTGCAGAGTAGAGCGGAAGAATGACTTCTCGTGTCTTGTTCACAACACTCTTGTTAATGCATCCTAGAATCATACTTGCTTTTTTTGCAACAGCATCACACTGTGGACTCATATTTAGCATGTGGTCCACTCTGACCCCTAGCTCCTTTTCTACAGTAGTCCTTCCTAGACAGTCACTTCCCATTTTGTATGTGTGAAACCGATTCAGTCTGAGACTTTCATGGCCTTGCTCTTCCCTTCCCATCACTGACAAGGGTGGTTTTTCTCTTTGTCTGGCACATGCTGTAGACCCCACGGTTGTGTGTTAAAACTTCTTTGGAACCATGTGAAGTAGGAGGCTGGTCTCTTCCTCTTCATACCCCTGTTTTGCTCCTTGCTCCAAAGACCCTTTTCCAGGCTTTCTGTGAAATGGAGGCCTTGAGAGAGGGGCAGAGTGAGGGTGGATGACTGGTAGGTGCTGAGCACTCCCCATTTTCTATGGGTGCTTGAGCCCTAGACTATGCCCTCGTGGTCTTCTTGAAGTCTGTGGTGATTCTACCTCTTTGGTATAAAAACTGTGCTTGAGATGAGAGTTTTTGTTTTGGATTTCTTAGGTTGTACATATTTATCTTTAAAATGGTTTAGGATGATTTACTTCAGGATTTGGGAGTGGGGGGTTGACATATTTGGAGGCTTAGTTGGGATTCTGCGGTAGAAAGTGAGTTTTGTTGTGAGTATCATTTTTAGGGTTGAAAGGCCTTTATCTTTGGCCAAACCACATCATTCAAACCTTTCAGAGGTGGGGTTTTGGTTCAGTCCATCGTCGAGCTGGACAGTGATTAGATCCAATCTGGATTTTTGTCCTCTCTTCAACACAAGCTTGGTGGAGGTCAAATGTGAAGTGCTGGTTCAGGCTCAACTCTGCTGCAATTACCTTTTGTAGCTTCAGTGAGGTACAGTATTTCTCTGCAGCGCTTGTCCCAACTGTCATGTAGCGTGTCTATAAACTGTGAAACACTCACAGGCTATGTCTAGACTGGCATGATTTTGTGGAAATACTTTTAACGGAAAAGATTTTCCGCAAAAGAGCGTCTAGATTGGCACGGACGCTTCTGCACAAAAGCACTTTTTGCGGAAAAGCGTCCGTGCCAGTCTAGATGCGCTTTTGCGCAAGAAAGCCCCGATCACCGTTTTAGCCATGAGGGCTTTTTTGCGCAAAACAAATGTCAGCTGTCTACACTGGCCCTTTTGCACAAAAGTTTTGCACAAAAGGGACTTTTGCCCGAACGGGAAGGGCAAAGTATTTCCGCAAGAAGCACTGATTTCATACATTAGGAAGTCAGTGCTTTTGCAGAAATTCAAGCAGCCAGTGTAGACAGCTGGCTAGTTTTTGCAGAAAAGCAGCTGATTTTCTGCAAAATCTGGCCAGTCTAGATGCAGCCACAGCGTTTCACCCCAGTTTTCACTGATGCTTGAAGTGATTCATGTGCGTATCCTAGTGTTTGTAATGTGATTTAGGATGAAAGACCCAGTGGAATAGATTGTGTTACCTTTACTAATATTAAGTAACACACTTCATCAAGAATAGTGCCATTAATATTTTCCACTTATGGTGGAAGTCATGAGAATGTAAAAATGGCTATACTAAGTCGTATCAAAGGTCTGTTCATTCCAGAATCCTGTCTTCCACTAGTGGCTAATGCCAGGTGCTTCAAAGGGAGTGAATAGAAATGGCAATTTATGAAGTGTTGTCCACCCTCATCTTCTGGCAGTTAGAAGCCTAGGGACACCCACAGCAAGGGATAGCATCTTGGCTAATAGTCACTGATGGATGTATCCTCCATGAATTCATCTACTTATTTTTTGAACCCAAACATATTTTACAGCAGTGAGTTCCACAGATTAAGCACATTGTGTGAAGAAATACTTCCTAACTTCTGCCTGTCAATTTCATAGGGTAACTGCTGGTTCTTGCGTTATGAGACAGGGTAAAGAACACTTCCTTATTCACATTCTCCACACCATACGTGGTTTGATAGACCTCTTTCATATACCCCTTAGTCACCACTTTTCGAAGCTGACCAATACCTGTCTTTTTAATGTCTCTGTTGCAGGGCAGACTCGCCACCCTGACACCTCCAGCTGGCCATTCCAGGAATTAGCTCTCTTGCCTCGCTGGACGCCTCTCTCCAGGTGGTGTCTCCCTGCATTTCTCCGTGGTCATGGCATCCTCTTCCCAGACACTGCCCACCCGCAGTGTCCACTCCAGTGTCTGAGCCCCCCTTCCGGGGGTTTGTTATTTACTCCGCTCACACCGTAGGGTCCTCTCTTTCCCAGGGCACCCAGCTCTCCTCCCAGGGACTCTCAGTTCCCCTGCCTATCATGGCTGTCTCATTACCACCCTCATAGCCCTGGGCCTTGCCCCAGGTCCTCCAGCCTGGGCGCTTGCTTGGCCAAAGCTCCCCTAGCCCTGCCTTGCTTCCCCAGCACTGCTCTAGTTCCGGGGAACCTCCAGCTTCCCTAGCAGCCAGGTCCTTACTACTCCTCTCCCCCAAGCAGTGGGCTGGTCTCCTTTATATTGCCCCCAGCTGAGCCCTCATTAGCTCTAACTGCCCCAGCTGGGGCTTTACTTTCAGCCCCTGCTCCGGGCTGGGGTTTTGCCCTTAAAGGGCCAGTGCAGGGCAAGCGCCCTGTCACAGTCTCCTTGTATGGAAGTTGTTCCATCTACCAAATCATTTTTTATGTCCGTTTTCTGTGCTTTTGATAATTCTATTATATCTTTTTCACAGGGGGTGACCAAAGCTGCGTGTAGTATTACAGTTTGTGAGTGTGTCATGGATTTATACTGAGGCATATTTTCTGTCCTATTATCTATGTTATTCCTAATAGTTCCTAGCATCCTGTAGCTTTTTTGACTGCTGTTGCACATTAAGCAGATGTTTTCAGAGAACTATTCACAGTGACTCCAAAATCTTTTTTGAGTGGTAACAGCTAATTTAGACCCCATCATTTCATATGTATAGTTGGGATTATGTTTTCCGGCGTACATTACTTTGCATTTATCGGTGTTGAATTTCATCTGCCATGTTTGCTGTCTTGTGTCACCCAGTTTAAGAAGATCCTTTTGTAACTTTTCACAGTTAGCTTTGAATTTAAGCTTCTTGAGTATGTTTTAATCATCTGCAGACTTTTCCAACCTCCCTATTTACCACTTTCCCTAGATCATTTATGAGTGTGTTGAATAGCACTGGGTCCCACTACAAATCCTTAGGAAACTCACTATTTCTCTCTCTCCATTGTGAAAACTGACCACTTGTTCCTTCTCTTTGTTTCCTATTTTTAACTAGTTTCTGATCCATGAGAGGACCTTCCCTTTTATCTCACGATTGCTTATTTCATTTAAGGGCCTTTGTGTGGGGCCTTGTCAAAAACTTTCAGAAAAAGCGCAAGTACACTATATGCACTGATTCATCAATATCAATATATTTGTTGACATTTCCCTTCACAAACAACATGTTCCCCAACATACTGGGTTCATCGAAGTGCCTGACAATATTGTTATTTACTTTAGTTACAACCAATTTGCCTGGTACTGAAGTTAGGCTCTCCCGCCTGTAATTGCCAGGGTTGCCTCTGGAGCCTTTTTGAAAAATTGGCTTTACATTAGCTATCCTCCAGTGGTCTGGTACAGAGGCTGATTTAAGCAATAGGTTGCATTCCACAGTTAGTAGTTCTGCAATTTCATCATTGAGTTCCTTCAGAACTCTTGGGAAAATACCATCTGGACCTGGTGACTTATTAGTGTTTAATTTATCAATTTGTTCCAAAACCTCCTTTACTGACATCTCTATCTGGGACAGCTCCTCGGATTTGTCATCTAAAAAGAATGGCTAAGCCGTGGGAATCTCCCTCACATCCTCTGCAATGAATACCAATGCAAACAATTAATTTAGCTTCTCTGCAACAGCTCCGTTAGCATCGTTAGCATCTTGATCATCCAATGGCCCCATTGATTGTTTGGCAGGCTTTCTGCTTCTGATGTACTTAAACTTTTTTTTTCTGCTGTTAGTTTTATGTCTTTTGCAGTTGCTCTTCAAATTCCATTTTTGGCCTACCTAATTACACTTTACACTTGACTTGCCAGAGTTTATGTGCCTTTCTGTTTTTCTCACTCAGAATTGACTTCCAATTTTTAAAAGATGTCTGTTTGTCTCTAATCTCTTTTACTCTGTTAACTATGTTGGCATTTTTTAGTCCTCTTACTGTCTGTTTGTTTTTTTTTAATTTGGGGGATACATTTAGTGAAAGCCTTTATTACAGTGTTGTTGTTTTTTTTAAGTTTCCATATAGTTTACAGACATTTCATTGTTGTGACTGTTCTTTTTAATTGGTGTTTAACCAGCTTCCTAATTTTTGTGTAATTTCCCTTTTTGGAGTCAAACACTAACGTGCTTTGTTTTTTGGGAGTGCCTCCTGGTAAGACTGTTATGTTTATTTACATTATGGCTGTTATTACCCAGTAGTTCATCTAAGTACACCTCTGGGACCAGACCCTGTGCACTATTTAGGATTAAATCAAGAATTGCCTCTCTTATTGTGGGTTCCAACACTAGTGGCTCCAAGTAGTCCTTAATGGTATCCAAAAATTGTATCTTTGCATCTCATCCTGAAGTGACATATATCCATCCAATATGGGAATAGTTGAAATATATTATTGTTAATTTTGGGGGTTTTCTTTAGCATCTCTGATATCCCTAAACATTTCACAATTGCTATCACCATCATGATCAGGTGGTTGATAATATATTCCTACTGCTACATTCTTCTTATTCAAGCATGGAATTTCTGTACCATTCTGTAGCACTGTTAGACTCATTTAAGATTTTTTTTACTAAAGTTTGACTCAGTACTTTCCATCACATATAGTGTGACTCGTACACTAGCACAGTCTACTCCATCATTCCTGTATATTTTATATACTGATTTTACTGCATCTCATTGATTTATCATTGTTCTACCAAGTTTCTGGGATGCTTATTATATCAATATCCTCAATTCCTCATTGTAATACTAGACCCTTCAGGTTCACCCATATTAGTATTTAGACTTCTAGCATTTGTATACAAGCACTTATAAAATTTGTCAGTATTTAGTTGTCTGCCTTTGTGGGGTATATTTTTTTGTTTGTTTCTTTTCTGATCCTCATAGTACTTTATCTAATTCCATACTATCCTCTCTATGGTATATAGAAAATCCCCCCCATTAAATCCTCCCTTAAAGGGTATCTCTGTGGAAAGTTAAGTCACTGCTGAGCACTTTTGAAAACCCTACCCCATGAAAGTCAATAATGCTTAAGCACGTGCTTAAAGTTAGGTAAGAACATAAGAAAGTCCATACTGGATCAGACCAATGGTCCATCTAGCTCAGCATCCTGTCTTTTGACAGTGGCCAATGCCAGATGCCCCAGAGGGAGGAAACACAGCAGGTAATCATCACATGATCCCTCTCCTGTCATCCATTTCCAGACAAACAGAGGCTAGGGACACCATTCCTACCTATCCTGACTAGTAGCCATTGATGGACCTAACCTCCATGAATCTATTTAGCTCTTTTTCAAACCCTGTTAAAATACTAGTCTTCACTACATCCTCTGGCAAGGAGTTCCAAAGGTTGACTGTGCACTGAATGAAGAAAAACTTCCTTTTGTTTGTTTTCAACCTGCTGCTTATTAATTTCATTTGGTGACCCGTAGATACCTGCTTCAGTGCTGTTCCTGACTAAGAATGGACCTAAGCAGATGCTTAAGTGATTTTTTTTAACTGGGAGCCTGGTCATTTAATGGAGGGTGTGTCTAGACACAGGGTTTTTTCGAAAAAGTAGCCTTTTTTTGAAAAAACTTCACCTGCATCTAGACTGCAGCCACGTTCTTTTGAAAGTAAATCAAAAGAACGTGGCAGTTTTTTCAATCACGGTAAACCTCATTTTACGAGGAATAACGCCTTTTTTCGGAAGTACTCTTTCGAAAAAAGGCGCTATTGAATGCAAACTGTGCTTTTTCAAAAGACAGTGTCCAGACTCTCTTTTGAAAAAGCAGCTCACTTTTTCGAAAAATCTGCTTGTAGTATAGATGCTCTTTTTTGAAAGAGGCTTTTTCAAAAATACCTTTTGAAAAAGCCTCTTTCGAAAGAGGCTTGTAGTCTAGACATACCGGAATGTTGTCACTAACTGAGCCAACTGAGTACAAATTAACAATTTATTGCCCATTATGGGCATAGCTTTTAAATAAGATCTGTTCTTGGATTCTGGAGCTAACCTGCATTTCCTTCTGATCAGTTCTATAAGTATGTTTTGCCCCTTGTAATCAGATCTTATTGCTAATTTTTGGAGGACTATATTTCATTTTTATTTTGGCATTTTCATGACAATTTTACAGAGCTCATAGGGGATATGCACTTTCTGACATTTCCCTCTTTTCAAGTCATCAAAAATAATTTCAGATTTATGACTAAAAATGTCCTAATGCATCTAATATTTGACTGCTGCTAGGTTTCTTAGTGTTTACACCAGGTGTCTTATGCCATCAAAGAACTAAACCAAGAACAAATTTAACAGATTTTGTTTTAATTATCCCCCAGAGAGCAAGAAATGGAAAATACTATTAAACATTGTAGAGCTGTATAAAATATTAGACTTTCACAAAACCACTGCACAGCATTGCAGAATGGCAATAAAATATTCACTTACATGCAAAAGTAGATTGTTTTCATAGGAATCCTGTACAATCTTTGCATTGACTAGTCTTAAGCTTTGATCATGCAAACACTTGTGCAAATAAGCGGTGCTGTTGAAATCAGTGTGACTAGTCAGCAGCTTAGCATTAAACACGTGTAACATTTTGCAGGATCAGTGCCTTAAAGTGTGTATATCCCCTAAAGCTTCAATTCCTCTGAGAAACTGGGTGCAGCTGGGGGTGGGGACTGGGGAATAATATTGATCTTCAAGATTGGTGTAATTATTGTAGCACCGTGACGGGGCATCTGCTGTACAATGGCACTTTAAGGGTTAAAACCCAGCCCTGGGAGAGGGCTGGTGCTATGGAGCAAGCAGCTGTGGCAGATAGTAGCCAATTAGGGCCCAGCTGAGGGCTGTATAAATAAGGGTTCTGGATGGGGAGGAGATTGGGCCTCACTCTTGCTCCAGCTGTGGAATGGGGAGGAAACCCAGGGCCAGGGAAGCTCGGGGGAAACCCAGGGCCAGGGAAGCTCGTAGGCTGCAGGGCCTGAGGAAAGGTCTGGGGCTGCAAGGAGGCAGCTGGTCCACACCCCCTTGCCAATGATAAGTGGCCATTTCAGATGGTAGTTTGCCTCTGAAGTAGAGGTTAGATGAAGACTGGCAGTGGGTCACTGTGGGAAGGTGGGGATAGGGGTGGGAGGTTCCCTGAGGGGGAGGACCCCAGAGTGTGGAGGTACCTGAGGTAGGGCAGTACCCGGAGGGAAGGGCACTGCAGTCTGGGAGGGATGCGGGTCCTACCACAAAGTGGTGGAGGGGTTAAAAAAGGTAACAGCGGGCAAAACAGTAGGGGCTGTGTCTAGACTGGCTAGTTTTTGCAGAAAATCAGGCGCTTTTCTGCAAAAACTGGCCAGCTGTCTACACTGGCTGCTTGAATTTCCGCAAGAACACTGACTTCCTACTGTAGGAAATCGGTGCTTCTTGCGGAAATACTTTGCCCTTCCCGTTTGGGCAAAAGTCCCTTTTGCGCAAATCATTTGCGCAAAAGCGCCAGTGTAGACAGAACGGCATGGTTTTGCGCAAAAAAGCCCCCATCACAAAAATGGCGAGTGGGGCTTTTTTGTGCAAAAGCACGTCTAGATTGGCACGGATGCTTTTTTGCGAAAAGTGCTTTTGTGGAAAAGTGTCCGTGCCAATCTAGACACTCTTTTTCCGAAAATGCTTTTAATGGAAGACTTTTCCGTTAAAAGCATTTCTGGAAAATCATGCCAGTGTAGACGTAGCCTAGCTGAGAGAGGCGCTCCGGAGCTGAAGAGCTAATTCCCAGAGTAGCTAGCAGGAGGTGCTGTGGCAGTGTGACCCACCATGTTACAAGCACATACGTTGGCACACTGGATTCTCCAGTGTGCAACATTTTGTACTTTTAGATCCTCTAAAGGATCACAGTTTCTTATTCTGACTTGTTCTCTGCCGCATCTGCTTTTTTGTTTGTATCCAAAGCTGCCGTAATAGTCGCCAGTCTGTGAAATAACAATGTTAATATCTCTGTATTTTAAGAGTACAGTTTTTCTAAAGTTCAGAGTCTCTTGTAGATAATAGCACCTCTCATTTATAGATCTCAAAGCATTTTATACAACAGTTGAAGGATTATCTACATTTTAGATGGGAGGAGGGAGAAAGCTAAGGAATAAAGATGGAAAGTACTTGCCCATGGTTACTGAAAAACCAAAAAAAGAAAAAATAGATAATTTTGCAATATTTCAACCTTTTAATTTTTATTATTTTAAAATTTGGAACTAAAATATGTTTTGAACAAACATTGAACATTTTCATCCCATTTTGACCATTTTGATTTTTTTCCAAGGTTTTTTTCTTTCCAAGTGGGAAATGCATTGAAACCAGTCTTTTCCCATGAACAGTTTAACGTTTGACTGATTGGCATGAAATGAATAAAACCTTCCATAGTAAAATTCCTGACTAGTAAACAGTGACCTTATCTTGCCAGGCTCTAGTCATCTGATATGAACTGAGCTTCCAATAGGTTAATACACCTTTCACATGACATCAGTCAGTCTCTACTGGCTCTAATGATTCGTAATACAATAAATATTAGTTACTGAAGTCTCACAAAACTCCCATGAAAGAGATAAATATAATCTCCAATTGTATAACTGAGACATAGCAGTGAAGTGACAAATTAGACACTGTTAGAGCAGGGAATAAAACCTAAGATTCCTGACTCCAAGTCTGTTTGCTTTAGACTCTAGACTATAATTAGCAACAATTTTTTTCCCCAGACAGTAAAATATTATGCATATTTGGAAACACATCCAAAATGTCAATCAATTCTTCTATGAGGTCATTCAGCACCAAAAATTAATACAAGTGCTGGTAAGCGAGGAGAGAAAGGAGAGTTTCAAATGTATCTCTTGCAGTCATGGTGTTAGAAAAAAGGATAGAGGTCAAATTACTTTCCTACCCTTGGAATCTATGTGTCATTTATAGCAGTGTGAATGCCCCAATAGCAGACTCCACACACATTTTGGGATATGTTCTCATCTTGATCGATGGGAGACATGTCTGTAATACTCATTAACATCAATGGGAGTTAGGAAGAGCGTAAATCTTTGCTCCCTAAAATGGGACTATATGCCCGATGTACACTGTACCACATCAGCAACTTACTGAGGAGCAAGAGGAATTCTAGCACCTACAAAGTGTACTTGGGAATTCCTAGACTAAACAGTCAATCCAGTCAAAAAAATCAGGGATGAATTTCTACTCCAGATGAAGGTTGAGAAACATGGGCTGTAATACAGAGATGTATGTCCAATGGGCAGCTTTTGGTTCACACAGGAAGTCCATAAATTCCCTAGGAATCCCAAGTCAGTGAGTCAAAATCTCCAGTTCCAACAGAAACTCTAAAGAGTTAAACAATATACATTTTAGTGACTCTGCACTGTGGTACAAAGAGGACAAAATATTATACTTTGCACATAAATAGAGAGAAATTCAAAAGCCAAGGAGCAGTAACTATACGATAGCTGACTTATGATTTGTGATTTCTTTGGCACTGAACCTAACCAAAAATCACTGTGATTTCCAACTACAAATACTTCTGGAACCACCAGACTTGCTCCCAAGTGGACATTAAATTACGCAAAAGCTCAAAACAGGTAGAAAGCCCCAGAGGGAAAACTCAGATCAGAACATTAACATTAGTCTTAGGAAGTCATTAGGAACTATTCAAGTTGCAGTCATAAATTGCAATAAAGAAGGAATATAACGGCTTTCTCTCTCTTTCTCTCTGGCTATGTCTAGACTGCAGGCTTCTTTCGGAAGAAGCTTTTCCGGAAGAGATCTTCCGAAAAAACTTCTTCTGAAAGAGAGCGTCCACACTGTGAAAGCATCCACACAGATAGTGTCCACACTGAATGGATGCTCTCTTGCATGTAAGCTTTGATTGCTATGGGTGGAATGGCCACCAGGGCACCTGTGCTTTTTCCTTTTTACTCTTCTTGCGAAAGAACTCCCTCTTCCCCATCCACACACGCCTTTTTCTGAAAGAGCTCTTTCGGAAAAAGGCTTCTTCCTCATAGAAAGAGGTTTACTGAGATTGGAAAAACCCCTCTGTTCTTTTGATTTTTTTCAAAAGAACACGATTGCAGTGTGGACGTAATTGAAGGTGTTTTTTTTTTTAACACTACGGCTGTTTTTCCAGAAAAAACTCTGTAGTGTAAACATACCCTCTCTCTCCAGTGAGCAGGTGTTATTGCAGAAACTCTAACCTATGCAGTATATAACTAAAGTATGTGGTTGCCATTCAATTTTGTATTTACAGTATGTGCAATGGTCTGTCCTACACAAAGTAAGGGCAATATTGCAAATATTGCAAATATTAATGTAAACCTAAGGCAAAGCCGGAAAGTTATCAAAGTGATCACTTTATTAGTATCTGCTCTATATAGTACTAGCAGACTTTCCTGGTATTGTCCGGGTCTTCAGGGCAGGGGCTGGTGGTGTGAGGGTACAGGAGTTAGTGCAGGGCCTTAGGGATGTGGAGGGGGGGCAGTGCAGGAAGAGGTAGGGTGTGTGTGAGAGTGAGTGTTGTGGGGTGGGGGTGGGGTTTCCCATCTGGCACTGGCCTTTTCTCTCCCACCAGCTTCCCCACCCAGCCACCAGGGGTGTTTCCTTCCCTCCCCCACTCCGGTGCTGCGACAAAGGGCCAGAAAGGGAGGAAATGGTTTGGGGAGAAGGAACTACTTACCCAGTGTACTGACAGGCAAGGTAGTGGACCCCAGCCCAGCTGGCCACTCCCTTGGTGGTGTGGCTGCCCCCAGTGGCCACTCTCAGTATCACGTCCCTCCCAACAGTAGCCTCTCCCTTTACACATTATGGAAAATAGTTCCTTTCCCAGGGCTTCCAGTTGTCCTGGCACAACCAAACCCTGATCTTGCTTTAAGTTAGGAGAAGAGGAAGCTGCCTACCGAATTCTGTCACCCTAGCTCTTAACATTTAGAAAGAGTTCTTGAACAAATGGACTTGCAGACAGACACATAGACAGACAAACAGACAGACGCACACACACTCTAAATAGATATAGATGGGCCAAAACTGAAATGCCTAAATATAGACACCTAAATCATAAACAATGGTAGCTAAATTTTCAAAACTGCAGAGCACCCATTAGCTCCCTTTAACAGGAATTGTGATAGCTCAGCACCTTTGAAAATCCGATCATTGTTATTTACTTCAGTATGGATTGAGGGGCCTAGTTTTAAATGCCTACATTTGAAAAATTTGGCTTTTGTATATAGTATCGAAATACTATGGTTTCTGCCACACGGTATTTGTTTATATGGTGAGTAAGACCGGATAGGCTATCTGGCTCATATAAAGCAGAAACACATACCAAAAGACTGCTTAGAGCGGGGGTGGGGAACCCATTTTGGGGCAGGAGCTGCTGACTCACAGAAAAATCAATCGGGGGCTGCACACAAGTGAGAAGTAAAAAAAAAAAACCCCTCACTGATGTAGCCCTTGACTAAGAAGGACGAAGACACTCCCCACATTCCTCTCACACACCAGAGCCCAGGCTAATACATTTTGTGTGCTCCAACGGGGCTGGAGCACACACAAGCTCCCCAATGCTGGGGGAAACTCTGAGCTTCGGGAGCCAATTCAGGCAAACTGGGGGCCGCATCTGGCTCTCGGGCCCGAAGTTCGCCACCCCTGGTTTAGAGCTTGAACAGAGCCAAACCTGAATTTTTATTAGGCATTTCAGAAAAAATGACTCATAAAAATGAATTTTTATTAGACATTTTTAAGAAAAAATGACTGGTTTTTGCATTTCTCAGTTTGGGTTTAGAAAATTCAAACGGCACAAGGAAAGCTTGTTCTTTGCCATGGTGATAGGCTGCCTTTTAATGCCTTCCGCGAGAGATACCGCACCATTGTATTGGCAATAGCTCTGTATTTTCCTTCATCTCAAATGGGAAAAAATGAGTGGATCCTGCTCCTTTTGAAGGCTTTGGGAGCTTTGCCATTGACTTCAGTAGGTGCTGGATCTGGCTGTTATGCAGAGCATGTTTCCAGTACAATGAATGCAGTAAGTGCTGGCAGTAAGTGCTGGCAGTGGTTGACTTTTGAGTAGGGGAGACTGTATTTCTGACAAAACTCAAAACCCAGGAAACATGGGAACTCCCCCAGCAAATCATCTTCTGATGGAGCTTCCAGCCCAATGTCTAGAGCAAACGTTTGGAATTGCCTACAAAATTAATAGACCCACTCAACCGTACGGGATCCGCCCTCTGCTAGTGATAAGGATGGAGGTTACATCCCAACATAAGAACATAAGAAAGG
>JANRFK010000867.1:9387033-9401546 GCA_030068395.1 Apalone spinifera | reverse complement strand
TTAAATCCCTGCTTCATTAGCAATTTCGACATGCCTAATCTACATCTCTTTGTCAACAGAGAGGTGTAGTCTAGACACAGCCCTAGGTAAAAGTCACACTCCTACCCAACATAGCCAGACCACTACGAAAAACTGTGTGTAGAGCAGACCTTAAAATGAAAGCAAAATATTTACACATCAGTATTTAAAATTATTTAAATTCAAAAGGTGTAACTTTCTTGAGTAGATAACCCTTAGACTTGTCTACCCTCCATGGCCGCATGTGGTGTTATTCCAGACAAGGAATAACTATTGCTTGATAATGTCACAAAAGGACATTCTTCACCTTATTCTTGTTCCAGAATAAGAGAGTCTATTGGTGGAACTATTCTAGAATAATTATGGCATTTTAAATTTACAACCTCCCTTAATTGAAATGAACTTTCCCCTTAGTCTCAGACTCACTTGAAATTTGCCTGGGGCTTTCTGAAAGGCCTTTGTAACTTTAGATTTTATAGCGCCAATCTTATACCCTAGGGGTTTCTCAGTAATTAAAATGATAGACTTCAACAGAAATGACTGTTTCCCAGTGACTGCCCCAAACCTGGCAGTAGCATTGTTGTAGGTCTCCTGGGTCATTACAGAAGAAAACTCACATTTTTTAAGAACATAAGAACATGAGAACAGCCATACCAGGTCAGACCAACGGTCCATCCAGCCCAGTATCCTATCTGCTGACAGTATCCATTAGCAGGCGCCCCAGAGGGAGGGAACACAACAGGTAATCCTTATGTGATCCCTCCCCTGTTTCCCACCTCCAGAGAAACAGAGGCTTGGGACACCATTTCTACCCATCCCAGCTAATAGCCAGTGATGGGCCTAACCTCCATGAATCTATCTAGCTTTTTTTTTGAACCCTGTTAAAGTCCTAGCCTTCACTGCATCCTCTGGCAAGGAGTTCCACAGGTTGACTGTGAGCTGAGTGAAGAAAAACTTCCTTTTGTTTGGTGGAAAGCTGCTGCCTATTCATTTCATTTGGTGACCCCTAGTTCTTATATTGTGGGAATAAGTAAATAACTTTTCCTTCACTTTTTCCACACCAGTCATGATTTTATAGACCTCTATCCTATCCCCCCTTAGGGTATCTCTACATTTGCACCCTGTTTCGAAATAGGGATGCAAATGAAGACATTTGAAATTGCAAATGAAGCCAGGATTTAAATATCCTGCACTTCATTTGCATAATCACGTTATGGCACTATTTCAAAATAGCGCTATTTTGAAATAAAACGCACAGTGTAGATGCATTATTTCGAGAGAAAACCCTTCTCTCGAAATAACCCTTTTTCTCTTAAAATTAGGTTTAACAGTGCGTTTTATTTCGAAATACCTATTTCGAAATAGCGCCATAATGCAATTATGCAAATGAAGTGCAGGATATTTAAATCCTGGCTTCATTTACAATTTCGAATGTCTTCATTTACATCCCTATTTTGAAATAGGGTGCAAGTGTAGACATACCCTAATTAGTCTCCTCTTTTCGAAGCTGAAAAGTCCAAGTCTTTTAAAATCCTGATGGATGTTGTAATGCACCTCGTTCAAGTCTGACATGAGCGTACCTGGTCCAAAACATGTTTGAGATTTGAGAAACTCCCGGCACAGCGAGGTTAGGTTTGGTTTCAGGCTTGTTATTACTGGGAGTTTTGCACAGCCCTACACTTGTGACTGTATGCTAGTGTTCACCCTGTGCTGATCTGAAAGAATGCAGAAATGTCAAGGTCTGCAATTAAGACATCGCTCTCACACTTCCTCACCAGCACTCTGCATTGCAATGAGCACCATTACTGAGACGGCATGTAGTAAGTAATTCAGCGCCAGAGGGACACACAAATGCTCTGACATATTCCAGTAACATGGTGTTAATGTGCCAGTGATGGTCTATATTTCAGCACCACAGCATCTCTGCTCAGAAATGCCACAGTGCAGGCAGAGAGGTTCTTGCTTTACATGCTGGTATCCGCGGCTGCACCAGCTGGGCAAAACCCCCACATGCGTCGTACCTAGTGACTTAAAGCTAGGCTTTGAATCCAGATCTTTAGATGTGAAAAAGCCAGGTGCAAGCCCTGCAAAGATTTATTTCCATATGTAACCATTTAGCCACTTTATATGCCTGATCCAAAGTCTATTAAAGTCAGTGGGATTCTGTTCATTGGCTTCAATTGGTTTTGGGTTAGGCCCTGTCAGCAGTCTCGTTCATGTCAATGAGACTACTCAGCCACAGTGTGTAAAGTTAAGCACTTGTGTGTCTTTGCAGGATCAACACCTAGGCTATGTCTAGACTGCATCCCTCTATTCACAGAGAGATGTAGATTAGGCACATTGAAATTGCTAATTAAACAGGGTTTTAAATATCCCACGCCTCATTAGCATAAACATGGCCGCTGCTTTTTTTCGTAACGGAGTTTTTTCGAAGAAAACGGCAGTCTAGACACGGATGTGCCAAAAATAAAGTCTTTTTCGACAGATCCTGTATACCTCAAAAAATGAGGTTTACAGGATCTGTCGAAAAGGGCTTTATTTTCGACAGATCTGTGTCTAGACTGCTGTTTTTTTTTTTAAAAAAGCTCCGTTTCGAAAAAAAGCAATGGCCATGTTTATGCTAATGAGGCATGGGAAATTTAAATCCCTGCTTCATTAGCAATTTCGATGTGCCTAATCTACATCTCTTTGTCGACAGAGAGGTGTAGTCTAGACACACCCCAGAGAGCATTGACCCACCTTCTGGTGAGCTAAAGTGGGCCAGGTTCTCAGCTGGTGGAAACTGATCAAGCTCCATTGCTTGCATCGGCTCTGTGTTGATTCACACTGGATGTGGATCCTGCCCAGTATTTTCAAATAGCCAGTGATGGATCTAACCTCCATGAATCTATCTAGCTCTTTTTGAACCCTGTAATAGTTCTACCATTCACTGCATCCTTTGGCAAGGAGTTCCACAGGTTGACTGTGCGCTGAGTGAAGAAAAACTTCCTTTTGTTTGTTTTAAACCTACTGCCTATTCATTCCATTTGGTGACCCCTAGTTTTTGTATTGTGGGAATAAGTAAATAACTTTTCCTTATTCACTTTTTCCTCACCAGTCATGATTTTATAGACCTATAGCCTATCCCTTCCTTAGTCTTCTATTTTCTAAGGTTAAAAATCCCAGTCTTTTTAATCTCTGTTCATATGGGATACGGTCCAAATCCCTCATCATTTTTTGTTGGCCTTCTCTGAACCTTTTCCAGTGGCCAATATATCTTTTTTGAAATGAGGCGACCACATCTGTACGCAGTATTAAAGAAGTGGACATACCATGGTTTTATATAGAGGCAATAAGATATTCTCTGTCTTATTCTCTATCCCTTTTTTAATGACTCCTATGCTGTCATCGAGACGTGGCAAGTTGACGCATCAGAGACAAATGCGGGAAAAGCATGTGCTTCTGAAGTATTGCCGTGGTACTCAAACTCTTTCATGCTGGGGAGACTCTTTCTCTCCCTAGGGCTCCTGTTCCATCTAGCAACAGTGGCAGATTTAGAGTTAGTAGGGCCCTGTGCTCCACTTCCTTTTTGGGGGGCCCCAGGGACCCAGCCAAGAAGAACGTTCACTCTTCCTGCCCCTCCTGTTTTTCATTCTTTTTTCTTCATCCTCCTTCTAGATTATAAGTAATAAGAAGCAACTGAAAATAAAACGAGGTACCTTGATTATTTTGGAGTCTAACTTTTTTTCCCCACGGACCACTTGAAAATTGCTAAGGGTCTCGGTGGACCTCTTACTGATCTTTCCAAATATGGTTTGTACCATTAGCTAACTATTGGAAAGTGCTTTGGGTACAGGTGCTTTATTAAAAAAATACCTTCATCTCCATGGCCACGGAGGCAGCTTCAGGCGCCCCAATACCCCTGTGCTGGCTGGCCCGGAGATGTGGGCACAGACCCACATGTGCTCTACCTAAAGATGGGGGGGGGCACAGTCCCATTGGCCACCTGAGTGCCCCAGGATCTCCATTCCCCAGCCGCTCTCCCCCTCGCCCGCAGGCAGCTGCCATTCACCAGGTGGTGGCCAGCAGCACGAACACGGGCTGGAAGGCTTCAGAGGAGTTCTGGGCAGCCACACAGCCGGCGGCCAGAGAGAAGCGGCGCTTTCCAGCTTCAAAACACCACTTCTCTCTGGCCTGCTGTGCGGCTGCCCCATGTTCTTCTGAAGCCTTCCAGCCTGTGCTCACGCTGCTCACCGCCTCCTGCTGGCTCTCCTGAGGCTGCAGCCTGCAAGTGAGCCTTCCTGCTCTCCCACACACCCCCTCCACAGCCCTCTCTGCAGAGGGACTGCTCCCCCCGCAAAAGCAGATGCCCTTTGCACAAGAGGAAGTGCTGGACCTGGTGTTGGACTGCCCAACCCTGGGGGCCCCATGCCAGGGCACTGTATGTTTCATAGTAAATACGCCTCTGTCTAGCAATACTGGATGGGCATGGTCATTGCACACCCTGATGTCTGCTTGCAACTGCCCTGGGATTCGCAGCTGTCGTTATACTGGACTTTACGTTACACCGCTCATCCTATGCTCACCATGCACTCTCTGACATAGAAAATAGGTCTCTAGATAGCCCAGTGACCTGGCTTTATACCTACAGTGGGTTAGAAGGGAGAGAGAAGGAATGAGCTTAAACCACCAAATTCATAGCCAAATGTGCGCCCACATCCAGAGTTCCCCAAGGCTTTTCAATCAGGCTTATCTCTAATTTTCAATAATACTGGCCTGAACTTGATAATTTCTCGAGGAAAAGCTCCTGGAATAGCACCATATCTGGATGTTGTTCCAAATACAAACTTTCATAAAGTCAGGGTGAGTATACACATGTGAATTCTTGGCAGGATCTGCTCCATGGCGTTCAGGATCTTCAGGGTGGGGAATACTATTTTAATTAGGGAGTAAATTCACCAGGATGCAGATTTTTTAAAATAGTGAGCTGAGGGCCACGTGCAGAATACACAAGCGTAAATACAGTGGTGCATCATGATGAGATTGCACATCCATATAAGGGAATTGACACACAAGTGGCTGTTGCATGTCCATTATCTGACTGGCATACACAAGAGCTGCCAGGCTGACATTGTCTCTGTGCAGAGGGTCAGCACAAGACTTGAGCATCATTTAAGATCTTGCAGGACAAACGTTACGCATAGGCCTTATTTTGGGTCTCCATACAGGAAGAATTGGGCCCTAACTGCAGATGGACATGAACCAAAACATTTCTACCTTTGTACACATACTTCAGCCTTTCACAATTGGGTCATTCTGCCTTTTCAGAAAAATGTAACCCTGGATGTCATGCTAATAAGTGCTCTGGAAGAAGGGTCACCTGGTAGTGAATTCAAGCCTCACCTAGGAACCCAGAGAAAATTTGGGAAAGGCACTTGGTAGCCAATTCTAGGTTGATTTGTATTCTAGCTTTATCTAAGACCTGTGTTGTGTCTACTAACTCAGCTGGCTTGGAAGTGGCAAATGGGACAGTTTTAGAGAAAACCAAGAGTCCGAACACAGCAGAGAGAGAATCAGCTCAGCATTAATTGCTTGTTTTAGAGAGAAAAATTGTAACTACGCCTGACATGGCCGTGCTGCTAAGGCATTGGAAAGCTTCAGCTCCCCAGATGAACCATATGAAGGCTGGAAATGTAAATATAATCCGTTATTCAGAGCAGCATTTTACTACCTGCTTTTAAGAGGCACAGGGCGCCTGTAAACCTCAATATGAAATTTCCGTTGGCTAGAAATAAATTCAGCTCAGTGTTTTGTTTTTATTCCCCCTGTGGCACCAGGATGCAAAAGTTAACATGTGCCCTACAAAATTTTGCAATGCTCACTCAATGCTGGAGTGAGATAGCTGGCAGATGAGGTTTTCAGAGTCACGATACTGGCTTCCTCACACTGCAAAGGAAAACCAACATGCCCCGGGGCTATAACAGGAATGCAGAATGCTTTTTGCACAACGGTAGCTCTCAGTAGGGTCAGTGGAAAAAGCAGGAGTTCAGCACCTCTCTGAATTTGCTGCAGAGTTTCAGTAACTCAGACTCAGCTGTCCTGATAGCATTTATTATCATTGCAGGTTGAATCTCTCTGGTCTAGCACCCACAGGACCTGATGGATGCCGACCCAGAGAATTTGCCAGACCACGAGAAGTCAGTGTTGACTAGCAGCATTCCCAACACTTCCTCGGCTTACTGGGCTGTTAGAAGACATTTAGGGGTTAATTAGAGCTAAATAACAGTACAGAACACTGAGAGCCAGGACTGGTGGCTGTAAACAAACTTTAGGGGACTGTTGGAAACTTAGCCACACCCATGGTAAGTGGACATTCGGCCAACTGAAATCATGCCGGACCATGGGTGTTGCCGGACTAGAGAGGTTCAACCTGTAGTTGTATTTCCAGTAGCACCCAGTCATGGACCAAGACCCTGCAGTGCTGGGTGCTGTGCAAACACAGAGCAAAATGATAATCCCTGCCCAAAGAGCTGACAATAAAAGACATAACCAACAGATGGATACAGATAGAAGAGGGCTTGCGATTTATGTCTGCTAAGTATGACGGTGTCGTAGAAGATGTCATAATGGTTTCTTATTTACATAGCCTGCGAGATGCTAAGTGCTCTGGCTCGGTCGAACTGTAAATGTAGACACATGCTTATTTGTGCAGCACGTGCAGATGTGTGTCCAAATAGCTATAGTTGAACTGGAAAATGTTATATTTGAACTGGAATAGGATAACAATACCTATTAGGGGGCATGGAACGGCCACTATATGCGGAGAGATCAATAAACCTGGGACTTTTCAGCTTGGAGGAGGGGTGATATGATTGAGGTCCATAAAATCATGCCTGGCATAGAGAAAGTGGATAAGGAAGTGCTGTTTACTGCTTCTCACCGCACAGGAACTAGCCACTTTTTGTCCGAAGCTGGAAATGAGCCGCAAGGAATGGATCCCGTGATGGTTATCTGTTCTGTTCATCCCCTCTAGGCTCAGGCTGGTTTTGGAAGACAGGACACTAGATGGACCTTTGTTCTGATCCAGTACAACTCTTCTTATAGTCTTATGCTTAACTGAAGCATGTGAGCAGCCCCACGGCAGGAGCAAACACTTCACTTTTATGACACTAGCCAGTCTGAATGTTTCAAGTTTCCATTAGAGTGATGGAAGCCAGTAGGAGGCTCTTTGAAAAGGAATTG
This sequence comes from Apalone spinifera, assembly GCA_030068395.1. Classification (NCBI taxonomy): domain Eukaryota; kingdom Metazoa; phylum Chordata; order Testudines; family Trionychidae; genus Apalone; species Apalone spinifera. Next base: position 9,394,307 of record JANRFK010000867.1, on the reverse strand, counting down.
GGAAGAGCTGTAATGAAAGATGGCATGGCTGGCCTTGGACTTGTGGGTAGAGATTATCCCTGACCCTTTATTGCAATTTGTCATTATCGACAGGAATCCAAAATGTTGAGGTTTCCTCATCTTGGTTTTGGGTAGTAGCACTTCTCTCGAGAGAACTGGGCATCTTAATGCTGTCTCATTGAAAGAGCCACCACATGGCTTCCAAGAGATGCTGTTGTCCTTATCGTCAGTTCTTCTCAATGAATCGAAGACAAAAGTCAATGTTTCTCTGCTGCCAGAGGTGTTTTCTGCTCCTTGACAGCTTGAGGCTAGCCTTATGTTCTCTCCATCTCTTCCAGGCTGGAAATAAGTCCCGTCTTTGCTTGTCCCACCTCTAAGACTTGTTCCCTTTCCATTCCCCAATCTGCATCTGCTGCCAGTCCTAGGGCTTTCCAGTGCAGGGAAGCAGCAGGAGGACAGTTGCCGGCACAAGTGGCACACGGCCCAAAGTGACTCCATCCTTGGAGACTAGCCATTGAAGGAGGTCAACTGGGAAGAGACCGGGGGGTTCTCTAACTTATGGCTGGGTGAGTGGCAGTTGATTCATTCTCTGCCGGTTGTGTGAGAGGTTGGGGAAAGGGAAAGGCAGGGAGAGGGGTGGGGCCATAGCAACAAGAGAAAGAAAGTTCTAGAAAGGCTGGAGACAAGTTACCTTATCCATTGGGTCTTACAGTGAAGTATTCCCCCGGCAGGATTCCTGGGACTTGTGTCAAGTATCAGTATGATAACACAGAGAGGTAAAGTGGGTATAGGAAGGCAGGGGGAAGTGGTGGGGATGGGCTAGGCATGAAGTCCCGAAGAATTCACACCGCTATTAGAATTATTGCCATCACTTATCCTCTATATTGTGACAGAACCTAGAGGGTTTTCTTGATGAAGAAATCAGGAAGGTATTGATCGCACAGTGTGAGCGCAGAACATCCACCACAGCATCTACCATTTCAACGACGGAGACACTCATCTTGCAACTCCGAGAGAGCCAGATCGGGTTAGCGTATAGGCCGTAGTAACAGCCATTCAGACAGCTCCGTGTGCCATCAGTTTGATCGGTCTGTGTTGAGCGGGAGCCTCTCACCTTCCTTTGCTTTGGGTTTTGGTGTCTGGGATCATTTGCGATCACTGTGTCGGCCTCCTACATTGGATTTCCCACAGGACGGTGGTTGACAGGGATGACATGCATCTGTCCCTGGCCTCCCTGCTCTCCTCTCTTTGTTGCTGTTGCTGTGGGTTTCTTTTACATGCAGAGTCTGGGCAAAGCCAACTATTGGTCTGAGTGGCCCAGCCATGTGTGATACAATCTCTCTCATTTTGAGGTTATTGAGGCGGGGCCCCATTGTGACCTGGCCATGGTCCTGTGCAGGGGAGGCCATCAACCCCATTGAGCAGTGGCCCCAGAGGCAAGATTCACCCTGAATGTGCCATCTTTTCTATGCTTCCCTCATAAGGGTGCTTAGTTAATCTCTAGGGCTATATCTACACAGCAGTGTTATTCCGAAATAACATAGTCCGCGTCTCCACAGCAGGCAGTTATTTCGATATAATGTCAAAATAATGTCGAGCTGGAGGACTTCTTACTCCAACTCCAGTAACCCTCATTTTACGAGGAGTAAGAGAAATTGGAGGAAAAGTGCTCTTTCTCAGACTTCCTCCACTGGAGACTGATCAAAAGCCGAAATAAGCTATTTCAACTTCAGCTACGCAATTGACGTAGCTCAAGTTGCGTCGCTTATTTCGGCTTTAGCCCTGCTGTGTAGACGTGCCCTGCATTGATGTGCCACAGTGATGGAGATTGCCCCGCACTTGCACCGAATCAGCATGTCCTCTGGGTACTCCAACTCCAGGTTGTTTCTCTGGCAGATTTGTGGACAGATTTGCCCCTCCTTCCCACACACAGTCTGTGCTTGCTGCTTCTGGGGCTTCCATCCACTGATGAGAGCTCTGGGGATCCCATTTGATTCTCAGGCACAGGCTTTCCCTGCTGATTTGAGTGGATTTCAGTTTTGCTAACACTCATGATTTTATCATGAGTTTCGTAAGTCTCGCGTGCTAGGCACGTGACACTCTCAGCCATCGTTTAGAACCAAACACCTGATTCTAGGGTTGCAGAGAAAAACTTGAACACAGAAATGGTAAAGGCTTAGTATCAAGAAAAAAAATCTCATGTTTAAAAGTTTAAAAGTCTCAGGCTATGTCTACACTACAAGGTTTTTGTGGCAGAGAGAATGCTGACGACGGACTCATTAGCATGAGTTGTGATATCATTAGCATATTTTCTGCCGATGCTTTTTGCACAAGGGGTTTTCGCGCAAAAAGAAGAGGTGTAGCCACTTCTGTTTTGTGCAAAAAAAACCAAACCCCTTTTGTGCAATATCCTTATGCCTCTCCCAGAAAAGGATTTTTCTGCACAAAACGGAAGTGGCTACACTGTTTCTTTTTGCACAAAAACCTTTTACGCAAAAAGCATAGGCAGAAAAAAATGCTAATGATATCGCGACTCATGCAAACGAGTTTGTCATTAGCTACTCTCTGCCGCAAGAACTTCTGATGTAGACAAAGGCTCAGAGGGGTAGCTGTGTTAGTTTGTAACTTTAAAAGCAATGAGTAGCCCTGTGGCACTGTAGGGATTAACAAAAATATATATAGTATATTATATGTATATGGGCAAAACGCATTTTTATGGGCAAAACGCACTTTTATGGGCAAAACGCATTTCTTCAGATGAGATGATCTTGAGCGTAGAATACCTTGTGATGCTTGGGGGGCTGACATGCTATTCAAATGACTGGCATTGGCCATGCCGGGGTAGATGCCAGTGTCTCTTGGAATTGGTACTTGTTGGATATCTGGTGCCGCAAGCTCTCAGGTTATCCAGGGGACTTTACGTGTCACCTCTCAGTACATCCAGATGGGCTGCATACATACATAGCGCCTCTGGAATGCAGAATAGGTTAGCTGACTAATTTGGGTGCACCGTAGCTAGAGGCAATTCTATAAGCCATCCAACAGAAGGCCAGTGTAGTGTGGGTGGGTCCTAGATTTAAGAAGAGCTCAGTGCCTTGGAAGATTGGGCCTTCCCTCATTTCTCATGCTTGCGGGAAGAGACATCAGTGTGTATTACAGCTCATCGGCTCCTGTATTGTGAAATGCACCCCTTCCCCATGCCCCCCATGACACATCTCACAGACAGGCCCTGGCTCAGATAGAAGGCCTCATATTGTGTGCTGTCCTCTATAGAAAATAGGGATGTAAAACCCCGTCTAATTGGTTAACTGATTAAACATTATGTTTAACCAGTTAATTGATTAAATAGGGGCAGGAGGGAGGGCCGCTCCAACCTGGCTGGGCTGGAGCAGCCCTTCCACCCATCTTGGGTGGGCCCCACCGGGACGGAGCAGCTCGTGGCAGGCGAAGAGCTGCTCCAGCCCTCACTGGTTAACCGGTGACGCTTACTAGTCAACCTTTCACGTCCCACCCAAAAAACAAACGTGATTGGGCCAGATTCTGATCTGTCACGTTCCAGCAAATCCTGAGTCACTCTACTAACTCCATGAGATTATTCTGGATTTACACAAGTGTGACAGAGCTCAGAATCTGGCCCATTGCTCCTTGTGCTTGTCATGCTAGTTAGGCTACGTCTAGACTGGACCCCTTTTCCAGAAAAGGGATGCAGATGAGACAAGTCGGAATTGAAAATGCAGCGGGGATTTAAATTTTCCCCACTCCATTTGCATGAACATGGCTGCCGCTTTTTTCCATCTTGGAGCTTTGACGGAAAAAAGCGCCAGTCTAGACGCGGCTTTAAAGTGTTGGAGGTGAGTCTGTCCTATTGACAGTATCTGGAAACCAGTCTCAGTTTGGTAAACTGGGGTTTCCCACCAGAGAGATTAGAATGGTTAGCTTTTGTCACTGGGACTTAGGTGGTGGATTGGCCCTCGTTTGGCAAACCTCCGCACAATCATGCAGCACCAGATCTCTGCTGGGACCTGTTGTGCTGTGATTGCCTACTCCACATTTAGTTGTGTGTGTGTGCTGTCGCCCACCATGGAACAGAAGCAACTTCAAACCGCAGTCTCATGTGATCCACACATTCCAGGATTCACCTGCAATTAAACCACAAAATACATGACATGAGTTTAGAGCCTGGGTCCAAATTCCGATACTACTTTTGGCAAAACAAAATTCTCTGGTGGCCTCATTTTTGCGGCCTCATTTTTGTGGCCTCATTTTTGCTCTCTGGCCTACACCAAAGGGGAAAGTCGACTTAAGATATGCTACTCCAGCTACATTAATCACGTAGCTGGAATCGAAGTATCTTAAATCGTGATTTGGTGCCGTCTACACTGCAGGGAGGGGTCGACAGGATCACACACTCCCATCGACTTCCCTTACTCTTCGTGTGGAGCAGGAGTACCGGCACCGACGGGAGTACCCTCTGAGTTTGAATTAATGTGTCTTCACTAGATCCGCTAATTTGAACCCTGGAAGATCGACAGTGGCAGCATCAATCTTCTCTGTAGTGCAGATGAGCCCTGACAGAGGAGGTATAAAAACAAGCACAGCTGCGGTCTTAGCCTGGTGAACTGATATTGTCCCTTCCTCCCCAAATAAAAAAAGGTAGGCGCCACCATGCTACATGTATTCCAAACGTTTCCAAAATGGTATATGTGACCAAACAGAAACTGTGAATAGATCAGATCAGTTTTGAGCAGTAATCTAGCAAAGGCAGGACAAGATCCAGTGACTGGAACGTGAAGATTTTTAACAGCGAGAACAGTTAACCAGGGGTACAGCTTACCAAGTGAATGTGGTGGATTCTCCGTCCTTTGATGTCTTTACATCCAGTGTGGACAGCTTTCAAAAACAGGCTGTAGCTCAAATACAAGGTGTGGGCTTGGTGCAGGAAATACTAGCTGAGATTCTGGGGCCTGTGTTATGCAGGAGGTGAAGCTAGATGATCATAATAGTCCCTTCGGGCCCTTAATTCTATGACTATGACTCTTGCAAAACCCAGTAGACTACATTGTAATCCATCACCTAGTCTGTTAGTTTTTATAGGTCTCTCTTGGCCTTTACTGGGGGAGTAGTAGGCTAAGGGACCAATAAACCAATGAATTGCTTGTTCCATTCCAGATATAGTCACCTGCTTGAACTAGTAAGGAACCATGTGAAAAATTTCAATCGGGAATTTGTATGAAGATACTGGCATAATATTAACTCTCCTCCTTTGTGCTTATGTATGATGATAGCGTTCTTAGATATTTGCAATGTATTTTTTTTTACACCCTGGCTACATCTAGACTGCACTGTTTAATCAGAAAAAGATACTCAATTTGCGGTATGCAAATTGCGTATAGTTTTTTTTATTTACTTTCGAAAGAGGCTCTTGAAATATGGCGCCTCTACACAGTGCCAAATTGCAAAAGAAAGTGCTCTTTCAAGCCATCCCTTATTCCTCATACAATAAGGTTTACAGGGATGGCGAAAGAGTGAATCAATTCTTTTGAAAAAAAATTCGAAAAAGCGGACACGTTCCTTGGACATGGCGTTGCTTTTTCGGGATACTTCCGGTATTCCGAAAAAGCAATACAGTCTAGACGTAGCACCTCTGGCATGTTCTTTGGGCCTATTGGGCGGAGACCAAATCAGGGAGGTATGTCGTGAATTGGTTTGGGGTCCTGCTTTTGCCTGCTGTAGTGGTGGTACGAGGTGGCATGAAATGAGCTGGTATCTGTTTCATCCTCTGTGGAAGTTGGATGGGTGTGTGGTGTAGGGACGGGTCTGGAGGAGAGGAAGAATGTTTTTTGGGGTGATGGCACTGGGGTGGGACCTATTCTTGTCTCTGTCCCAGTGTTCGTTTGTGACTATCAGCAGGACACTTCTTCTGTGCCCAAGTTCTCCCTCTGTAGCATCCACCTTATAGGTGTGTTATGACTTTGGTGGTGTTCTTGAGCAGCTCAGATACTATGGAAATTAGTGCAATATGAGAGCCTATGAGGATAGGGGGGCAAATCCTTACTCGGACAAGGATTTGGATGCTGTGCAGTAAACAAGGCATGGGGCCATTCACTAAACGACGATTCTGAAAAGAAACAGTGAACAGCTGCTGTTCCTTCCATCCATCCTGCACACGGAATGAGGCTGGGCCCTGTAGAATAAAAAGAATGTATAGCACTTGTCCCCAGTCAGCCAGAGTTAAAGGTGCAGGAGCTACAATTCTGTTGCCATTTCCTGACTTTTGAGGGCTTCATTTTCCAGCTTTGATGTTCTTGTCATGCAGTTTTATTTGTAAAGACTAAATCTACAGGGCCTGATTCACCCTCATGAAAATCCTGCCTTGCCCGGTGAATTCGGGGGAGTCGCAGCAACATGAAACGGGTCTGAGCAAGAAGGGAATGAGACTTCCTGTCTACAGACGGTCCGTCAGAATTCCATCCAAATGCCCAGCATCGGAGGAGTAGGTGGGTATCAAGTGAAATACAAAACAATGACAACCGTGCATTCTTCTGTGGCCACATCACAGTATGTCACTCTTGTCACGTTGAGTTACAGTCGTCTGCTTTCCAGTGTGTTATGTTATGCCACTTGACACAGTGCAACACACTGTAAGTAACATAAAATGACCTCCAAGTATAGAAAAGAACACAGGTTTTGTCAGCTTGGATAGTGGCTATAAATTCTGGGAGAGAGAGAGAGAGAGAGAGAAAGAGCGAGGAAGGCAGGGGTCCATTTCATTGCACTGAACAGCAACTGCACAGAACTTAAATTAAAACTGCAGCAACCCAGCTGCCCTAGCTGTTTCCAAGTAGGTCTACATGTCTCTGCTCAATAGAGGAAGAGAAGCGCATTCTCAGTGGGCTTCTGGTTGTTTAATTTATTAAAAAGCCCGAAGCGGTATCTGCAATAGCTCTTCCTTTGGTGTACTTAGAGAGGCAGCAATCCCAGTTACCGCACATGGAGGACTAACATCCCTGAGACTCCCGGATCCCATTGCTGGTTTTGGAAAATTAGTAATCAGATCAAGATTCACTAGTGGGCTTTCTGAGCGTCGGTGTGTAACATGTCCTCGTTAGAGGGGTTTAATCAGCTGCAAACTGCTGAAGGAGGAGGGGGAGGAAAAAGGGGCCATCTTGTGTTTGGAAGGAAAATAGAACCCCTAATTAATTTAAGCTAACTGAGGAAGAGTGGCTGGCTCAGGGGAAGGCAGTGTCTTTCATTACTCATTTGAAATTCTGGCT
>JANRFK010000867.1:9360757-9374644 GCA_030068395.1 Apalone spinifera | reverse complement strand
TCCAGTGGTGCTTCTGAAGAGCCTGGGGTTATGGCCTCTGCTAGTGCCACAGTAGCAGCGGCAGCAGGAAGCCCTGGGCCCTTTACAATTGCCAGGCCCTGGGGCAATTGCCTCCTTTGCCCCCACCCCTCCTGGGTTAAGCGGCTGAATTTGCCTGGTGCTGCACTTTTTCTGTGACCAAATAGGCCCCGCTTGCCAGGGGCTTTAACACTTTTTGTTTTTAATGAGGGGGTGTTGTGTTTTTGTATTGGCAATGTGTCACAGCCTTGGCTTTTTACCACAGCATTGCATGCAGCTACAAGTCCTGCTTAAAGACCCTACTGTGTATGCGCTCTGAGCTCCCACCAAAATTAGCCAGGGAGTACCTGAGACATGGTGTGATCAGGGAGGAATAGGAGTAGGATTCTAGCCCTTATCCCTGTGCCGTTAACCTTCAGAAAGTAAATTGATTGTTTGGGAGGAACGACCCAGTTGAAGAAAATTGTTGATGCCTGTGACCCAACGTAATTATATATTTAGACTAGAGAGTGGGGCCTGTCCTGGCACCTCAGTCCTTGCTGTGGCCCAGAAGCAGGTACCTGAGTCCTAGGCAGAAGTGTGCAAGCAGCTCTGTGAGTTGCTCTCACACGCAAGCACCATCCTCCCTGGCTCTCATTGCCTAGGAACCAGCCAATGAGAGGGTGGAGTCGGTGCTCGAGGCCAGGCAGTGCATGGAGCCCTGTGGCCACTTGCCTAGGAGTTAGACCCGCTGCTGGCCACTTCTGGGGCGCAGTGCGGTCTGTGGCGCCAGGACAGGAAGAAAGCCTGCCTTAGTAACCCCCAGTAATAACCCGTTCACCCTACAGCAAGGCCACCCAGTGCCTGGCATTCCATGACCCGGGACTGGGTCGTGACCTGTACTTTGAAAACCACTGATCTAGGGGCTCTTTTTAGCTTGAGTCTGCTGGCCTGGCGTCTAAGATGTGGTTTTTCTCCTGTGTAGACAGACATAGTCTCAGCCTCAGGCAAGAAGACACTTTGGTCCAGATCCACAAAAGTATTTAGATACTGAAATCAGTAGAAGTTAGGCACCTTTGAGGATCAGGGCCTTTGTCTCCATCTATAAAATGGGGGTAAAAGCATTGACCTGTCTCACTGGGCTGTTGAATTAACGATTGCGAGGCGCCCAGACACTGCACTAGTGGGGGCCATGTAAGTTGTGAAGAGAGGGAATGTAATGTCTGATTATTTGGCCCGAACAGAACTCAGAGCATGTGCTTTCCTCCAAATGTAGGTGGTGTGTACTTTTGGAGGGATCTGTCCACTCGGTACTGCATGGCTATGGCAGCGCTAATGGAAAAGTTTTCATTCCGCTGCTCCATATTAGAGCCCTTATATAAACCACACGTGTGCAGGGTGCACTGTCCCATTGGGTGGCACTTAGACCATTTACAGAAAGGAAGACTGAGCGTGCTCTACGGCCTTAGCTGAGAGCCAGCTGGTTTTCAGCTCAAGCTATAGAGCCTCATGCACTGAGTTCCAGAGGTCTCAGGCTTGGTCCTGCCTGTCTGTACTGCAGCTGAGAGCGAGCTAGGCTTGAGAGTCTGAGCCACAATGTCAAGCCAGGCTAGCAAAAGTCCATCCTCCCAATCTGGAAGGCCTGCTCCCAGATGCAGTGTAGACAGACCCATGTGAGGTTTAAGCGTGAGCCTGGCTGCCTGGCTACACAGGGGAGTAAAGTAGAATAAGGAGCTTCCTCACTCCCCAGTTCAGGTTACTTGCATTGCCAGAGTCTGCAGGGGAGGGGAAAGAAGCCGCTGCTGGCAAGCTTTGAACATTGAGGAGAGAGGTCAGAGTCTTAGCTTCTTCCACCCCTCAATCCGTCAGTCTAACAGAGCCAGCACTGAGAGGAAAGTAACTAGCACGAGCAAATGGGCTGGCATAGAGCACTGCCTCCAAGGAGCAAGGAGGAAACAGAGGCAAATTTGTGACTCTCCATGTTTGGTTCCTGCACTGCTCCTGTGGGCAACATAGTCACGTCCTGCCTCGTATTCAGGCTGGATGATCCAGTTACAATTCAGTCCATTGAAAGCCGTTGGCAGCAAAACTCTCTTGCTAAAAATGCACCCCATGTTTTGTAACCAAGCAGCATATTTGTGTATGTGTAGGTTTGTTGCACAACAAAGTACTGAATCTAATGTGGGAGAAAATATGACAAACAACCATCTCATGGTACTTGTGCATGGATGTTACCTTCTTTTATAGATGTGGTTGTCTTACTTGGTGTTCCAAATGTTATTTACTCTTGTGCTGGATCTTTTTATATTTTATAGTCTCCGAAAAAGGCCAAGAAGAAGACAGAAGGAGGCGGTTCCAATGTATTCTCCATGTTCGATCAAACCCAGATTCAGGAGTTTAAAGAGGTGGGCCAACTTTGTTATACTATTCTGCTGTGTTATATACTCTTCCCTCCCTTCCTAGGGTTAGTCTGCAGTCATTACTTTATTCATCTGCTTTAATGGAACACATAGTTGTTTTCTGAATCATCGTGGTGGTTTTGACTGATAACTCATTTTGTTTGTGCACTTTTTAAACTTTTCTTTCTTTCTTTCTTTCTTTCTTTCTTTCTTTCTTTCTTTCTTTCTTTCTTTCAAAAGAGTTTCAGCACCTGAAATTTCTGCCAGCTCTATACACTTACAGCCTGATCCCCCTGGCAACAAAAGCCCATTGGCAACAGTCCTGCTGACTGTAAGCGGCTCTGAAAATTACTTACTGTGACTATTCACCCGCTTCATTTTGGGCATGTGCTCAATGAAGTTACTGAATGAGGGACTAGGGGAATATTGCCCAACCCATCTTGTCTCTCTATCTCTCTCCCTATCTTTTGTGCCCATTTCCATGGTACTGTAGCTTTATCATATCTGATGTCATCGTGTTTATTGCTACACCTTCACATCATGGGTGCATATGGCTAGCTCACTGTACTGCCTACCATTTGTATAGATTGGTAATCTACACCTCTGTGAGGTACAGTCCCTTTCATGCAGGGCCACCGATGATGGAGGGCAAAGGGGGAAGTTGCCCCAGGCCCAGTCATTCAGAGGCCAAGCCCCAGGCCCATTAAATAGGCACCAGAGCGCTGCATGCTTCATGCAGCTCTGAGGGCTGGTGGGGGTGGGGTGGGCACCCATAGTCTGTGTGGTACTGAGGGCTGACTGCTCTGCCTCCGCCCCTTCCACTTGAGACCTCGCCCCTTCTGGGAGTGCAGAGCTGCCCCCTCCCCCGACCTTGCCCAGGGTCCCCTGGAGGCTGTCGGCCCCCTTCCTTTCATGATACTGCAGTCGCACCTCAGATTCTTATAAACCCTTAACCATTCAAGTGTCCGTGTGCCTCATTTACAGTGGTTACATTCCCAATCATTGATTCCTCTGCCAAACAGCTCCCCATGGGTAGGTTTCAATCTACTCCCCCTTCTTTATTTTCACGCCTCTCGGAGGCCTGACTTCTGATTGGCTGGTAGCACTTTAAAGACTCACTAAACATGGAGATGGTATCATGAGCTTCCGTGGGCACAACCATCTGAAGAAGTGGGCTGTGCCCACGAAAGCTCATGATACCATATTTTGTTAGTCTTTAAAGTGCTACTAGACTGTTTGGGTTTGTTTGTTTTTTAAGTTTTTCCTGTTACAGACTAACTTGGCTACCCCTTTGAAGCTTCTGATTGGCTGACTTTGTACAACAAGCAGAATGGGAGAAATGTGAATGGAATAGAGAAGTCAGGCAATATATGCTTCATGTGCTTCTAGACAAGTGGCATTTTAAATTAACATGATTACTATTCTTCTATACCTGTGAACAGCTGCAGAAATAAGGCAATTCTCATGCACTAACCAAACAATAAGGTGTTTTAGTTTTTAACGCCACAGAGAATTATTATATTTATAAAAATCCCTGGATTTTATACTGATTTTTAAAAAGTTATGTTTATATTTTATTACCGAGCGCCATTCCCATGGCTTTGGATAACATATTTGTTGTTACGTGTGACGCTGTCGTGACGAATATGAAATCAATGAGTTTGGCGATGCATTTAGAGTCAATATGTCAGTGTTGTATGTTATCTTGTAGGTATTTGAGGCAGGCAACAGCACCATCATGGTAAGGGATGTTGGTAACAGAAGGAGGTGACATCAGTGATGTCAAGGACAGTATTCTTGGGAGGCTGGTGGAGTTTGTGGAGGACGTTGGTAGTGTCTTGGGGGAAGCTTGACCTTTGTGTGCTGAGTGATTTGAGGATGGTTTCTGGGAGGGCATGAAATTCCTTGAGTAGGAGCGCTATGGGTAGATATCATGGAACTGCCTGAGTTCCCCGGATTATATATCTTTGGGAAGCATGTAGAAGGTCCTTGGGGTGGATGGATAGATGGAACTTTTAGAAATATTATTGGTTCTTCCAGTGTTCCCATTGTAAGATCAGAAAAATATCTCTCAAACCATTAAAATCTTTCAAAGCATAAGAAATTTTAAAATTTATGACCATTGAATGTGTGTATGTATGTAAGAGGGTGGCAGGTGGGGGGCAGGCAAATTTAATGATGAATGGGGGAGAGGTTAATGTTCAGAAATTGTGTGTTGACTGAAAACTACAAAACAACAAATCCCACAAATGATGAAGAATTCCTTAGGAGATATTATAAGGTCAACACCCAGAGGTCATTCAGAGAACAATTAGACCACTGCCCGAAGGACACAATGTGATGGAAAGGGCAACAGGCCTTGGTTGAACAAATAACATGTCAAAGTTGAGACTTCTGAGTTTTCTTAACTTTTGTGTTTTTATTTCCTCGATGAGTCTTTGAGGCTTCACAATTAGCTCTTCCCCTGCCAGAACTTTGATTTTTAACTCAGTACCCAGTGTGCTGGCCACCATTACTAAATGTCTTACAGCTTGTTCTGGCTGTTGAGGGCAATGTAATATAGGCCAGGATACACAAGCCATGTAACAGCCTTGGTGGCAGCTGGGATGAGAGTTTCCCTAATTCAAGCTTTCACGGGTTAAAGCCTGAATGGTTAGATCTGACAGCACTGGCATAGACCCAATGACATGCTGCATGGAGTGTTAATTTACTAAGAAGAAGTTTGGGTGGGTTTAATTAAATCTCTTGCCAAGATACATTAATGTGTTGAAGGTAAGTAATGCAAACTAACGTTGTACGTTGTAGATTAATAAAAGAAAGATAAATATTCCCCTTTCTAATGCAAATATAATACCCCCATTGAGGAGTATCAGGATTTACAGTTGGACACGAAGACGCAACGGGAACAGAAAGCCTTTTTTCTCTTACCAGGCTTTTACCATCATGGATCAGAACAGAGATGGCTTCATTGACAAAGCAGACCTGCGAGATACATTTGCTGCCCTGGGTGAGTGCACAAATAAGTAAATAAATAAAAGTACTCTATCTGCAATTGAAATGTCAAGCACATATGAAAGGATTATATTAAAATTGGAGCTGGGTGAGTCATAAGTTATGCATGCGGCTCAGAGAGCCAAAGGGAAAACCTGCCAAACCTGCTCAATTTGATCCTCCTCTTCGATGGCTGGTAGCTGCTCTCTTGGCTGTGTATCTCTAGCCAGGAAGTTTACTGAGCAGCCCCTTTCAAAGGCTAAATGAGGGCCATTCTGGGATTCGTTGGCAGGTGCTACTGCGTGGCACAGCTGACATCCTCTCCTGAGAGCCCTCCCCATCAAACCTTTCATAATTAGCCCACCCAAGCAGGGGTCTGTGCCGGGCATTTCTGATTTGCCTTTTTATCCGGGCTTCTTGAGCTGCCCCTTTTTCATCTCAGAGTCACGGCGATACCCACCACATAATGTTTCCGTCATGGACCAGCCGCCGTCCTTCCCACACCAACGTGGGAACATCTCACGAAGGTCTATCCCTCTGTGCCCTGACGTAGGTTGGAATGTGTGTGTCACGAGGTTAAGGAAAGACCTTTTCAAGCCCTGATGTAGAGTGCATTCAACGCCCTGGAACATTAGGTCTTCCCAGGCAATGACAGGTCAAAAGGATCATAAACCCAGACCTGGCGCTACATCCTCTTTGGCAGCGTTTGAGGCTTGAACAGTGATGTTGGTGTCTGGGATTTTGCCCTCTGGACATTATCAAAAGGAGTTTGATTAGAATCCATAGTGCTACCTTGGGGTGGAATCAGACCCCAGCAGGGCCCTTTCAAAAAGCGGCAGTTCCCCAGATCTTTATAGTAATCGTGAGGATCTGTCCACCTGCAACTCCATCGCTGGAGCTTTTTAAGAGCAGGGTGGACAGACTATCAGGGATGATCTAGCTGGTACTGGGTTCTGCAATGAGGGCAGGGGACTGGACTCGATGACCTCTCAAGGCCCCTTCCCGTTCTAGTGTTCTAGGATTCTAGGATAATGTTCCTCTGGAATGCTCATTTCCGAGGTCCAGTTTCTGATTCCCTTAATTCATGCCGCATACCACCTCACCCTTCAGCTGGGACCACTGAAATCAGTGGGGCTGCCCAGCTGGCAAGGAATGACCCGCCCTAGATAGGGCTGTCAGTAACACAGCTCTAGTCCCAGACCTGGCAGATGGAAAGGAACAGGCATGCTTACTATGATTCCATAGCTACAAAACCACTTCCTGTCTGGTGATTCTGCAATAGGATGAAGAACTCCTGGCTTCCACCTAGAGTAAAAGAGAATCTGTTTGCTTAGAACTGGCCCTACGGTTGGCTACTTTGCTCCCATATCAGTTTCCCCACCCATTCCTTCTTTTGCCCTTTTATCCTGTAGCCAACTCCTTTTGTTTGTTTTATGATGGTGACTTTTTGAGTTACATTTACCAGAAGCTGGGATTGGCTGACAGGGGATGGATCCCTTGATGCTTCCCTGTTCTGTTCATTCCCTCTGGGGCATTGGCCACTGCTGGAAGACAGGACACGGGGCTAGATGGACCTTTGTGACTGTTCTCCTGTGCTTACATCTTATCACATCATTAACAGGGTTCTGCTGAGCCATGATCCCCACAATGGGAGGCGGATTGTGGGGAACCATTTTCTGAAATAAAGCGATTATTTATTATGAAAAGTGATCTCTGCTCTTACAGGTCGTTTGAATGTCAAGAATGAGGAGCTAGAAGCCATGGTTCAGGAAGCTCCAGGTGCCATTAACTTCACTAGTTTCCTGACTATGTTTGGTGAAAAACTGAAAGGTAAGTATTGCTGGGAACATCAGAGAGGAATCTATCAGTCTATTGATATAGACCGCTTTATTGTAATGTCTCAGCACCTCACAAACAAATAATCAGACATATCGCTGCATCTTGAAACCCCCCCTGTGAGATCGGGAGGAATTTGCTCCACTTTTAGGGAATTAGGGCAAAGAGAGACTAAGTGGCATGCCTGAGGACACACAGGAATCTGTGGCAGAGCCGAGGACTGACTCTTGGTTGTGCCTTAGCCACATAATCATTCTTCGTTTTTCCTACAGGTTGGAACTGATGAGCCAACCTCGGTGTGACTCACATCAATGAGAGTTTTGCTATGGACTTCAGTGTGATCAAGATTTGGCCCCCACACTGCTGATTAGTGGACAAAGTGCACAAATTTAATCACATTTGGCTTCACTAGAGTTACAACAGAGGGGAATTTGGCCCGGTGCCATTTAAAATACAGGGATCTCTGCCACAAGTACTAGAGTCTAACTGGAAGCCAGTAATTTAGTTCCATTTTTTGCATTGCACATGACCAAGAATGGCAGAAGAGAGATCCCGAGTGGATAACATGCACCCCAGGTCAGCTTCCCAATATATATGAATGAGCAGAGTAACTTTGGCCTTCAGGCCAAGATAATTCTGTTCTATTCTGTTCAGGTGCTTGTAGTGCCCTCAACCCCCTAGAATCCAAACACCTTCCAAAGTCCATTAAGAGTTACAGCTGGTGTTTTCAGGTTTGCTCTTTCCTCCCATTTCCTCTCAAGGGGAATATTATGTTGGAATTAAAAAAAAACCCATAATGTTCAATTATTACTTTTATGTTTGCTCTGCTATGTGTCTACATTCTTGAAGTCAAAGCAGTGTTCCTTGTTCCTGGAAGTGCTCCTGGCCCTCCTCGCCCCCGATGGACTGGGGAGTGAAAAAAGAGTTTTCAGACTTTGAACCCCAGTAACAGATTGACAGCCCCACTAGACTGTATGAACCCAGGGGCTGAGGATACTGTTGTACTCCTAATAAGGTTTGAGGTGGAATGGAACTTAGTATAGAATCATAGAATCCTAGGGCTGGAAGAAACCTCGGGAGGTCATCAAGTCCAGCCCCCTGCCCAAAGCAGGACCAATCCCAATGAAGGGATGAGGTTGGCCAAAAATATCTTGTAAATAGCTTATAGTAAAATCTTTACCTTGCATAGTGTCAAGTCTCAGAGAGGTAGCCATGTTGGTCCATAACTGCAAAAACAGTGAGCAGTCCTATGGCACCTAACAGATTTGTTTGAGCATAAGCTTTTGTGGGTAAAAACCGCTTTATCTATCTATCTATCCTCATACACATCTCTCTCCCTCTCTCTCTCTCTTTCTGTCTCCCTGATGCCCAGTGGTACATGCATCTTTATTTCCCCTGGTGGCATCTTGCATTTTTATGTGGAGGCAAGCCTTAGAGTCTTAGGGTGAGTCTACATGGTAGCAGGTACCTCGCAATAAGCTACGCAATTTGAGCTACGCAAATTGTGTAGCTTATTACAGAATTGGGTGCTGTCTACACAGTGCTAAATTTTGAAATATATCGCTATTCCAGGCATCTTCCTTAATCCTCGTACATCAAGGTTTATAGGAAGCCGGAATAAGAAGCCTATTATTTTGAATGTATTTTGAAATAACGGGCTTCTTGTGTAGACAGCGCAGAATGCTATTTGGGGATAATGGACGTTATCCCAAAATAGCGCTGCTGTGTAGAGATACCCTGAGGGTCTGTCAGCCCTGCAATCACAGGCTCTGATTGCCGTGTGTTTTGACACACCCTAGCTAGTTTTCATCGCTGGAGCAGTGAAGCCACAACTGTGCAAGTATGGAATCCTGGGGGACTAATGGGGGTTGGCTGCACTGAAGAATGGACTGCCGGAGCTAGCTCAGGTCTGACATCAGGTGCTGTGCTTGCACCCTGTGATTACAACGTGGGCACGCCCTCGGAAGGGAACACACAACCTCCTTTCCAGCTGGGATCTGCTGGATATCTTGATTCACCATTCTGAAGTGTGCCAGCGCCGACTCTTGCCTTTTGACGATATCCATGAGCACACAGTGCTTGGCAAAGTGCCCCTCTTCCTCTTTTCCATTCTGTCCTTTGCCTCGCACAGTGGTTGAAGCCTGCTGGGATTCCAGCCTTGCCAACTGCACGGCATGAAACTAGAGCCAGCACAGGAAGGTAAAGGGGTGAAGTGAACCCCTCTTGTCCACAGGTTTCCTGTTGGCCATTAGCAGGAGAGCTTTTTTTTTTAAGCTTCTTCTTCTTTCCATTTGTCAAAGGGAAAATCACAGCTGTGCTTGTCATGCCCTTCGGGTTGGGTTTGTCATGCAAAATAAGCAGAGCCAAAAGACTGCACATTCCCAATCAAAGCTAATTGGGATGAAGAGTCTTTGTAGTACAATTATAAAGGGAGAATGGACTGGAGGAAGTGGATATGGCAATTTTGCAACACTTTTTATTAGCTAAGTACCACTCAGAGAGTTTGGTGAAAGGTGCTTTCTAAGTGAAATTTGTTGTGCTGTAATTGATTTCTGTCATAAAAGGGAAGCTGGGATTTTGGAGACAAGCTTTAGCTTTGTATATTGATATTATGATGCCAGATGAACAGCTAACAAAACTCAGTTTATGTTAATGCCAACCACATGGAGCTGTTTCTACAGGGAGTTGGAATAATGCAATTTGTACAGAAAACAGAGATGTCTCACATCAAAGAAACCACTTTATTTACTAGCTAATCAATAAAGAATGCCTGCTGCATTGCTTCTCTTTAAAGCCGAAGTCCAAGGATGTTACAGAGGAGAACATGTGAGACGCACTATGGGGAAAGAATCCCCCACACAGAGGTGACTGCTTAAAATGCAACCCCCCTCCTCCATGCAGGGATAAGTTTCACTTCATGGGACAATCAAAACATTAAATACCAACACTCACTGTATTGAACCAGCCATTGCAGTTGCAAATCAGTGTCCAGAATTTTGCAAAAGAAATCTCATGGCCAGTGGTGCAAAGGCCTAGAAAGAGGCCTTGTCACCTCAGGATCATTGACCAAGCTGTTAAGGGCCACCCTGTCAGCCCAGATACTGCACTTCCTTGTGCTAAATATCTTTGCGAAACATAGGAAAGAAAGACCTCTTGGGCAATAGTGAGGGAATTGCTAGAACAAAGAACCGTGAATCAGAATTCCCGGGTTTTGTTCCTGAGGGCTTGTCTTTCTACACAGAAGATTGCCACTATCGATCTTCCCGAGTTTGATTTAGCGAGTCTAGTTAAGATTCGCTAAATCGAACTCGGAGGGCACCCTTGCTGGCGTCTGGTACTCCTCCTTTTGCAAATATTAAGGGAAGCTGACGGGAGCATTTGCTCCCATTGGCCTCCCCCTATGGGGACCTTGCCATGCTCAGCTTATGTGTTCTTCATACGTAGAGTTGCATACTTTAAGCCGATTTGTCAGGTCTAGTGTAGACCTGGCCTGGGTCTCTCTCTGTTACATTGTGGGACATAATGGAATTTCCAAGCTGAGAGCAGGTTTTT
This sequence comes from Apalone spinifera, assembly GCA_030068395.1. Lineage (NCBI taxonomy): Eukaryota > Metazoa > Chordata > Testudines > Trionychidae > Apalone > Apalone spinifera. Next base: position 9,363,869 of record JANRFK010000867.1, on the reverse strand, counting down.
CTAATAGGCACTTCAAAGATTCATCATTCCAATTAATTTAAATGATCTGTGTGACTCAGTTTATTTGTCTGTAATTTGTATTTCATTGAATTGTTATTGGTTATTTGTATTGTAGTACTACACATAAGTGCAAACCAAGATGGTGCTCAGAGCTGTACAGACACACAGAGAGAGTCTCTGTGACCAAGAGCTTACAGTCTAAATAGAGAAGACAAACCCAGGGAGGGAGAAAGGAAGGATTATTATTTCTGTTTTATAGATGGAAAATGAGGCACAATGAGTTCGAATGACCTGCCCAAGGTCAAGCAGAAAGGCTGTGGCTGAGCTGAGAATGGGAGCTACATCTTCTGCTTCCCAATTGAGTTAATTAACCAGCCTCCGTTTCTTCCAGCTAATATTTATCTACTTCCCAGGCATGTCAGTGAGAATTATATGGTGCTTTGAGATCCTCAGAAGGAAACACAATATAGAACAGGAGGACAATTCACTATTGTACATTGATCATCCTGTTTCCATTGCATTTCATTGACACTTCGTTTTGGTGACGAGCTCCATTTCCTTTGGTCAGGGAAATAACCTCTCCTCTGTACAGTGAAGAACAAGTAACATCAAAAAGTGTTTTTACAAGGAACATACAGTACAAGATTAAAGGAAGCCAGCCGGGGAAACAGTTTGTTATATTTTCATTTCTGAAAGCTGCTAATCCTCTGGGTACTGATATTGGAGACCAGTTCCTGGAAGTTTTCTCTCCTGCAGACACTGAATAGATATGAGTTATTATTTTTAAGCTTCTGAACACTGAACTATTCACCTTTATTGTTTATCTGACATGACGAATGCTGCAGACTTAAGAAATCTTTGTCTTCAAACTGCCGACTACAGGGTTCTCCATGTTGCTCCATTTTCAGATGAATGCAATTATTTAGCAAATATTAGATATAGCCATATGAACATACACATGCTCATACACAGAGACAGCTACATTATGTTTCATTTTCTTTTAGGCACGGACCCAGAAGAGACCATTCTCAATGCTTTTAAGATTTTCGACCCAGAAGGAAAAGGTCACATAAAGGCAGACTAGTAAGTTTATTTATAATCCTTAAAAAAATTAGTGCAAGGCTTAAAAGTGCTGTTTAAAAGGATGTATATTCTCTGGTATTCTAGGAGGCAGAAGAGCTGGCAGGCAGAAAAGCATATAGCTTCGTAAGCTACAGTCCAAAGGCTAGACTGTTGGATGAATGTTTTTGTATCTCCCCCGCTTCCCCTCCCGAAAAGAGATGTTATTGTTTTTAGACATTTCAAGAGGCGGCGGAAATGTAATCACATGCATGCCATTAGACAGCCTCTTTACAAGGTCTGGATATAAATCAACACACGACCCACCCTTTATAGATCAGCTCCATATGTAAAATGAAAATGAGTGTCTGGTGTACAACTCCCCAAGGAGGAGGACTTTGCTTGCAGGGGAAGGCGAGTCCTCCTTTAAAAATAGAGCAATCAGCTTAATTCATAGAGGGAGACAGCTTCCGAGAAAGGATCTTCCCTTGTGAAAATGTTTGGCATTCGACCCTTCTGCTTCTTGATGATCAATTGCTCTAGTTTTCCAGCTCACCTGTGGGCATTGTGGGAGCCCTGTCATTAATTATTAGAAGCATGTATTATTTTAAAGACAGTTCCTCAATTTTACTTGTAAAAGGACACGAGGCCCAATTTTTATTTACCCACAGTGGGCCTCTCTACACCTCTCTTGCAGCGTGAATGGGGGTGTTAAGTGGTATACAGGGGCTTTCATATAAATGAGAGTCAGGCCCTTGAGATGAATTATTTGAAGGAGGGCGGATCGCTATGAGCTCAGTGGGACTACTTGCATGGTTAAAATTAGACGTGCTTAAATATCTTGTGAATAAGGGCCAAGTTACAGTTTTGGTGCTTTTTTTACAAGGTCCATTCTGTAAATGATGCTAATTAGGAAGCATTGTGTTACAAAGTGATAACACATCCAAAGGTTCCGCCAACACAGTGGTAACATGAGGGAACCTCAAGCAGTGTGTGTGATGCTTACAATCCCCCTGATGTGTCTGTGTAGCTTGAAGTGGGATAGTCATGATCTGCTTTTAGTAGAATTGCGGGATCATACAAGTCAATTAAAAAATTAATTAATGTTCAATATATCCTTTATTTATTGTTATTTATTTCCCTCACATGTGAGTCCCCAGTCAAAATCTGGGCCCCATTGTGTTAGGAACTGTACAAACAGCAAGTAAGAGTCTGTCTATACAATTTGCAGCAAGCCGGGGTGTGAATCTACCCCATGCCGACCTGCCACAGACTACAGTCCTTGTGCACTCTGCTAGCACCCATTGGCAGTTTGTTTATGTGCTCTGATCTAGTCTGGTTTTAAAGAGGAATACCTCAAAATGCATTAACGACTCGGTTAGTGCACACCAAGGAGGTCCTTGCTAATGGTCAGTCAAGGCAGGGTGGCTTCCTCAGTTTGCCACGAACTCAGTGTTCATGTAGACAAGCCCTAAGAAATAACCATTTCCCTAAAGAGTCTACAACCCAATTGAATCAAGTAGGTGTGCAGCTAACAATCAGAAGGAACTGGAGGTGAGTCCCCTCCTGTTTCTTTTGAAGCTATTATTACCCTTTCAGTTTGGAAAGAACTCATTGGTATGGGGAGTCACTTCAGATGTCCCATTACCACTGCCCAGCAGAGTAAAGTTGTGCCAGACCAGGACTTTAATAGGGTTCCAAAAAGACCTAGATAAATTCCTGGAGGTTAGGTCCATCAGTGGCTATTAGTCAGGATGGGTCGGAATTGTGTCCCTAGCCTGTTTGTCAGGGGCTGGGAATGGATGACAGGAGAGGGATCACGTGATAATTCCCGTTCTGTTCACTCCCTCTGAGCCATTGGCCGCTGTCAGAAGGACACTGGGCTATATGGACTAGGGATGTTAAAGACTAATCGACTAGTCGACTATTGGATAAGCATTTGCTTATCGGATAGTCTTTTGACTAGTTGATTAGTCGATATCCCCCCGCTCCTTGCTGCCTCTATGAGATAGAGGCAGCAAAGGAGGGGGGAAGGGGTACTTCAAAGTGGCAG
>JANRFK010000867.1:9337669-9351621 GCA_030068395.1 Apalone spinifera | reverse complement strand
CTTTTCCGTTAAAAGCATTTGCGGAAAATCATGCCAGTCCAGACGTAGCCTATGAGTATCTGCCAGAGGAAGAGTCAATTTCATTTACAAGTTTGACACCTGCAATGGAGGTTTAAACAAAGACCTTAACTCAGGGGGGTCTCCAACCTTTTTGAGCACAAGATCAGTTTTTGAATGTAAGTGCAGGCCAAGATCTACCTCAAATATAAATACCCTTGCCCCACTTCCTTCCTGCCCCTTGTCTGAGGCCCCTGCTCACCCCATCCTCCCCCGCCCCTCCTTCATCCTCACTCACTTTCACCAGACTGGGGCAGAGGGTTGAGGTTCAGGCTCTGGTCTTGGATTAAGAGCTCTGGAGCGTGAGAGGGGCTCTGAGCTGCTTTTGGGGCAGGCCGTTGGGATGTAGGAAGGGGTTGTAGGTGCAGGCTCTGGGTCGGCGTTTGGATGCAGGGATGCTCGGGGCTTGGTATGCAGGAGGGGGTTCATGACTGGGGTAGGAGTTAGGGATGTGGGCTCCAGCTGGGCACTGCATACCTCAGGTGTCTCCTGGGTGGTGGTGCAGTGGGGCTAAGGCAGGCTCACCCCTGCCCTGGCCCTGGCCCACTCCCTAAAGCAGCCAGCAAACTCCCTCCCAAGTCCTGTTGTGCCCCCTCTCTGCTTTGCGGAGAAAGGATACAGAGTGGGAGGGGGCACCTTGACATCAGCACCCCTCTTCTCCCTCCCCTGCCCTGAACAGAAAGTAGGAACCTCCCCAGAGGGAGGGGCATCTTGAAGGCGAAAGGCAGGAGAGAAGCAGCAGTGGGGGGAGGGGGCAGCTGAAGGGCTGGCCCTTGATAGCCTCTTGGCCAAACCAGTCAGGATCACCTGCCAGAGGCTCCAAGATCTAGCGGTAGATCCTGATCTACTGGTTGGTGACCACTGCCTTAACTGGATAGCCCGCTATACTCCACATCCTAATGACATCAAAAGCCAAGCCCTGGGTACTTAACAGTACTTACAGCCCACTCTATCAGCTTCATTTAGCAGGAACACCCTGACGCTATTTTTTCCCATTTTTTTCCTTCTTTTTCCTTCCCCACACCCTCTTTTTCTCTGCTGCTGATCTGCACCACTCATCTGAAGACGTGGGTTGTGCCCAAGAAAGCTCATGACACCATCCACATGTTTTGTTACTCTCTAAGGTGCTGCAGGACTATTTGTTGTGTTTTAAGTTTTGCCAGCGGCTCTGTCAGAGCCAATTCCTGCCCACTCTTACAACATGGCACACGATGCCCCTCTCTTCGCTTTGCCCGTTTTCTGGCCAGAGACTTTAAGTGGCGCTGTGCATGAAAAGGGTGGCTCAGCACATTGCCTGTGAATAGGAACAGCAATGAGAGTTGAACTGTGTTAGCAGTGCCCATGTGGCCACATCCCAATAAGCCTTAATAACAACAACAGCAAATAATTCATGTGCATGTTTAGAAATCTAATCCAGGCAACTGGAGGCAGCTTTTCTGCAAGTATCCTCTTCCCACTGTTGCCGTAGGGTCTTTTGTAAGCAGCTTCGGGCAGGGGCCAGCTTTTTGTTCTCTGCGTGCACAGCACCTAGCCCAACGGGGGCCTGGCCCATCCCTGGGACTTGCCAGGTCATATAAATAATCAACACAAATTGATTATTTTTGGGCTTTGCCTTTGGGGATTTTTCAGATTCCAGGTCGGTACCATTCTATGCTGGTGCTAACAACGCTTCCTAGTCTCGCAAGCCAGGAGCCGTCCAAGAGCGGAGACGCACTCTGTGTTTCTTTGCCATGGAAGTCAATTACTGATGCTTCCCTTCCCCTCCCCCTTGTCTCTCATGCCAGCGAAATCAGCAGAAGCTGTGGGGTATCAGTGACCTGACTGATGAGGTCACATCTCGTAGGTGGCCACGTGCCCCTTGGACGAGCAGGAGCAATTTCAGTAAGAGTCTCTTTCGTTTTTGTTACAATTAGTATTTGTCTAGACTTAGGGTGTCCTACACAGCAAAGTTATTTCAGAATAATGGCTGTTGTTCCAAAATAACAATGTGAGCGTCTACGCGGCAATTCCGTTATTTCAAAATAATTCCAAAATAACGGAGGTCTTATTCCGACGTCTGTAAACCTCATTCTTCAAAATAAGGCGTGTGTAGACGCTTCGATTCTGCTATTTCAAAATCGTCTCTCACCAGGCCCATTCTAATTTATTCCTCCGGGGCTCTAAATCAAGATAGTGGTCGAAGTGCCACGACCTGGACAGTGAACTGCATCCAGTAAGTGTGTGGGTTACATATACATGGTAAGAAACCGTATAATCGAATAGGCAATAGCTGAAATATAAAGTGGGGGGAGGGGAAACTGAGGCACGGAGCTACAAAGTGACCTGTCTGAGGTCACACAGCAAGTCAGCTGTGAACTAGGAACAGCACCCAGGTCAGAGACCCCCATCCACTGGGCCTTATTGCCGTGCCAAAAATGTGGGCTCCCACCCAACAGGTTTATACATGTGGTTGGATGCCTCTGCTTATGCAGAACTCCACTGAATCCATGAGCCCTTATAGTAAGACAGTGGTCCAGCCACCTACATGTATGTGCTTGCAGCCTCCAGACCTTACTCTGTCACTGGAACAGCTGTTCTCCACTTCATAACCTGCTCTTTGCTTTCGAGGAGCAGAGAACTCCAGCCCTTAGCAGAGATTTGCTCCAGTCACTAGAGATTCTCTTTTTTCCTTTCTGAAGGCTGCCAAAGACATTTCCGGGAAACAAGCGTGGCGCCGAGGAGAGGGTCACAGTGCACAGACATCCCCAGGTGTACTGTGTCTGGCTTCACCAGCCAGATGTCAAACCATCCCCCATAAATGCCATCGGTTCAAGTCCTCCTGCCCTGTTTTTGAGGATGGTTCCTGGCCCACCCCACTCACGCTATCACTGTAGCACTCCAGAGTGGCAATGTCCCTGCAAGGCTCTTTAAGAGGAAGTTGTTGTGCATGAAGCTGCATCAATTGCCAGGGGACTAGATTTTTACCGCCTGTCTCTTTAAACCAGGGATTCTGCTCCCAAGCAGCAACGGGGAAAAAGAAGTCCTTAGCTGCATGGGTGGGCATGAACTACCTGGAACGTCCTTAACTGCATGGGCGGGTATGAACTACCTGGAACTTGTCCACTGAGATGCCCTTGAATTTGCAGGCGTCCATGACCCCTTTTTGAGTGAGTTAGGCAAAGGTGAGAGAGCTTAAAGAGCAATCACTGAGATCTCTGTGACAGTGAATGTATTAGGCTCAGGAGAAACCAGTTTGTAACCAGGCTGCAAAATAGGCAAACAGGGGCCAAATGTAACACTACTTGCATGAATCAAATGGTAAAGCAATGCAAACAGTGCCTTGGCTTACTGTTAAAATGGGGTAGCAGTTTTAGACAGAAGGAAATGTGTTATTTATGGTCCCAGTGCAGCTGATACAAATGGTAACTAGACAGTGCTGAAATCTGATGTGCAACTTTGTGCTGGGTGACTCGAGGCCATTCAGAATAGGCGTGGGATGAAAGGCACGTTCAGGGGAGCGTTCGCCCCAAAGCTGGGTAAAACGCCACAGGGCGGCATGTTTCCGACCCTCTGTTTCATTCAATCTGAGAATCTGCTTCCAGCCAGTAGCCAAGCGGTAAGGAGCAGGCGACTCAGTGCCGTGGGTTTGCCTGGTGTTTGGGTTTCACTGGGGTAATGTCCCTGTCGCCTCAGGTGAGACGCTGCAAGTTACCTCCCTGAATTCGCCTCTTTGGAAGCCGGGTCCTCGCGCCCGGTATGCACTGCCTGGGGAGGGCGGGGGTGGAACATTGGCCTAGACATCTCTCTGGGCCACCTCCTGCCCAGGGAGGGGGGAACTGCTGCTCCGCTGACCTCCCCCCTCCTACCTGCCTAAGGGCCCCGTGGGGAATTATTGCCAGCTGGGCTACCCTGCGGTTGCTTGTTCTCTCGCTAAGGCCAGAATGGGCTGATTTGGGGGAGCACATGGGTCACTTATGGCCACTGCCCCCCCGACCCTGGCCAGCCCAAGGACTACGCTTTATGAGGCCAGTGTAGGCAAGCCAGCCTCTCTTCCCCATAGCGTGTTAATTAGCATATGCAGGGTCTTGTGTCACCCTGTGGTATGTATCCAGTGAACCGTTCATTTTGTTTGTTTGTTTTAACCGTGACTGACTTCCAGTGCCCTGTGTAGTCAGCTGTATCTTGTTATATAAAGGAACCCTCTGGCTTTCCCCTATAACATGTAATGCTTATCACCTTCTTCCAGCTACTGCACCTCAGTACGCTCATTGTAGCAGCCCTCAGCTACAGAGAAAAACATGTGCCGTGTCTAAGGTCGCCTGTGTTTCAGAAATTCACCTTGTGACCAGTGTTGTATCAGTTAAACTACAGCGCATCCAGCTCCATGGGCCAGGGGCTGACTGGACAGTTTTTATAGACTGGGGTATGGCAGGGCTCACAGAGATGCCTACCTTTTCGGCTGGCCCGAACTTGGAACCAGTTCTTCCCCAGACGGTGCGTCTAGCGTGGTGTTAATGGTGTGGTTGGCAAATCACTGACAACGCAAACTTGGGAATGGGGGAGAGGGGTGACAGCTCACCGAGTGCTGAGTTCTGCCAGTTCCAGAAAGAGCAGTAAAACTTTTCCATCACCTTCATTACATCAGAGGCCTGGCAACAATTGGTACAGATTCTGGTGTACATATTGTCACAGATGAGCAGGGATTGACCTGTGATGTTCCATGGGACGACGTTCCCTTCATCCTTTCCACCCTCGGGCATCTAGGGTGGGGCACACTGGCCCTCTCTGCCTGACAGAAATGAAGGGGACATGGCTAAAGAAGAAGCACTGTGGGGCAGAGCAAAGCTCTTTCTTTCCCCTTTTATATGGATCATTTTCTACGTAAACATGATTAGTTCCTCAGACCCTGGCTCTTTCCATAGTACCAGCCATGTGAGCACCCAGTAGGGTGAGCACACAGGCAGAGGTAGGGACATACCCGATGTAACCATATGGGGAAGTGGTGTATTACAGCAAGGCTACGTCCACACTGCACACTTATTTTGAAATAAGCTATTCTGGAATAGTTACTCTGAAATAGCTTATTTCAAAATAGCACCTCTACACTGCAGGGAAGTCTCAAAATTAGTCCAAGGCAGGCTTCCCTAATGTAAGGAGCTTAAGGGGGTAGTCGAGTTAGTCTGTTACAGAAAAAAACAACAAATGGTCTGGTAGCACTTTATAGACTAACAAAACGTGTAGATAGTATCATGAGCTTTCGTGGGCACAGTCCACTTCTTCAGATGACCGAAATTATGAGTTGGGGATATAACTCCAATCATCTGAAGAAGTGAGCTGTGCCCACGAAAGCTCCTGATACCAGCTACATGTTTTGTTAGTCTATAAAGTGCTACCAAACCATTTGTTGTTTTTTTTCCTTAACTTAGACGGGCTATCTCGATTTAGAGCCCCAGGAGGCAATGGGAAGGGATATCTACTCTGGGCAGTCAAAAAGCAAATACAATGTTAAGAATCATTAAAAAAGAAATAGAGAATAAGACAGAGAATGTCTTAGTGCCTCTATATAAATCCATGGTACACCCACATCCTGAATAGTGCATACAGATGTGATCGCCTCATCTCAAAAAAGATATATTGGCACTGGAAAAAATTCAGAAAAGGGCAACAAAAATGATTAGGGGTTTGGAATGGGTCCCATGTGAAGAGAGATTAAAAAGACTTGAACTTTTCAACTTAGAAAAGAGGAGATTAAGGGGGGATAGGATAGAGGTCTCTAAAATCATGACTGGTGTGCAAAAAGTGAATAAGGAAAGGTTATTTACTTATTCCCACACTATAAGAACTAGGAGTCACCAAATTATAGGTGACTATAGGCAGCAGGTTTAAAACAAACACACCCTCTGGCAAGGTTGACTGTGTGCTGTGGAACTCCTTGCCAGAGGATGTGGTGAAGACTAGGACTTTAACAGGATTAAAAAAAGAGCTAGATAGATTCATGGAGATTAGTTCCACCAATGGCTATTAGCCAGGATGGGTAGGAATGGTGTCCCTAGCCTCTGTTTGTCTGGAAATGGGTGACAGGAGAGGGATCACATGAGGATTATCTGTTGTGTTCCCTCCCTCTGGGGCATCGTATTGGCCACTGCCGGCAGACAGGGTACTGGGCTAGATGGACCTTTGGTCTGACCCAGTCTGGCCATGCTTATGTTCTTATGACTTAAGTGGTCACATGCACAGGAGTGAGTTTTACCCTCTTTCCCCAATGCTGCAAACACTTATGCACGTGCTTAACTTTGCAGATCCACCAATTTCAATGGGACTGCGCATTGCTGGGTGTTGAGCATGTGCATCAGCATTTGCAGGATCGGGGCCTAAGACACTTTTTATAGAATGCAATAAGACAGTTTATATAGAATGTCTGCTTTCTTATTCCCATATCCTCCCACAGTGCACTGGCTTTTAGGTTCTGTGTGCGGCAGTTCCTGAATCAATTTCACATTGAATCCATAGCTCAATTTAATTTTACTAGTTGAGAAGGAAACTTTTTGGAGTTTGGAGGGTTTTTTTTTCCATTTTGTTTTTAGAATTGTTTCCTTTTGCTGGTTTATGACTATTCCATTGCCCAATGATAGGAGGTGGAAAAAGAAATGCCAAGACCATCTTTTAAAGGGTGGTAATTGCTATGGATGTAACCAACGTCGTTAGGTTATAGCAGTCAAGCTAGAAAATGGGAGACCTTTCTCTTCTTTTGGCTGAGTGGTGCTCTCTTATTTTCCTCAATTCCTTTGTGGAGAAGAGCAGGATATTAAAGGGTAGCTCACGCTAAGCATTTCCTTCTTAGCCTCTCTGTTCACTTTTGCCTACTGCTTTTTGACATCCTTCAAGGTGTTGTTTAGTCTGTTCTGCATTATTTTAAAACAAACGCGTTTTTAAAACCAGCTCTTTACTACTGGAAATATTTACTACCCCCTTTTGATGAGAGGGGCAAGGGTTTTATCCACCAGACTGGCATTCCACAGCAAACGCAACAGAAGAGGTTTTAATTTTTACAGTAAGAGGAATCTCCACTTCAAAAAGCAGTGTTTGTGGGAGTCAGGGAGCACATTAAATTTTCATGCGCTTCCCTGCATTACAATGAGGAGCTTAGGAAAGTGTATCCTGTCATTTTTCCAGTGGAGAATCACTTAACAAAGTACAATCCCCCTCCCATGAAGCAAAGAACAGAGAAAAGAATCATTTAAGCCCTGGAGCAATGAGAAGACAAAGCATTACTGGACAGGAAAATAACCTTTTAGTCTAACAAGTCTGTCGCCTTAGGTTAATTTCAGCCCCACCTCCCGCCTCTGTTACCGTATCCTTCAGTCTCCTCCTGCTCTCTGTCTAGCTGTGCCTCTTACACTCATTAATGCCATTCGCTTTGATGGTCTTAAACTGTTGGCAACTTATTCCAGATGTTTATTACTCCGGGTGAAATAGATTTATCTGAATTTCCTGTTTACCCCTACTTGCCACATGTGTTTGAACCTCCTACCAGTCAGAATACTCCTCGTTTGATTACTCACTCTCCCCCTCAGTAGCACATTCTAAAATATGGAATGATTTTGTACCTTTTCTCATGGGAATAATCCAGATCACTTTTACCGTCCTTTTTGCCGAATGTTCTTAGAACCTGGACTTATCTTTTTTTATCCTCTACTGTACTTCTTTGGAACTGATAATATCCCAGGGACTTAAAAGTGGAGACAGAGAGTTTGATGCTCCTTTAAATTTGATTTCTGCTTTAACTTTTGGGGTTTCTGTGGCCCTCTGTGCCTCTTGCTCTACTCATCTGAAGAAGGAGGTTGTGCCCACGAAAGCTCATGATACTATATATATTTTTTTGTTAGTCTCTCTGGCTATGTCTACACTGCATGCTTATTTCGAAATAACTACACAGCAAGCCCGCTTTTTTAAATAATTTTGAAATAACAGGCTTCTTCTTCCAACTTCTGTAACCCTCATTTCACAAGGAGTAAGGGAAGTTGAAGGAAGAGTGTTCTTCCATTGACTTCCTGCTGTGTAGACAGCACCAAAAGTCGAGTTAAGCTCTTTCGACGTCAACTACACAATTGACGTAGCTGACGTTGCATAGCTTAACTCGACTTTAGCCTTTAGTGTAGATGTGCCCTAAGATGCAATGGAGCCACATGTTTTTAAAGTTTTTGTAAGTTAGGATACATCCATATTGCATGCTTATTTTGAAATAGCACATCTACACTGCAGAGAAGCCTCAAAATTAGTCCGAGGCAAGCTTCCCTAATGTAAATGTGCTATCTCAATTTAGAGCCCCAGTAGGCAATGGGGAAGAATAACTTAGAATGGCCCTGGTGAGGGGCTATTTCGAAATAGCAGCAGTGAAGCGTCTACACAGGCCTGATTTCAAAATAGCTATTTCGGAACAGGCGTTATTCCTCATAGAATGAGGTTTACAGATTTTGGAATAAAACGTCTATTATTTTGAAATTACGGTATGAGGCCCCTACTGGATGAGGGCGGTAACCTAGTGACAGATGATGTGGGGAAAGCTGAAGTACTTAATGTTTTCTTTGTCTCTGTCTTCACGGACAAGGTCAGCTCCCAGACTAATGCGCTAAGTGACGCAATATGGGACGAAGGTGGACAGCCCTTGATGGGGAAAGAACAGGTTAGGGACTATTAAAAAAAATCTAAACGTACATAAATCCATGGGTCCAGACTTAATACATCCGAGGGTACTGAGGGAGTTGGCAAATGTCATTGAGGAGCCTTTGGCCATTATCTTTGAAAAGTTGTGGAGATCGGGAGAGATCCCAGATGATTGGAAAAAGGCAAATGTAATGCCCATCTTTAAGAAAGGGAAGAAGGACGATCCAGGGAACTATAGGCTGGTCAGTCTTACCTCAGTCCCTGGAAAAATCATGGAGGGGAGCCTTAAGGAAACCATTTTGAAGCACTTGGAAGAAGGGAAGGTGATCAAGAATAGTCAGCATGGATTCATGACGGGCAAGTCATGCCTGACCAATCTGATTAGCTTCTATGATGCGGTAACTGGCTCTGTGGATATGGGAAAGTCAGTGGATGTGATATACTTTGACTTTAGCAAGGCTTTTGATACGGTCTCCCACACTATTCTTGCCAGAAAGTTAAGGGAATGTAGATTAGATAAATGGATAGAAAGCTTGCTTGAAGGTCACGCCCAGCGGGTAGTGATCAATGGCTCGATGTCGGGATGGCAGTAGGTTTCTAGCGGAGTGCCCCAAGGTTCAGTTCTGGGACTGGTTTTGTTCAACATCTTTATTAATGACCTGGATAAGGGGATGGATTGCACCCTCAGCAAATTTGTGGATGACACTAAGCTAGGGGGAGAGATAGATACACTGGAGGGCAGGGATAGAGTCCAGAGTGACTTAGACAAATTGGAGGATTGGGCCACAAGAAATCTGATGAGATTCAACAAGGACAAGTGTAGAGTTCCACACTTGGGACGGAAGAATCCTAAGCACAGTTACAGGCAGAAAAGGACCTGGGGATTACAGTGGATGAGAAGCTGGATATGAGTCAACAGTGTGCCCTTGTACCCAAGAAGGCTAATGACATATTAGGTTGCATTAAGAGGAGCATTGCCAGTAGATCCAGAGATGTGATTATTCCTCTTTATTCAGCTCTGGTGAGGCCACATCTGGAGTATTGTGTCCAGTTCTGGGCCCCCAATTACAGGAAAGATGTGGGTACATTGGAGAGGGTCCAGCAGAGGGCTACCAAAATGATTAAGAGGGTGGAGCATATGACCTACGAGGAGAGGCTGAGGGAGTTGTGTCTATTTAGTATACAAAAGAGAAGAGTGAGGGAGCATTTGATAGCAGCCTTCAGCTTCCTGAAGGGAGGTTCCAAAGAGGCTGGAGAAAGGCTGTTCACAGTAGGGATGGATGGCAGAACAAGGAACATTGGTCTCAAGTTGCGGTGGGAGAAGTCCAGGTTGGATATTAGGAAAAACTATTTCACTAGGAGGTGGTGAAGCACTGGAATGGGTTACCTAGGGAAGTAGTGGAATCTCCATCCCTAGAGGTGTTTAAGTCTCGGCTTGACAAAGCCCTGGCTGGGTTGATTTAATTGGGATTGGTCCTGCCTTGGGCAGGGGGCTGGACTTGATGACCTCCTGAGGTCTCTTCCAGCTCTATGGTTCTATGATTCTATGAATGGCTATGCAGAAAATCTCATTGTTTTCTTGAAATAATGGTGCAGTGTAGACGCACTCTAAGGGTACTTCTAGCTTACATCCCTCTTTCGACTGAGAGATGTAAATTAGGCACTTTGAAATTGCAAATGAAGCTGGGATTTGAATTTCCTGTACTTCATTTGCATAATCACGTAATGGCGCTCTTTTGAAAAAGCACTATTTTGAAAGTAAAACTGCGGTCTAAATGCAGTTCTTTCGAAAAGGGAAGGCTTTTTCCAAAGATCCTGTAAACCTATTTTTTTGAGGTTTATAGGATCTTTCAAAAAAGCCTTCCTTTTTCAAAAGAACCACGTCTAGACTGCGGTTTTACTTTCAAAATAGCACTTTTTCGAAAGAGCACCATTATGTGATTATGCAAATGAAGCATGGGAAATTCAAATTCTGGCTTCATTTGCAATTTCGATGTGCCTAATTTACATCCCTCTGTCGAAAGAGGGATGTAATCTAGACACTGCCTCACAGACTAACACAGCTACCCCTCTGAGACTTTGATTCGCCTCGTTAGGCTTGTTACGCAAAAAGTGCCACTGTTTTAACTAGGCTAATGTCGTTAAAGTGCTGCAACCCCACTAGTGGATGCAGTTATACCAAGATAGTGATTGGGGAAGCCTCATTGACCTATGGTGCCATTACAGGTGTACAATTTTATCCGCACTAGGAAATTGTATCACTGACTATTTTGGTAAATCCTAACAGAAATAGTTATACCAGTACAGACACTGCATCGAAAATGCAGTAGGTCCCAGGCCAACAGGCAGTTTTATGCTTAACTTTACCACCATGAATAATTCCATTGATGTCAACAGCACTACTCATGCAGCAAAGCTAGGCAAGCACATGTTTGTATGTTCTGGGTCTGACTTGCCTTGAGGGTGGGAGAGGGTTGTAAATTGGAGTTAACTCCAGGGAAGTTCAAAGTTAACGTGTGTCAGAGATGAGTTATGCATATAGTAGCTGGATTAGGTGTGTAGAGAGTGAATTGTGCAATGCCAGTATTGTTTAGCTTGGCTTGTATACGATCTTGGAGTCTCTAGACTTGTGTGCTGTTTTGACGGCAATTTCGTAATTGGCTGATAGTGTCTTAGGCACAAGAACAAAAGACACTGTTTTTTTACGTTCATCTTGCAAAACAGTAATTTGGTTATAGATTGATCAACTGCAATATGTGATGAACTTGCAACAGTGACGTTGGATTTCAGGAGCAAGTTGGCCGCCTACCTTCCTACTCCCAGCATGCTCCTGCATAATGGAAAACTGCCAAGCAAGAGCCAGTTGTGTTGCTCATAGAAATGGATATCTGTGGCACTGTGCCCACCTCCACTGGTGGCGTTTGGCCCGAGGTCTTTCAAAAATGTAAGATTCTGTCCTGTGCTGCGAGATCTTGGCACCTGTTGTCGGAAAAGAACATCATTTGGCTTGCTTTGTTCAAAGAACATTTGAAGGGAAGCTAATCCTTTTGTAGGGAAGCGCAAACAATCCGATCTTGCTGCCAGTTATGTCCAAATTCCTCAATCCTGTGCCATTAAAGGCAAAGGTGGCTTGCACCTCCCAGCGTCTTTGTTGAAAAAAAAAAAAAGAATGTTGTTAAACATCACAAAGTAGCAGCAGAGTGAGAGAATGAAGCCAAGAAGAGCTTGCTCAGTTTACAATAGAACATTTAGCCCTGGTCTATACTAGGATGTTATTTCGAAGTAACCCCCCCTAAGGTCTAATTAGAAGCAGAGTATCCACACTACTAAGCCTGTTATTTCAAAACAACAGGCTGCTTATTTCGAAATCTGTTCTCCTGCTTTTCTCTGAGAATAATGGCTAATTTTGAAATAGTTATTTCAAAATAGCAGTCATGTGGATGCGCTGGTGCCGCTATTTTGAAATAACTGCTCCCCAGAGTAATTTGAATTACTCCCCAGGGTTTCCGGCATGCTAAGTTGAGGTGGCACGTCCACATTAACATAGCCTGCCTCAGACTAATTTCGAAGCTTCCCCATTGTGGGGACACACAATTTTATTTTGTAAAATCGGGAGTTATTAAGTCAAATTTAGTTATTTCGAAATAATTTCCTAGTGTCGGCATGCCCTTGGAAAGAGGATGAAATGCTTGAGTGTTGCACAGTGATCAGTGAGATCTCTTGGACAGTGGGTGGGATTCATTTCCATGGCTCTGCTACTGCATTTGCTCACAATGGGAGCTAGTGCATGTGTTGCAATAGATGTAACAACTATTGCGTCGTTCCACTGTTTCCATAGCTCTGCTATTGCATTTGCTCACAATGGGAGCTAGTGCATGTGTTGCAGTAAATCTAACAACTTTGGATGCTAAGGCCCTAATCGTCATGCCGGTTTGAAATCGACAGAAAGCCTCCCATTGACTCCAAGTAGGAGCTGTGTTGGACACTCAGGGTGTGTCTAGACTGCATCCTTCCATCGACAGAGCACATCGAAATTGCTGATGAAGCCAGGATTTAAATATCCCGTGCTTCATTAGCATAAACATGGCCACCACTTTTTTCGACATGGAGTTTTGTCGACAAAAAGCGGCAGTCTAGATGCGGATCTGTCGACAATAAACCCTTTTTCGAATATCCTGTAAACCTCATTTTTTGAGGAATACAGGATCTGTCGAAAAAGGCTTTATTGTCGACAGATCCGCATCTAGACTGCCGCTTTTTGTCGACAAAACTCCAAGTCAAAAAAAAGCGGTGGCCATGTTTATGCTAATGAAGTGTGGGATATTTAAATCCCGACTTCATTAATAATTTCAGTGTGCTTCATTTGCATCCCTCTGTTGACAGAGGGATGCAGTCTAGACATAGCTTCACATATCAGGCATGATGCTGTCTGGTAGCAGACCAGGGGTCTTAGGAGTTCAAGTGGTACAGCATCAGGGCTTCTCTAAGTATAGGCCAGCTCAAATAAGCAAAATAATGCGTCAGAATCAGGAGGCAGTATGGCTTAGTGGCTATGCTTAGTGCTGGATGAGGAATCAGGAGATTTGGATTCTGTTCCTGGTTTTGCGTGGATGTCCCCTCCCAGAGCCTGTCTCTTCCGCTCTCTTTGTGAATTCTCTCGCTATGTGTCGGTCCATAATGGGGCCCTGCTCTCAGCTGGGCCCTCCAGACACTACTTAATACAAACAATGAAGCTGGCAGGTTTACTATAGTCGTTTGGATGGTGCAAAAAAAGATCAGAAGCACGAGCCGAACAAATGCAGGGCAACAATACCAACATCCCAGCCGTGCTAGTGAGCACAGAAAAGCACTCTGGAATGGGACACCCGTGGCAGCTGCTCCCCTTCCATCCTGTGGGTTAGGCAGCTAAAAGAATTGGGTGCAGTCTTGGGTGCTGCTGCAGATTCTCCCGGAGAACAGTCGTGCTCCTGGCCCTGGCCTTGTCCAAGGGGAATGCTGCAGCTGTGCTTGCCCTTCCCAAGTATTGTTTTTGGGGCACTGCCACTGCTACTGCCAAAATCAGAAACTCAGACTTGGCTCCTCTTGCTGCTGCTGCCTCGGCTGCCTTTTATGTATATTTTTTACTTTATTTTATTTTTATTTGATTGCCTGGCAGCTCTTTGGTTGGAAGAGCAGGAAGGAGAGGGATTGTTCCCTACGGCTGCGTCTAGACTGGCAAGTTTTTGCACAAAAGCAACTGCTTTTGTGCAAAA
>JANRFK010000867.1:9307703-9323548 GCA_030068395.1 Apalone spinifera | reverse complement strand
AAAGCAGATGATTTTCCGCAAAAACTGGCCAGTCTAGACGCAGCCCTTGGGTTTTGCAGTAGGAAGTGCTGGGAACTGAGCACTTTTGAAAAACTGGCTGTAACAGTATGTTAAAAAGTCCACCCTGAAGGTATCCACCTGGAAATGTAAAATGCTGAAGAATCCATGATCAAAATTAAGAACGCATAAAGGGGAGCATCTTTCCTGATGATTTGATCCCTGGGATTGGCTTGGGAGCCATGCTTTTTGACTGCATCAAAATAAATTTCTACCGTGCTATCAAGGCAGTTCCTTGTATGGGCAAATCTTCTTGTTGAGCCCCTAAAGGCACATAATTCTAAAAAGGGGCAAAAATCGGTTCACAGAGGGGATTAGCCGGCAGGAAATTTAAATACCACCAACCTTTAGCAAATCCAGGGTAGCTGAACTGTGTACTAGCTACTCCCTGTTTGTGAAAACAATACATGTAACAGCTGAAAACATTTTGAAATATGTCTCCAAATAAGAGACATTTTGTGCAGTTGCAGTAATTAATGGCTTCTCTCTTGCAATAGCCTCCAGAAAACTAACTCATGCGTTTGACAGCAAACATGAAGATGCCTGTAAAATTCAAGGGAATCATTAGGCTTGTGTGAGCTTGAGAACTTAAAAACAAACTGAGAGGGGAAAATTTGAACATGGAAGCTTGTTACAAATGAAGGACTTGATTCTGCACCAATTGAAGTCAATAGGAGTGTGTCGGAATGGGGCCCCATGGAAAAGGCCTAGATGAGTTACAGCTTCATCAGCTTAAATGAGGGGAGGTGGTGTATAGGTCACAGCAGAATTTGGCCCAAAGAAGCTAATGCAAATTTCAAAGCAACAAACATGAGGCCTGTAAGTTCGTTCTGCACCAGAGCCCATGGGCCAAAAGAAAACATTGATTTAAATCACACAAACAACAAAACTGAAACTATTTGGTTGCTTTGGAAAAAAATTGGACAGAATTGGAAACAGACCTGACAGGTCCATATTGGTTACAGAGATTCATAGCTCAAGTCTTTTTCTGCTCATGACCTGTCCCAATGTAATCCCAATCATATATGTGGGTGTAAGTAAGAGGAAATGTAAATATTGTATTTACATGAGTAACTCAGAGGAGCATTGTGACAAACAGGGTAAATACCGGATAACATACTTCTGAAAATTTTAACTAATTCACCATGTGTCTCTCTCTTCATATTTGATGTCCATGAATATTCCAGTCAGCGAGTTTACAGGCAGGAATGTCCATAAAAAAGAGAATTTTAAACAAATATTGCAGAAAACTTAATGAAAAATTATTTATAAGGTACTCATCCAATTGCGAACAGAGATGCATCATGTGACCACTGAAACGTTGTTCTCAAATCATGTGACCATTTTATGGGCAATCTGTAAACCTAGATATTACAGAACAGAAATTAGTTGTAATGAAGTTTTGAGTAATGAACACCAGAAGTAAATTACAAACAAAAAAGTGGTAACATGAATTAAATACCATGTTTGTTATGAATTAGTCACCCAGATTAAAATAATGGTTCAACCAGGATGGGATCAGCATCACAAAATTCCGCTGCTAGTGTGAAGTTGATTGGAAATGATGTGCATCATATTCTAGAACCTGGGCTCAAAGTCTCATCTCTACCTACTACGAGATAGAGGAGCCCTTGTGGTTCAAAAAAGTGTCCTATAAAGCGTCCTATAGTGTATTTCAATGATGGTTAACTATCTGGAAAGTGCAAACTTTTATTTAAAGGGGTAGAAGCTTCATTTCTTTCTATTATTTATACAGAGGTGAAATTCTATTGACTTCAGTGGAGTTGCTCCTAATTTAGCCTTGTGTAAATGAAAGGAGACTCAAGCACCAACTATTTGAACTTTACTATCTGGATCTGAATTGTACAGTCCACTTCAGAGTGGAGTCTGTCTTCATCTGCAGATTTCTCTGTACTGCAATCATGGGATGGGGGTAGGGGAGATGACTTCAGCTCATGGAGACATATCTGAGCTAGCTTTAATCTGTGTCACTTGGGGATTGGGAGAGATGAAATCACAGCAGCCTAGTGTCAGTGCAGATTGTACAAGCCTACGTGGGCCCCTGGCTAATTACTTGCATAGCTAGTAATCCATGCTCAGGTAAAGCTAGCTCATGTGTGCTTATTTATATGAGCTATAGTCATACCCCATCACTGCTGTGTAAATGAAGCCTGTGTTTGTGCATCAAAAAAAACATTAAAAACAAGGGGTAGTCCTGTGGGCATCTTAGAGACTAACAAAAATATATAGTATCATGAGCTTTTGTGGGCAAAACCCACTTCCTCAGATGAGATTAACAAAAAATCGTTGTTTGTGGTTTTTTAAATAACATCATTTCAATTACCTATAGGTCCCTGTTGGAACATTAAGCCCATAATATTAACTCGGGGGTGAATCTGTTGAGAAATCATCTCACAAAATATGAGCTCAATCTTATCTAAAAGCTGTAGCATTATTGCATCCAGCTTGGAGACATAAATGTTGCCTTATCTCATGGCACAGCCTAAAATGATGTTATTACCCTGAAATAACATGTCCAAATGTGTCAGAAGGAGCAATGTTAAAGCATTTGCCTTATATTACCTGTTTGCTAGCAAATGGGCGGTGAAAGAACCAGCTTTTTAATTTTTTTTTTTTTGTGTGCGTTAGGCAGATCATACAACTACCTAATCACTGCTCTGGAAAACCTGTTTGCTGGTCTAGCTCACAGCCCCAAATGACTTTCAGGTGCAGTTGTTTGGCGCCTAACCCTACAGGGGAAAAAGCAACAAACCCAGCCCCACACACCTTCCAGAACAACATCTTCCGGATTGTGAAGATTAGAAAAAAAAAAGTCCTGTGTGTGAAACCACGAATTATATTGTGTCTGCCAACCCCCTTTGAGAATTGGACCAACTGTCAGTTCAAATGATTTGTGCTTATCCAAACTTTACTCATCAAAGGTTTTTATGAGTTCACTTTGGCCAATCCTCTGTTTTTCCATGTGGTGAAATCATGCACCTGGAAAACATGCAGCCGAAGTGGTGCAGCACTTGAATAACCTACCTTGTTCTCTGAAGGCTCTTGAGCTTTTCGCATCCTGGTAGTTAAAGTGTTTGCGGCACTATAAAATTTGTACGACTTCACTGTAAACCTGAGTGTTGCATAACCCTCTTGGAGAGATGACTGGCAGCTTAGTTGTGACCTTGTAACACAAAGAGGAGCCAATGTTGGCCTTAAGTCTTAACTGTCCTGGAAAGAAAGTTAAACATTTAATTTATCCACCTTTGGATATGCTGTTGTGTGCAGTGGCACAGAAGATATTTTGTGCAGCAAAGGATGCAGAGTACCCGTGACGAACCATGTTCTGTGGTTCATATCCAAACATGCTTCATGAACAGTAGATGTACAGCACCACCCATGTTCACCCGACTGAAAATGGAAAGCAGCAGCCGAAAAGACTGTGACACTGTGCAGAAGAGGGTGGGTGGGCAGGCGAGGAGGGGGAAAGATTGACTGAAGGCATGAGGGTAAAACCTGACAGAAAGTGTCATGAGGGTCTTTCATTTCCATACAGAGCAGAAAGCCCCTTGGCTTTTTAGATCTATTCCAAAAGAGCTCTCCCCATGTATGGTGCTCAGGTTTGTTTCAAGATTGCAATTAAACTGCCAGCCACTTGCCATAGCACAATTCTTAACATTGCTATCACTGCACACCCATGTTAACAAAGCATATGACTATTTGCTACAACTCCATCCACTCCCTGTAATGGGCTAGGCCTTAAAGCCAAAAGGGTCATAAGAACATAAGAATGGCCGTACTGGGTCAGACCAAAGGTCCATCTAGCCCAGTAGCCTGTCTGCCAACAGTGGCCAGCACCAGGTGCCCCAGAGAGGGTGGACCGAAGACAATGATCAAGCGATTTGTCTTCTGCCATCCTTCTCCAGCCTCTGACAAACAGAAGTCAGGGACACCATTTCTATCCCCTGGCTAATAGCCTTTTATGGACCTAACCTCCATGAAATTATCTAGCTTCTCTTTAAACTCTGTTATAGTCCTAGCCTTCACAGCCTCTTCTGGCAAGGAGTTCCACAGGTTGACTACACACTATGTGAAGAAGAACTTTCGCTTATCAGTTTTAAACCTGCTACCCATTCATTTCATTTGGTGTCCTCTAGTTCTTCTATTATGGGAACTAATAAATAACTTTTCTTTATCCGCCCTCTCCACACCACTCATGATTTTATATACCTCTATCATATCCCCCCTCAGTCTCCTCTTTTTTAAACTGAAAAGTCCCAGTCACTTTAACCTCTCCTCATATGGGACCCGTTCCAAACCCCTAATCATTTTAGTTGCCCTTTTCTGAACCCTTTCCAAGGCCAAAATATATTTTTGAGGTGAGGAGACCACAAAAGGGTCATAGAGAAGTCCTCCAGGTGGCTACAGGGGCTCGAAGGAAACCAGACAATTAGGAGCCAGAAGGGAGGACAAGAGAAGCAGCAGGACTAGAGGCAGCTCAGTTGCAGCCCAGACCTGGAAGTGAGAAGATCCAAGCACAGCTCAGCATGGGGAGCTGTTTAGGACACTATCTCCAGGAGGAGAAGTCTTGCAGGCACCACTCTCCTACCGAGTGGGGAAACAGATTGAGAGACTGGACTGAGAGAGACGCTTGACAGAGGGCACCGGGATGGGCCTCTATTAGAGATGTACCCCAGGAGGGATGTGTGATGGCATGCATGGCTGTGTGACTTGGCCAGAGGGCTGAGTATTCACAAGCCTTTTAAAAAAACAGAGGCAGTGCAGGTATCCACCTTCAGCCAAATGGGGGTACTCGTGGGAGGTGAGTGCGGACCTGGTTGCACTCCCATATAGTTGTGTCAGGGAGGCATGTTCCTTTGGCTGCTATGTTGAGCCGGAGGTAAAGTATGGCACTTAGAAAACAACACGTTTCCATAGTCTAAGTGAAAAAAATGGCAGCGTGCCTAAACAAATGAAGAATACAGAAGAGATCAGCGTGCTGATTAGATTGTCCCATGCAATTTGGAGAGGGTTGGCCTCTAGCCAATGAGCCACTTATTACTTGCTAGGAACAAAAGAATAAGGCCATTGAGCTACAACTGTGCTATTCTCTCTCAAAAGATGACAATCTCTTGTGTACTGAACACTCTCGCGCTCACATGCCTGGTCAAGCAGGCCTGCACCAAATACCTTTGTTGCTATGCTGATGTAAAAACGTCAAACTAGCCAGAGTACTGGTAGATATAGTTATATAACATGCGCCTATCCCTGATTCTGCCACTGACTTCCTCTGTGACTTTGGGTGGGTTCACATAATCTCCCTGGCCCCATCCTTGGTGGTTATGACTGTGTGGAGGCGAACATCTGAGCAAACAAGGGCCCTGCTCCTAGTAGACTGAATACTAATCAGGACAGCTTATGCACAAGACCGGCAAGGGGAGGGAAAGCCACGGAGAACGGGAAATGAACTCAAACAGCCTTTATATCTCATTGTCCAATGACTTGCTAATTTGGGGACAGTCTTGCTTGTGAGAAAAACCACTGATGGATGTCCCAGGCATGGTGGTGGGGAGAAGACCACTTATTGACATTCAGTTTGTGGGGTTTCCACTCAAGCCAAAGCATTGGAATGCAGCAACACTGTATATCTAGTTCAATTCCGAACTCTGTGCTTCCAGGGAGATCTTAGCAGCCCTGGAGTTGCAGGGAAAAATTACTTGTTTGTGAGGCACTTGGGTACTACAGTGATTAGGGGTTTGGGGCACAGAAGTACTTAGAGGGAAGGGGTGAGTACAGGTTGTTCCCCAGTGAGCAGAGGTTATACTCCAAATCCTGTAGTTCTTGAGGGATGTTCAGGGTTATGTGCCTAGAAGCTCTGTGCTGGCTGAATAGTCCCCTGGTCTACAGGTATGCCCGGTACCCTTCCTTGCTCCCCCACAGTGGCTTTCCCAGCATGAGGGGACTGTAGAAAAGTTCATGCAGATTCAGTTCTCAGATGTCTGTGCATCAGTCTTCACTGCAGAGGATGTGAAGGAGAGTCCCACACCCGCGTCTCTCTTGTCAGGTGATAAATCTGAAGAACTGGCCCAGACTGAGGTGTCAGCAGAGGAGGGTTTGGAACAAATTGGTAAATTAAACAGTAACAAGTTACCAAGACCGGAGACTATTCACCCAAGAGTGTTGAAGGAACACAGATTTGAAATTCCACCATGTATGTAACCTATTGCTTAGCTCAGCCCTGAAGAGGGGGGGCTGCCAGAATTGGCTGGGCCTCTGAGCAAAGTGGGAGAGCCTAGCTCTGCGATCCTGGAAGGGGTGTGGCCTCAGGCAGAAGGGGTGGGGCAAGGAGCTAGCCTCTTCTTGCCAGCCCTTCAGCTCTGTCCTGGAGCATGTCATATGGGGATCCGGAGGTGATTTAAAGGGCCAGCGGCTCCAGCCGCTCTGAACCGTTGGACCTCAGAGCAGTTGCTCCCTTTGGCCCACCCTGCCAGGGGGCTTGGTCCTGGACCAGATGACTGGAGGGTAGCTAATGTACTGCCAAATTTTAAAAAGGGCTCCAGAGGCAACCTTGGAAAACATAACTTCAATACCAGGCAAACTGATTGAAACTATGGTAAAGAACGGACACCTGGATGTACACAAAATGTTGGGAAACAGTCAACATGGTGTTTGTAAGGGAAATCATACCTTACTAACTCACTAGAATTCTTTGTGGATCTACACAAATGAGGGCAAGATGATCTAGTGGACACAGTGTAGTTGGACTTTCAGAAAACCTTTGGTAAGTCCCTCACCAAAGGCTCTTAAAGAAAGTAAGCTGCCATGGGATAAAAGGGAAGGTCCTCTCATGGATCAGTAGCTGGTTAAAAGATAGGAAACAAAAGGTAGGAATAAATGGGCAGAGAGGTGAAAAGTCGGATTCACCAAGGATTTATACTGGGACCGATGCTATTCCATAAATTCATAAATTATCTGGAAAGGGGGGTAAAGAGGTGGAAAAGTTTGCAGGTGACACACAATCAAGACACTTAGGTCCAAAGCTGACTGCAAAGAGTTACAAAGGGAACTTACAAAAGATAGCGACTGAGGAACAAAGTAGCAGATGAAATTCAGTGTTGATAAATGCAAAACAATGCACATTAGAAAACATAATCCCAGATGTATGAATAAAATGATGGGGTCCAAATTAGCTGTAACCACTCCAGAAAGAGATCTTGGAGTCATTATGGATAGTTCCCTGAAAACATCTGCTTAATGAGCAGCAGCAGTCAAAAAAGTGAACAGAATGTTAGGAATAATTTAAAAAGGATAGAGAAGAAGACAGAGATTATCTTATTATATAAATCCATGGTATGCCCACATCCTGAATATTCTGGACAGTTCTGGTCTCCCCATCTAAAAACAAATATTAAAATTGGGGGAAAGTACAGAGTAGAGCAAAAAAAAGGATCATGGATATGGAACATCTGTTGAAGAATAGACTAAAAAAATGGGGACTATTTATCTTAGAGACAGCAAAGGGGACATCTGATAGAGATCTACAAAATCATGAATGGTGTGGAGAAAGCGAATAGGGAAGTATTATGTATGCCTTCATATAACACAAGAACCAGGTGTCAACCAATGACACAAAAAGTCAGCAGCTTAAAAACAAAAATAAGGAAGTATTTCTTCATACAGTGCACAGTCAGCCAATGGAACTCTGACAGGGGAAGATGTGAAGGCCAAAAGTATAACTGGGGTCAAAAAAGAATAAGACAAGCTCAAGGCATGGAGGTCAGGACCACAACCCCATGTGCTGGGTGTCCATAAACCTGGGACGAGGCAACAGGAAATTGGTCATTTGAAATCGCTGTGTTCTGTTCGTTGCCTCTGAAGCATCTGGCAATGTAGCAACAGTCCTGAGCTAGACGGACCATTTTTCTGATACAGTCCAGTTTTTCTTGCATTCTTGTGACTTCTGGACAGGTCATAATCTGATGTCCCTGGACTATCAAACTATGTAGCCATTCATATATGGCAAGATTCTGTCTATGGAGGATTACACATCATTGCATTCCTTCACATGACTCTTTACCCAGATGATCCTTGTTTACAGATTGATTCTGCCTGTGGACCTAGAAATTGGATCTCTAGGATCATTTCTTTATTAGAAGATCTACCAGCTCCAGCTAGTAAGACTCTGCTCTGCTTCACCCATAAATCCTTACAATGCTGTTGATTTTGCTTCCTCTTCCACAAATGCAAAGGATGAGTACCTCCACTGGAGTGAAAGAAGAACAGGACCCCTATTTGGATCATTTTAGGGTAAAGGGTAAGACCATGTGGGTGGGATAAAGTCAGAGCAGCAGTACTCTGGAATCTCCCCTCCCCCACACGAATTATTCTAGATTTACACCAATGTAGCAACACTCAGAAACATGCGTGATGCAGATCTAATGACTGAGTTCATTAGCCACACAATATCCACACCTGATGCTGCCTTGTAGCTTTTATTCTCATAAGTCATCTTCATGGGGTTGAGAATGTCTGGAGTGGGGTGGCAACCTCCCGGACGGGAGCTCCTTCTAAAATAAACCCAAATTCTGCCTGGTTCATAAACAGATTCTGACCATTCTAAACTCGTCCCCAGACAACAGGGTCATTCCTCTCAGTTGTGTTAGGGCATTTTTGTGGTCTTAATGCGGGAACCTGTTGGATCCCTGCACACAATGGGATGAAATCCCACACAAAACAGAAGAAAGGCATAGCTCAAATGTTTCCAGTACATACGCATCAGTGATGGATGTGGCGTTTCTAGCGCAGAGAGGATTACAATAAATACATTCTTTGTAGATGCCGTTTTAATCTTTTGAGCTAAACTTAGATCTTGGACACCTGTCCCCATAGCAGTCTGTCTCCCAAGCTCATGAATTTTAAGCACAGCTGCCAGTGCCGTATGTGGGGGTCTCTTTTTTTCTCAGCTGGCTCCATTCCCAGCTGGCTGTAAAAAGTAGGAGCCTGTCTTAGAAAGAGAATTTCCACGTCTGCCTACTGTGATGGAAACAAGAAGATATGAAAAAAAGATGTAATGTCCTTGAGTGTTTTTTTGGGGGGGAGGTTTGAACCATTTATTAGCCATTCTGTACATAGATCATCTCCAGGGAACTAAGTTACATATTATGATAAGAACAGAGTGCCAGCACCCCATGGAGTT
This sequence comes from Apalone spinifera, assembly GCA_030068395.1. NCBI lineage: Eukaryota > Metazoa > Chordata > Testudines > Trionychidae > Apalone > Apalone spinifera. The sequence continues at coordinate 9,314,295 of JANRFK010000867.1, read as the reverse complement.
GTTTAATTATTTATGTGGCTAAAACAAAGTATCTGACCAAACGAATTACCTTGGAAAGTTGAGTCTGAAATAGGACCTAAGGAAGTACACCAGGTGCAGGGGGGGGCTGGAACAATTTGTGGAGTGAAGGTGCTGAGAGCTACTGAATCAAACTGTAAGCCCTGTATGTAATGGAAACCACTCCGAGCCCAGGTGTGCAGCACACCCTGGTTTCAGCACCTATGAACAGCTGTCCTAATGAGTATTTAACCTGAATTGGTAGTGGCAAAATCAGAGGACCTGGTGAGGCCACATCTGGAGTATTGTGTCTAGTTCAGGGCCCCCCACTATAGAAAGGATGTGGACGCATTGGAGAGGGTCCAGCGGAGGGTAACTAAAATGATTAGGGGGCTGGTGCACATGATCTATGAGGAGAGACTGAGGGATTTGGGTTTGTTTAGTCTGCAGAAAAGAAGAGTGAGGGGGGATTTGATGGCAGCCTTCAACTTCCTGAAGGCAGGTTCCAAAGAGGCTGGAGAAAGGCTGTTCACAGTAGTGATGGATGGCAGAACAAGGAGCAATGGTCTCAAGTTACAGTGGGGAGGTCTAGGTTGGATATTAGGAAAAACTATTTCATTAGGAGGGAGGTGAAGTACTGGAATGGATTACCTAGAGAGGTGGTGGAATCTCCATCCCTAGAGGTGTTTAAGTCTCAGCTTGACAAAGCCCTGGCTGGGTTGATTTAGTTGGGATTGGTCCTGTCTTGGGCAGGAGGCTGGACTTAATGACCTCCAGAGGTCTCTTCCAGCTCTCTGATTCTATTACCTTTCTCTAGGCAGGTGACTGAAGATTCTAAAGAAGCAGGAGGAGAGCTACTCTGAAAATTATCCTCAGACATCTATTCTCCACTCCTTGGGCTGCAAAACAGGCACAGTCTGTCAGAAAAAGGATGACTGAAGTGCAGCTGTGAGGGCACATGAGGCCTACTGTGTTTGGCAGTGCGGCTGCCATTCAGCCTTGTGACTGACTTATCCCAGACTCTCTCTTATCCCGAGCTGCTTTTTTCGATGCTCTAGGTGAAGCATTGCATGCTGGGATATGTAGTTGTTGTGAGTCTGGCCTCTATACACATTTAGGTGGCCTCAGTCTATTGTGTTTTGGAAAATTGGGGTGTAGCCCCGGGGCTCCAGGCATTTGCTAGCACAGCTTTCTCACTGGGTAGAAGTTGGGCAACCTGCCTCCTGAAGAAACCACCCACCCCCTTGTTTGCATGAAATATGAGAGTCCATGGGTCTCTGAATGGGACATAAAAGTGAGTTCCAGGCCTTTCTGACTGCTAAGGGGGATGCATTTTGAGCATAATTGATGCCCTTTTGCAGGTGCCAATCTGATTACAAATTTGCATGTGCAAATCAGGTACATAGATATGTAAAAATTCAGCTGCGTATGCTAGTCTATGCCACAAGTGGCAAAATGCAGGTGGGAGATTTGCCCATAAAATGGGACTTGGGGCTTTACCCCAAGTGAAAATATACTACCAGAATTCCTCTGGCATTCTTCACTTGATACTTACTCCTCATGTGTTATGTCTATGTTCTGGTCAAATTCCACTTGGGGAGATACATTTTTGCCTACTCTCAGCCCTTCCAGTTGACTATGGTCATCTTGTATTCTTGTCCCAAACAGATGTACAGTGTTACTGCTCTCTTTTAAACTTCCTCTGAAGATTTAGCCATAGTGCAGTGGTGGGTAATGTGGAGGTAAGTCATTATCCACCATCTGATAAAAGAGGTTAGCATAGCCAGCACTACTGTGCCATGTCAGTATCTCCATGGTCTCTCAAGGAAAAGGAAGAGGGCAGCGAAGGAACTTGGATCTTGTTAGGCAACACATCTAACCTACTAGATAATTATTTGATCAATCAACAAGCTTGTCAGATCAGACTTTAGATACATTGGCAGCTTGCCAGGTGCTGGATCAGGGAGAGTTTGTTTGATGCTATCAGAGCATAATTAGGTGATGTGCGTCGCTTCGCAGTCTAGGCCAATGGTGCCCGAATGTGAGGTCTGCTCAGTGGGAACTCCAAGACCTGCTTTCCTGTCCTGATAGCGGGTCTCTTGCTGTAGCAGCCCGAGGATGAGAATAAGCTAGGTGAGTCGAAATGTGGGAGGACGGTCTTAAATCTGAGCGTGTGTTTCGGTTCTTCTGCTACCGCTGTCAGCAGGCAGCTGAGACAACAAGTAGAGTCAGTTTCTGGAGACCTCAGGGCTTAGTGAAAAAGAAAGCTGAAAGGGAATTACTCTATAGAAGAGTAAAATACCAGGTGTAACATGCAGCTAATTATGCCAGTGGTTTACAGGAGGGATTTAAAATGTTTCTTTCTGAAAAGCCAAAAAGGAAAAAAAAATCAAAGGGGAAAGATTGAAAAACAAGTATGAGAAGATACAAAACAAGATTTATATCTAAATAATTTCCTCTAATTGCTGTTAGAAGACATTAATTTTCCTTTTGATGCTCTACTTTGTGCCTTAGGCTTTGCTGTACCTGCCAGCATGGCACGGAGTCAGAGGATTAGCTGAGCAGTTCTTTAGAAAAGCTACTGCAAAAGATTTAGCAATGTATAGAGTGTGGAGGGTTTTTTTTGTTTTGTTTTGTTTTGTTTTTTTAAGGGGGAGGATACTGATTTAGAAGAGCTGAATTCTGTCTTCTTCCCCCCACTCCCTTGTCTCTGTGCAATCTTGCTGACTTCGCTGAGACTGCGTGGGTACAAAAGAAGGTTGGATTTGGCTCGAGAGAGTGAGAGAAAGAGAGCACAGAAATATAATGCAGGTGTACAAGGCTATAGCTGATGTAGTGGCATCAAAATCATTACTGGTAAAATTCACGCGTGTGCAAAAAGCCAGCCCAAGGCATATACACAAACTAAGTCCGCTGTCTAAGCTACCTTCCTCTATTGCCCTGTTTTTTTAAGTGGTATAGAAGTGGTGTATAAAACAGGCCTTTAAGTTGGACTATATGAGACACCTGATATAGACAGTTAGGTGGTCTGGACTATGATGTCATCAGTATGCAGATGAGATGAACTTCTGTCTCTCCTTTCCTTCACATGCACGTGGTGTGATGTCTCTAGTCTCCCAATGCCTTTCCAGAGGTGAGGCTAGTTATGGAAAGAAGTGAGAGTGTGGGAAATGGTGTTTGTGTCATTTATCAAGGAGGTTCTCAAGGTAAGGGGACTTCTCAGCCCCTGCTTGCTAAGGTTGCTTTGATGGTTGAGGCTAAGTTTTCAAGTTTCATGCTCATGGTGTATGGTTAGTGAAACCAGATAAAAAGATCTGTTCTCTTGCTGGAAGGTTGCAGTATAACACTACTTCATTCCTTAAAGCTCCAAATGGTAACACACAAGCATCTAGAAACACAGAGAAAAGCAGGTTGCTCCCCTAAATCAGAGCAGCGTGGTACAGCTTACTCTACCTTACTTTAATCTGGCTGGCGCTACCTCAGATTGTACACTTCCCTGTGGAGCCAACGGGGGAGGAGGAGAAGAGAACCCTAAAATATAAAGTGACCAGTTGAAAATGTATTGTTGTTTTCAATACACCACATCTAAGAGATGCGGTTGTCCATTCCCATGAAAGCCAATAGGCATGGAAGGATTCAGTTCTGCAGGCAGCCTTGAATATATCAGCCTAGACATGTGGTTTTGTCTCCTTCAGCCAATGTAAAATGATGAGTGATTGACCATAAGGACTACACTATATCAATATCAGACAGGTTCAATCCCTCTTACTTCCCCACTGTTCTCTGTGTCTGCTCAGGGACTCCATCTAGCCTAACAAAGCGTAAACATCCATCCTTTCTCTTTCTAGTCTGCATGACATAGTAGTGGGCAGTGATATTAAACTGTGGCTTAGACTTCCAAGGCTCTGTGTATGCTTTCCTGCTGCTTGATAAAACTGACAAAGGCACAGTGAGAAATGAAAGCCACTTTTGACTCAGATGCATAAAAAGTCCTCTAGACAACAATATAAGCCACAGAAGTTCAGTGCTGTTGAACTGTCCAGGTGAGTCACTGTAGTCAGATTTTTTTCCCCCAAAAGTGTTCAGTTAGCACCCACACCTGTAGTGCAAATAAATTCCCATAGAGGCTCCACAATAAACAAGCAGCTTTTCCAAAAACCAGCTAGTGGACTGGAGGGGCACTTTGGGTGAGGATCTCTTTTGCAAATCTGGTCCCACTAAAGCATGAGCCAAACAGTCTCTCAATCATTGTCTGTCTGCTGTTGATTAAACAAACACATTAGAGTCTGAGGAACATTAGAATTCTGCAGGCTCCATAAATGACTGACTTCAGGAGGAATGATAAGTTGTTACAGTCAAACCCCAAACCGCTGCAGAACCAGCCAGCCCTCTGAATCCAGGAAAACAGTGTTAATTTCTTCAGAAACAAAAGTGGAAGTTAATAACATGAAACATCTGACCACGAGCCAGATGTTTCAAACAGATAACAAGGAGCTCAGGAAGCCCTCTAGCATTTGGCTTCACAGAGAACTTTAAGATCTATATGTAGCCCTTCGGGGATAAATTGGGTTAAACTACACTGTTTAATGTAATGTGTAATGCTTGTGAAATGAAGACATGAACAACTATGTTATGCTTTCAAAATTCAGTAAGAAAAGATTTATTTTTTTAGAGAGATTGGTGAGGCTTGAAAGTGAACTAACAATTAGGAATGGAATGAACGAATGAGAATTTTGCACACACAAAAAGGCATGTAAAGTCATGAATGACATTCCTATAGATAGTCACTTTTAAAAATCTCTCTAATTTGTAATATGCTTGATTTTAGACTACTTTATAAATATCCACATTTGATAATCATAGGAAGCGTTACTAGCAATTTCAAGTAAATAAATGGCAACTATAAATAGTATTTAAGAATTTTAACAAGAATCTTCCCATTTGTCTCTGATCTTCATTGTGCCAGTGGAAATCTTGAGTTATGTGTCTGACTTCCTTGGCGTTAGAACAATTTACATGAGCAAAGATTTTTACTTTCTAAAAGCTTAGAAACCCAATGGACTTACCAGAAGACAAAGGCAGATTGATGGTGGATTATGTAGTTATTTGAGGCAGGAATGAAAGATGGAATACTTTGGAGTAGACTTTCAGTATACCAGTATGGAATTTTTCCTTTATGAGTGGCTGATATGTGAGGGCATTCTGTAATGACATTCTGTTTTGCTATGAGACATTTCACTTGAAAAAACAATAGACCTATATTTGGGATGTGGGAGAAACAAACGAGTCCCCTGCTGAAGATAACATCTGATTTGAAGGTATATAAAAAGGGAAAATAGGGCTAAATTTAGGGTTGGTCACATGGCTGCTCAGTATCATATTTATTATTCTTTACTCTCCTCTGACTGCATGTTTATTACACCTCATTCAGTGTTGTGTCAAAAAAAAGATTAGGTCTAAAGAGCTTGAGGAACAGTTAAATGTTATAAGGAACAGTCAAAAGAAAGTGACATCTCAAGCAGCAAGCATCCAGGGGAGAAAAGGACAGTGGATTTCATGCATGGTTTGTGGTACCTCCGCAGGCAACATCCAGAAACAAAATGGCGTCCTCCGTGCAGCAAGACCTCGCAGCTACAAGGACATGATTATCATTTTAAAGAGCAGGATGGTGTCCTCAGCACAGCATGATCGTGGCAGGTACTGTACACGTGAGGTCATGCCACATGAAGGGTACCATTTGGCACAAGGACAGATGCAGGTGGTGGCCAGATAAGGCCAGCCATTGCCATGCTATTTGTTAGTTGTAGTCTGGCAGCGCATAGCAGCCCAGATCATAGACCAAAACCCCATTGTGCTAGGTGCTGTGTACACACACACACACACACACACCAAGATCTGGGCACCTTTCAAATATGTATGGCTCCATCCTCACAACACATCTTTTGCAATAGGTGTTACTGTTTACAGAAATGACTTGTCCATAGTCACACAGAGTAGGATCAGGTATTGACTGCTGATTTCCACAGACACATGCCCAGTGCCTGGACCACAAGAAAATCCAGCAGGAATGAGCTGTGTCTGAATTATGGAGAAAGTGGGACGTTGCCATCTGCAGCCTTAATAAAATGGGTGGCTAAATAGTAGTTCTCATATGTGAACTAGATTAGTTGAGTGATGTTCAGCTGGAATGGAAACACAAGGAGGAAGAAAGACCTTACGGGGGTTCATGTTACAAGTTTCTGGTTTCAAAACCAACTCAAGGAAGGGAGAATTGCTATTGTTTACCAGGCTTTCCTTTTTATTTGGTTACTAGTCCTTTTGTCAGCAAAACTTTGCATCGAAATCAGTTTTGACCACTTGAGGACTGATTTAAATCTGCCCGACTTTCTCCTCTGAATATTGCACCCATCACTGTAGTGCGGGGGTGGGGGGAGGGAGGAGAGAAAAGAAGAGTAGGGGTAGACACAGGACCTGTTGAGCATCTGTCACCAGGCAGATTCACCACCATGGCACTTCCAGCTGGTTGCTCTGGGAATTAGCTGGTTTGGCTCGCTGGACACCGCCCTCTAGCTGGTGTTTCCCCTCCTTTCTCCCC
>JANRFK010000867.1:9268313-9306372 GCA_030068395.1 Apalone spinifera | reverse complement strand
CCGCCCCTCCCCCCCCTTTGCCTTCACAGGAGATGCTCTCCCATTGTCCATATTATCTGGTTGGGGCCTCCCTGCTCCAACCCAGTAGGGGCTCTCCTTCCTCAGATGTCCCCTGTACCCACAGGCAAAACAAATTCTAGGTCCCAGCCCTGGCTTCCAGCTCTTGGTGCCTGGTTTCCCATGGAGTCCAGGTGCCCACCCCTGTAGCAGCCAGACCAGTCGCTTCTGCTGCTCAGGAAGCTGGCCACCCACACCCGCCAAACAACATCCTTTTTTCCACCCAGTTTCACAGGTCTCCTCATGTGGCCTGATGGCCAGAGTCTGTAAGATAGCTTCCTTGGTCACAGGGCAGCACGGCGCAATGGCCAGAGGGCCTAAAATAGCCCCCTCATATCAGGGGGGACTGCACATACCATGTTCACCACATGGTCATGGGGCAGACTCACCACCATGGTGCCTCCAGCTGGTTGCTCTGGGAATTAGCCAATTTGGCATGCTAGACACCTCCCTCTAGCTGGTGTCTCCCCATAGTCTCCTTGACCATGCCATCTTCTTCAGGACACTGCCCTCTGGCAGCACCCACTCCAGCATCTGAGCCCCCCTTTTGGGGGCTGGGGTTTATCCTGCTTGTACTGAAGGGTCCTCCCTTCCCCAAAGCACCCTATTCTCCCCCCAGGGTACACCCAGGTCCCCTGTACCCACTTTGCCTCAGTGACCCAGTGCCAGTCTTCATCTAGCCCCTGCCTCAGGGGAAAACTGCAGTCTGTAATGGCCAGTCATTACTGGCAAAGGGATGTGGACCTGCTGCCCCTACCTACCATAGCTGCCTCTCTACAGCCCTCGTAGCCTCCAGCCTTGCTTCAGGTCCTGCAGCCTGGGAGCACGCATGGCCAGAGTCTCCCCAGCACTGCTCTACCTCCAGGAAGCCTCCTACTTCCCTGGCAACCAGCTCCCTTCTGCTTTCTAGCCAGAGCAGCACTCAGTCCTCATCTTCCTCCAGGAGTCCTTTATATAGCCCCCAGCTGGGCCCTCATTAGCGAGAACGGCCTCAGCTGGGGTTTCTCTAGCAGCCCTCACTCAGGGCTGGGGTTTTGCCCTTAAAGGGCTAGTGGGGGGCAAATGCATTACTACTAAATTGCTTCCTCTTCCAACAGTCTGCTTTCAAGACCTCAAAAACTTTCCCACCAGTGTTCCCTGTAAGCTGTAGGCTTGTGCGGCTGCTTAGGAGAGATTCCTGTTCTGCCTAGAGTGCTCATAAATAGGTTTATGTTTCTCCTGGTGGTGCACATTTGTACATGCATTGGTGCACATAACATTTATTTTGCACATGGATGGACAAAATCTGCACATGGATGGAAAAGATTAGAGGAAACATTGTTCCCCGCTGACATCAGTCAGAGTTGTGGGTGCTCAGTATCTCTGAAAACGAGGTCCAAGCTATCCCAATTTAGGCATTCAAAAATGAGGCTCCCAAAAGTCATGGGGGCATTTGAAAATATGGGTCTTCTGAGTCAATTGCGCATCGATATGGCATGAATCTGTGGTAGAGCCTATATCAGAGCTCAAGAGAGTTAGATACTCTTTGTGTCATCCCAATTCACAAAGCAAGGCCACCTCTGATTAAAAAGATTAAATGATTTAAAAGAAACACTCTAGAAATATCTAATTTAATAAGGAGCAATCCATGTGGATTCATAAAAGAGATTATGGCTGATTAAAATTGCATGAATTAAGTGCATTCTTCAGTTTTTAGACTAGAGCGAAAGATTTGACCTGATTTATCCTAGAACTTAGAGATAGATACGAACTATTACCTCAGCTAGACTCTTTCCCTGCCAATGAAGGTTTGTATGTTTACTAGTGCTTATCCAGCTTAGTTTTAAATGTGCCAAGCAAAGATGCTTCTACTGTTTACTTCCCTTGGACGATTATTCCACAGAGGAATATATCTCACTGTCTGGAAAAATTTCTAGACTGTCTGATTTTTCCCTGCCTCTCCTCCTTGTATCAGACTCCCAAGTTACATTCCAAACAATTCCTTTCTCTTTGTTGCTTACACACCTCCAGCCTCTGTATGTTGTGATCATATTTGTCTGGCCTGTTCCAGACTCTCAAAAGTTCAGGAAAGATTTAGTACCAAACAGACTCATCCACAAAGGCAGGGTAGGGACTAGTTAAAAGCTGGCTTTGAGACAAGAGATGATGGCACAGAAGGTATGTCTAGACTACAAAACTTGAGTTACGTCCCTACTGCAATTGTACTCTTTTGACAGAGGGCTTTTTGCGCAATTGGTAATCCTCATTCTATGAGGAAGAAGCCTTTTTGCAAAAGAGCTCTTTCGCAAAAAGGCGTGTGGATGGGGAAGAGGGAGGTTTTTCGGAAGAAAAGGGAAGAGGAAAAAGCACAGGTGCTCTGGTGGCCATTCTGTCCACATCAATCACTGCTTACATGTGAGAGAGCATCCAGGCATTGTGGACGCTTTCGAAAAAGTGCATTGCTTTTTCAATGCGCTTTTGCAGTGTGGATGCTCTCTTGCGCAAGAAGTTTTTTCGGAAGATCTCTTCCAAAAAAAGCTTCTTGCGCAAGAAGCCTGTAGTCTAGATGTAACCAGAGAAAAAACTGTTCAGGACAGAGAGGTGGAGCAAGGGTCAGTTTTAGCCAAACTTTTGTTCCTCTTATCTATAGAATGACCTTGAAAAGGGTAGGATGGAAATATGGTTGCCAGTGAGACAAAACAGGGCATAAGAGGGAGCTCATTCATGTCTATGAGAAGAGAGCAAGCAGAAGTTTGTTTATGGTGAATTGAGTCTACTGGTTCACATATTGTCTGTTGTTCCTCTCTCCCTAGCCAAATAAATAGCAACAAAGCATCAAAGAAGTCTGTAGAAAGTGTCTTAGATGCTTTTTTTAAAGCATTGTGAAAGATACAGAGGTATAGTCTCCTCTGGGGACAATCCCTGTTATGCATGGCAATGTGGAGTGATTCTAGTTTAGGGAGCTGGAGCTGAAAATCAAAAGGTCTAGGTTCTATTCCCAGCTCCGAAAAGGAGGGTGCTTTGGGGGTTGAAGAGCTGGGGTTGAAATCCTGGCCTCCTGGAAACTCCTGTTGACATCACTGGAGCAGGATTTCACCCTGCTAGCTGGTTTGCCAAAATGTTGGGTTGAAATTCACTTAGGCTACGTCTACACTGCAGGCTCTTTGAGCAAGAACGGCCGTTCTTGCGCAGAAACTTGCAGAGTGTCTACACTGCACGCGTGTTCTTGTGCAAGTAAATTTACAGTAAAGCGTCGGAAAAGAGGGCTTCTTGCGCAAGAGTTATTCCTCTCCCCACAAGGAATAAGCCCTCTTGCGCTAGAGCTCTTGCACAAGAAAGCAGTGTAGACGGGTAACGGGTTTCTTGTGCTAAAATAGCCATCAGAGCTTTCTTGAGCAAGAGAGCATCCACACTACCATGGATGCTCTTGCGCAAAAGCACATGGCCGTGTGGACACGCTTTTGCGCAAGACCTTTTGCACAAGAACTCTGTCACAAACCAGTTCTTGTGCAAGAAGCCTGCAGTGTAGACGTAGTCCTGGGGTATGTCAACACAGCAGTGTTATTTTGGAATAACATTTGTTATTCCAAAATAACTATGTGAGCATCTACACAGCTAGGCTGTTATTTCAAAATGATTTCAAAATAATGGGTGGCTTATTTTGGTGTTTGTAAACCTCATTCCAGGAGGAATAACACCTCTTCTGAAATAGCTATTTCGGAATAGCAGTAGTGTGGACACTCCACTGCTGCTATTTCGAAATAGCTTCTCCCCCAGGCCGTTCAAAGTAATTACTCCCCAGTGCCTCTTGGAGCTCTAAATCGAGGTAGCACGTCCACATTAAAGGAGCCTGCCTTGCATTAGTTTCCAGGCTTCCCTGTAGTATAGACGTGCTATTTCGAAATAAGCTATTTCCGAGTATTTCTTCCTGAATAGCTCATGCCGAAATAACTGTGCTATGTAGACGTAGCCTTACTCAGCAGATGGGTTTAACTTTTATTGAAGCAAAGCAAATGGGAATCAGTTACTTACAATGGGAAGCTTCTCAGGACAATCTCATCACAGTCACTTCCAGTACCAGACAATACAGCTCCACTTTCCCTATGTTACCCAAACTTCTTTATAACTTTTTGTTATCTTTTCTTAGATGTATGTAGTAGTCACTCACTTCCATGGTAATGCTTCTCCCTTGTCAGTGCGGGGTTAGTGTTGGTTCAAACTGGGCTTTATTAGCCCGTTAGTTACTTTATCTTTTCTTTTTCTCACAAATACAGTTGTTCTGCAATTTCTTAAACATGCCCAGTTTTGCTTATGCCGGTTAAATGTTATCAGAACAGATTCTTAACACTCACATCAGTCTTCTGTCAGGCCTATTCACTCACAACATCAGGGAGTCGTCGGCCATATCTCCATTTGTCTGGCTGGAGATCGATCTTCTGGCGTTCAATTTAGTGGGTCTGGTATAGACCCACTAAATTGAATGCTGAGAGTGCCCCCGGTTGGTGCCAGTAAAGAAAGCCAACAGGAGTGTTTGCTCCCATTGGCCTCCCACTGTGAAGACAGCACCAAGTTCGGCTTAGGGTATGTCGACTTCAGCTATGTTGTTTATGTTGCATACCGTAAGCTGACCTTCCAGGTCTAGTATATACCGGGCCTTAGATTCTTAGGCTGCTGTTGGCTTGTGAGACCTTGAGCAAGTCATGTGGACTCAGTTTTTCCAAAAGGTTAATCCTTGTGGCCTGATCTTCCAGAAAGCTCAAGCTTGTTGAGTACACACTGTATGCTGAGCTCTTGTGATGAGCTGGCCCCTTAGGACATGTTCCATAGGAGACAATATCAGTCAAATTGGACTCTTAACTTGGTTTACCCATCTGTAAAATGGGGATGGTAAAAAGCCTACACTACCTCTTAGGAGGGATTTGTGGTTTAAGTAGAATCTGTAATTTGGTTTGAGAGCCTTTGAGTAAAGGCCAATATATTGTAAAACACCACATCATTATTATTCTGTTCTCACCGCTGATCAGTGCTGGAGTGATATAGATTCCAGAGCTACTCCACTGGTGTAGTGGCAGCAATATAAATGCCGGTGCCGCTCCGGCAAACAGCTTGCAATAACACTGACTAGGGCTACCCTGGCAGAGACCCAGACTGGAGTGCTGCTCCATTGATCAGACGCATGTCGCAGAGACTCTAGTGATGCTCTGTTGGTCGCTTGGCACCAGCCCAGGCTCCAGTGGTGTTTTACAGACAAAGTAATAATGGGCACCCCTTCTTCTTGGTGTTCCGCCTCGAAATTCCACTCAGACTAGGGCACGGCTCAGTCAGGGCCTCGCTGATTTATGCAGGTTCCAAAGTGTGATTTCCAGCTCAGTAGCGGCTGTCTCACAGTGATGCTGGATTCAGAGTCAATCCCCTAGGCTCACAAATCTGGTGTTCTCAGTAATGACCATGGGCCCCAGTTCCTCTCTCACGGCACGGCTAGCAATAAACACATCCGTTTTACTAATTTTTCAAAAAATATATGTACTTACAGCAGGGGTGGGGAAACTTTTTTGGGGTGGGGGTGGGGGGCTGCTGACCCCCACAAAAAAGCCTCCAAAAGTAAAAACCCAACCCAACCTCCCCCCCCCAAAACCAAACAAACCAAAAATCCCCTCACTGATGTGGCCCCTGATTGAGAAGAAGAAAGACGCTCCCCACAGTCCCGTCACACACCAGAGCCTAGGAGGGGCCCAGGTTAGATTTTGTGAGCTCCAGCCCCGCGGGGGACGGGCACAGGGGCTGGAGCTCCAGTGTGGGCTCCCTAATGCTGGGCAGAGGAGCCTTGGGGGGCCAGATTCAGGCAAGCCGGGGGCTGGATGTGGCTCCCAGGCCTTCGGTTTCCCCACCCCTGACTTACAGTAATGATCAGACAGCAATTCCGGATCGATCGGCATCTCGCGTGCATAAAAACATCCTCGAGACTGCAAATGGATCACTTTTGTGTTTGAAAGAAAGGGGTGGGGAAAGGAGTCAAACGGAAAACACTACAATAATGGAGGGCTCCCACAAAAAATACTGACGTCCATAGCAAACGATAGGCCACGCTAGGAGTGGGAGGCAGACTGCAGAGAGAAACAGAGGGGAGACCTCAACTGAGTGCACAAGATACTGATGCTTCAGGCATGGACATGCATGTTAGACTGTCCCACTGCAGAGAGTCTCTCATAGCCCATCATCCCGAGCAATCTTGGCTCTCTCTGTGTGTGTAAAAGATCCAATGCTTGGCATCTTCTGATACGTTGTTCAAGGTCTTTTTATTAGCCCCAGGAGTAAATAAATTCTGGCAGAATGATTTAGCTGGCTATGGAGAGAGGGTACGCAAGAGCAGGGACCACTGAGATTACCCTAACTTCCACTTCCCTCTATATAGGACAATTAATGTGAAACTCCACAATGCTCCATGCCACCAGCATACAGCAAGTTCATTGCTCATGAATACAACGTGGGCGTAAATATTACTCTACAATGGAAGGGTCACATCAAGTTCCAGCTTGGGAACTAGATTCATAGTGAAGTAAAGTGAAGCAAAGTTTCTGCTGGCATTTAAATAAAAGCAGGAAAAAATTGATGGGCTGGAATACACATTGTTAAATGGGAACGTGCCATGTAGTTAAATCCGGGCCATCCTCTTTACAGATAAGATCTTCTCCTGACTTGGAAACAGAATGGATGACTCTAAATGAAGGGACAGTGGCACTGAGGTCTTGAGTAAACTACCGACTAGTTAGATCAACTTCACAGAAGTCTTGTGGGCCTTGTCTAGCTATATATTTTAGAAATGTTCATCTGTCCATCTCTGAGTCTGTTGGTTCAAGAACTCCTCCTAAATGGTAAATGCTAGGACCACCAAATTTGGTAGGCAGCGTCCTCTCATCCTAATTAAAACAAGGCCAGGATTTGGTTGTGCCAATAATATGGGAAGTGCTGGGAATGAGACTGTTTTCCATAACATGGAAGGGGAGGCACATAAAAAGGAGGGATGTGATAGCTAGGGTAGCCACTGGGGGCAGCGAGCCTGCAGGGGAGAGCTATCTTGCAGAAAGACCGTTGGGGGAAGCCGCACCCTTAAGAGAGTGGCGACCAGGCTGGGGCTCCGCCATCTTGCCTGCCACCATACTGAGTAAGTAACCCACTGCCCCAAACCCTTTCCCCCTGCCCTTGACTGCAGCACCATGGAGGAGGCGGAGGCTTGTCGCAGCAGGAGGGGCTGGGGCTGGAGGAGACAGAAGGCAAATGTTTGTGAATGGGTTTGCCGGTCCGTGGTATAAAAAAGGTTGGGAACCCACGGATTTAAGCCACGAGGGAGAATTTGTTACAGGTCTCTGTTTGTGCCAGGTCACAAAGGGTGAATTTGTTATACAGGGGGGTTGACAGATTTTCTGGGCCCTTGGACAAGGTGAGGCGGGGCTGACTCTGTGCTCTTGTAAGGGGCAGGGCTGCCCCCCGCCATCCCGTAAACTCCCCCGCGATTTGAAGGGCTTGGCGTTCTGGCTTCCGTCACTCTTGCGGTAGCATCAATAGCCAGGCTCCTCAGGCCCTTTTTCATCACTGGTCCCCAGGGAACTGCCTCTCCCCCCATTGAGCTTCAGTTCAAACTGTAGCAACTCATGCGTTTTGTTCTGGAAATCCCTGTTCCAGTTTCTGGTATGCTGGCCAAAATGGCAGCCATCAGAGCAACATGTGGTGTTTGAGGGGAGCAGCATAACCCATACTTGTATTTTCCTGAGCCATCCCCTCCACCATGCTATAAAAAACTCCATGGCCCAGTTGTGTTGTGACTACTGCTTTTCTGCATATAAAAGCCAGGGCTAGTGATAGGGGGTAGCAAGTGGGGGAGTTGCCGGTGGCTCCACGCCTCTGGTGGCACCACAACACTAAGTTGCTCAGACTTCAGCTTCAGGTGTAAAGAATCATCTTCAAGCTGTGATTTCCACCGAGAAATATTCACTCTGGCTTAAATCATTTATTCTCACAAATGTGACACAGAAACCAAACATTCAGCCTCTTAATGTCTTACATAATTAAGGACCACTTTATTCCCCCTTTTTATTAATGACTTACCTTTAAAAATGTGAGGCCAATAACAGAGTTGTGTAAAATGTATTATTCAGGTGGTTGCTAGCTGCAGCTAGTTGCTGCCTCACGGCTTTTGTCAGAGGGGCTGTGTTGAGTTTGGTTCCAAGACAATAACTTTATTTTTAAATAAGGGGGGGATGAAAGGGTTTAGAGGGGTCTTTTAGACATTTTGAAGTTTTGAGGGTTTTTTTAAGAAAATTTAATTAAAGAAAAAATAAAACACATGGCATTACATAATTAAGCAGATCAAAGTACAACAAAGACAAATTAATTACAGAGGCCCCAATTCAGAGAAAGCATTTAAGCAGCTGCTTAAGTCCATTGGCTTTAGGCAGTACTTAATCACATGCTTATAGTTAAGTCCCAATAAAGTCATGTTTTAGAATGTATCTACACTACAAAGAAAAGTTGGAAAAAGATACGCAAATTGCAAACCACAATTTACGTATCTTTTTCCACTTTTCTTTTGGCACATCCCTTCTTCCTCATAGAACGAGGTTTACAGGGATGGTGAAAGAATGCATCCACTTTTCCAAAATTGTTCCTGGGACGTGGCATAGCTTTTCTGGGATACCTCTGATATCCCAGAAAAGAGCTGCACTAGAGACATAGCCAAGGTTAAGCATATGCTTTCTTGAATATATGTGTGGACTTACGTATATGACTAGCTTCTGGAAAGCATGTATACATGAGATAAATAGGATTTAAGCCCTTGTGTAAAATTAAGCATGTGTGGAAGTGCTCTTCTGCATAACGGTGTTATGTTGCATATGTGAAAGACTTAGATGGTACTGTTAGCTTATGTCGACAGCCCTCTAGAAAGGCAGCCCACCTACAGAAATACTTCGCTAAAAGTGGCAATCTGAAGGCTTCTTGTATAGTTGCTGAAATAAGGCCATTAAACAAGATGAAAGGAAAAATACAAGAAATAGAACAAGTTAATTGCAGAAATGGCATGAAAACAAGATTCTTCAAGTTACATAAAAGTACAGGGAATGATTTTTTTTAAATTGGTGGTTAGCCTGACTTCCATTTCTCTATGCATGCTTTTTGTTCACTATTACTCAAATCATCACGTGTGTGTGCGCGCACGTATATACACACACACACAAACACAGAGTTTTCACATAAAAATTCCCCTCAGCTGGCCAGTGACTGATGCACCCACATGAGCGCACACAAAAGGGATGCCGGTATTTGGGTGGTGTACACATAAAAATAATAGTGACTTTTTCAAACCTATTGCACCAAAAATCCCCTTTTTATTTTTGGACGAGGAGAGCTTTGTATTCTGATGGACCCTATCACTGGACTAACTAAACTTCTTGTTGCATCTTGATATGCTGGGTAGGAGAACATTATTATTCCCATTTCCAGATTCAGAGAGTTGGCCAAGATTATACAAAGAAATTTTTGGGAGAGGTAGAAATGGAACCTGGCTCTCCCAATTCCATGTGCAGTGCTTGAATGACAATATCATCTTTTCTTCATGTAGAATCCAGAGTCAAAAACAAACCAAGGCACAGAAACTCCTGGCTTCTAATCTCTTTTGCTTGCTACATTCTCTTGCAGAGAAACTCAACTGCAATGGACCACTTTCTCTCTAGCGGTCCCATAGGTCCACAACAGGTAGCTGAAACAGCTCTAGAGAAGAGGCTTTTTGTCCGATGTACCTGCTACATTAACAAGCAGTGATGTGCTTAAATTATGATCTCGCAATTAAAAACTGTATTAAAGTCTTCTACTTCTCCTTGAGTATGAAGACTTAGTAAATCAGATAACTACATGGAGGGTTTCAGACAAGTTACAAATTATTCATAACCAATTATGTAGATTTCTTTAGAGCTGTAATAATAAAGAACCTCCCAGTGACATGTACAAAAAGTGGGTTGAATTTGTTACCCCCAGAGAAGAGGAAGCGCTACTATTGTTTAAGTCTAATGTGTAAACATGTTAATGGATCGACTCGGAAGCATTTGAGGGGAGAGAAAAATGGTGCAACCTATTAACTGTCCATGTCCTTGTGATTGCAGAATAAATTGACTTTTATTGTATCTGCGCGTTAGAAATCTTAAGGGATGAAAAGCCGTTTGCTACATGGCTGCTTGATAATTGGAATCAACAACTCAAGGAATTAAGGAGCTGAGGTCAGTACATGCTTTTAAAATGATTTGCAGGTGATATATCACCCGTGACGCACTCGGTGGACTAATCTCTAATTGTATTTTCTTGTATGGTTCTGGAACGAATGGGTGATTTTACCTGACAGATTCTGACCATCTCCAGGCCTTTTACACAAAGGAACGAAGTCCCTTGCAGCCGTATATTTCTATGTTTCTATTTGTCCAGAAAGGCCAATATTATGTCCCGGGCAGTGGCCACAATCAAACATCCAAGAAAATACTGGAAAAGACACTCCTTTGGGCTCCTAACACTTTTCTAGGACACGTTGCACTTTGGGGGGGGCCAACGTGGTGTAGGGACTACTGGCCTGCGAGTCTAATGATCTATTCCCAACTCTTCGGTTTTGTGCCATTGAGCTAGCAATTTCTCCTCTCCAAACCTGCATTTGTCTTGTATACCTAGGCTGGAGCTCTTCAGAGTAGGGGTTGTACCTCATTAAGAAGTTGTACAGCACTCAGCATAATGGGATGCCAATCTTTTCAAGGCCTCTAGCCACAATTGTAATGCAAATACAAAATAATTATTTTTTTTTACTGTTCAGGTGCGTTATGCTGTGAATGTGCCAAAAAGAAACAAACTCCTCAGTGAAGGCATGAGCAGTTGTTTCCGCACAGTCTGCATTCAGAACAGCTTTTATGGTGTGGATAGCAAAAGCGCTAATTGAAGCATCAGATTGGGGAACGTGTCTCTGATTAAATACAAACCAGCCTGAATCTGACCTCAAACCGAAGGCCTACCTCAGTTTCCCCATATGAAAAATATGACCTTCATTTGCAAAGTGCTTTCAGATGGGTTGATGAAAAGTGCTATGTAGGATTAGTAGTAGTAGTAGTATAGGGCTATATGGCAAAGACTTGGGTCAACCTATTCATAAGCCTCATGCAGATAAAGTAATGCTCCCTCTAGCATTTTCGTCACATAACACTGTATATACTGAGAGAGAAATGGACTCAAAGTATCATGTTCTTGGTGTTGGATGGTTCTGGGGATCCTTTTTGGGAAGAGTCATTTTCCAGTCATACCTTTCCCTCTGTGTCTGTTTCAAGACCCTAATATTTTACTGAGAGCTCAATGTTTTCCACCTAAAACTAAAAACTTACATGCTAGATTCACAGGTTGAATTGGTTTAGTTCAGATACACAAAGAATTGTTTGCATCATGGGACTCTTCACAAAGCTAGCACTTGCTACTTTTAGCTAGCCTGGATATGGAAACGAGCGTGGTGAAAGCTACCCAACAGCATGAACCAAGACAACCACGAGCAAAAGTGGGTGGAATAAAGGCATATCTCAATTGCATATTTTTAAGAGGCTTGTTGTAGAGTGGCACAAACTTTTCCAGGCTCAGTTCAAAAAGGATTTGCAAAGATGTGAGGGACTTTCGTGCTTTGCGCAGATTTGTAAGCTCAGAAGTTCTCAGTCAATCGAACTAGCAGGGCTTGTGCACAATGAGATATTGGTATGAGCTAGGCAAGGTGTAAATCTGGTAGTTCATGCTGTTTGCATGAGTTTCTTGGAACTAAAATAAGGAGTAGGCCTCAATTCTGATGCAACTATGGATCTCTGACCTGAGGGAGACCAGTTTCCCCTTCTCATTTGGGTCCATAAGAGAGATGTGCAAGATGAAATGCACGAGCGTCGTGCGCGAGTCTAATGATGGCAGACTGCAGGAGTTTAGCGTTGAAAGTTTCACAAAGAATCCCCAAAGCCTAGGGCAGGGGTGGCCAACCTGTGGCTCCAGAGACATATACAGCTCTTCAGAAGTTAATATGTGGCTCCTTACATAGGTATCCAAATCCAGGGCTGCAGCTACAATTGCCAACTTTCCACTGGACCGGAAAGTGCTCGCTGTTCAACCCACAGCTCTGCCCTAGGCGCTGTCCCCCTCCACCTTTTCCCTGTAGGATCCTGCCACTTCCTACTCTCTCCACTGAGCTGGTCACGTCCATGCTTCCCCCTCCAGTGTCTCCCACTGAATCACTGTGGGCAGGAGGAGAAGGAGAAGGCAGCGCTGACCGGTGGGGCTGCCAGTGGGCAGAATGTGCTGAGAGTGGTGGTGGGGAGATGATCAGGGCTGGTGACCTAGAACTGTTGCTCTTTGGCCATGTGCATTGGTAAATTCTGGCTCCTTCTCAGGTGTAGGAGCCTAGGGCGTCACTTCCGAAGCACAAAGAGAACCCTGAACATGGGGAAATGTCTCCTCTAGCCCTGAGATATAACTGTCAGGCAGAATACAGAATCCCAGCAACGTAATACTAGAGCGGCCACCCAACCTGTATTTTAAGGGACAACCTTTATTTGTTGCCTCTTGCCCCACAACTCGTATCGACTAAAGAGGGGTGGCTTAACTGGCTAAAGGGGTTGATCAGGTCAAAGGTAATTTTTTCACGGAATTATCATGCAAAGGACAATACAGCCAGTCCCCGAGTTGCAAACGCTCAACTTATGACCGTTCGCAGTTATGACCGAAGCTGTCGTAA
Source organism: Apalone spinifera (assembly GCA_030068395.1). Taxonomy (NCBI): domain Eukaryota; kingdom Metazoa; phylum Chordata; order Testudines; family Trionychidae; genus Apalone; species Apalone spinifera. Next base: position 9,293,555 of record JANRFK010000867.1, on the reverse strand, counting down.
ATGGCGGACCCCAAGTTACGAACGTGATCTGCGCTTATGAACAGCATGGTCGCGTGTAACTCTATGGGGTCCGACTTACGAACAAACCGAGTTACGACCAATTGCTTGGTCCGTAACCGGTTTGTAAGTTGGGAAGAAGCTGAACACTAAAACACAATATGATCTTGTGCCAGGAATACAACCACGGAGGCAAGATGGCATAGCTCTTTCCTGTATTTTTCATAGCCTTGTCCTTCGTTTCCTTGAAGTCCTGCCCTAGACTATGCCCACAAGCTGGGGCAATTGAGGAGGGCACATGAGGCTGTCTCTCGGGAATACACAAAAACTAGCTCAGCTCTGATGCAACAACAGAACCCTGGAAATAAGACAAGAAAAAATAATTTCCCCTTGTAAAACTGGGGCTATAATTATGACGGGAGCCAAGATATCAAGCTAAAAAGGAGACAGTCCTCACTAACGTTGGGAATTGCAGAAGGTAATAGTGTGCTCTACCTCTGCCAGCTGGAATTAGATAGACATAGAGGCTTGGAAGAAAAGAGTTTTGGCCCAGGTTCATTCCTATATTAAGATTGCACCATCAACATAATGAGGCCTTAAAATCCAGCGTACGTGGCCACAGGAGGAGTCACAGAGATGACTTTTGCATGTTCCCCTCACCCTCCCGAGTTGCACTGAACCTGTCTCATCTGCATCCAAGAATTTGGGATTTGTTTGGTTTTCCTGATTTGTCCAAGTAGACTGGAGCTATCCATCTTTTTTCTTAAAAGCAAAATGAAAATGGCCTCTGCTAAATTGGCTGCAACCCAGTCTGGTCCCAGAGGTCGGTTTATTTCACACGTCTTTGGTCAGGCACAATGTCTTTCATTTGCCCTACTCCAACAGACATGGCATAGGGTCACAGAACACAGCATGTGACCCTTCGCTTATGACTGATGGTATCCAGACAGAGCATGAGGCTTCTGTGGAGCAGAGTTTCCAAAGAACTCAGCTCCCAGGCAGACACACAAAAACCTGCCAAAGATTCAGAGGTACACAGCATCCCTGTGCACAGCTCTTTCAAAAATCTGTCCCTTTACCTATTTGCTCATTCCTTAAAGGGACTTGTCTCCCTCTTTGCAACATGTCTGTTTCAAGGGGAGGTACTTGTGATAAGCAGTGCAGTTTCTATCGTGAAAGCATGCCCTCTCTCGAATCATAGAATACTAGAGCTGGAAGGGACCTTGAGAGGTCATCAAGTTCAGTCCCCTACCCTCAGGGCAGGACCAAACACCGTATAGACCATCCCTGATAGATGTCTATCTAACCCACTCTTACATATCTCCAGAGATAGAGGTTCCACAACCTCCCTTGGCAATTTATTCCAGTGTTTAACCACCCTGGCAGTTAGGAAGATTTTCCTAATATCCAACCTAAACCTCCCTTGGTGCAATTTAAGCCCATTGCTTCTTGTCCGGACATCAGAGGCCAAGAAGAACAATTTTTCTCCCCCCTCCTTGTGACACCCTAAAAAGACAAAGGACAAAGATCTATAGCTGCTATCCAGTACAGCCTGACTCCAGTCTTTAAAGCTAAAACACAACCTCTGTCCCCCGTCATCCTGGAGATGCAATACAATTCCCAGGGCCTTGTTGTTCAAAATGGAATTTGCACAAATGTGTGGGGGGCGCTAACAGTAGTAATCCCAATCAAGTATTGTGCTGAATAACACTACTATTTCTAGCACAGTAGGGGTGCATCTAGACTGGCAAGTTTTTGCCGCTTGTCTACACTAGCCGCGAGAATTTGCACAAGAACACGGACTTTGTAATGTACAAAATCGGTGCTTCTTGCACAAATACTTTGATGCTCCCGCTCAGGCATAAGCCCTCTTGTGCAAGAATACTTGCTCAAGAGGGCCAGTGTAGACAGGAACATTAATTTCTTGCACAAGAAAGCCCAATGGCTAAAATGGCCATCGGAGCTTTCTTGCGCAAGAGAGCGTCTATATTGGGCATGGATGCTTTTGCGCAAAAGCAAATCATTTGTACAAAGGCACATGCCAGTATAGATGCTCTCTTGAGCAAATACTTTTAACGGAAAAACTTTTCCGTTAAAAGTATTTGCGCAAAATCTTGCCAATCTAGACGCAACCTAACAGTGTACACTATTTCCAAGAGTTTTACCAGCCTCCTAACACAACTGCGGTGGGTAGGAGCAGAGTATACTACTGCTAAATATTATTAGATTAGGACCTTAAATCATCTGCAGTGGCTACGCCTGTTTGCATTTTGAATCTGGTGGTTTTTCCTACCAAGAATGAGTTTTGGTGCCAGTACCTTCCATCAGTTGTAATTACCATGCCCTTTTACATGGAAAATGTGATCAACTTCAGCTTGTCTCAGCTGCAGCAGCCGTCTGCACCTGTGACTGTGGAGGGCTTGGCTCATGCCGGAAAGTCTGACTTTATCAGAATTTATCAGGCCTATAAAGTGCTTTTGAAAATAGCTCCCTTACTATTATTATTCAAACCATGGTATCATCCAGCATATTAATACCAATGTCAAATATCCCAGCTCCTGTGCAGCCTAATTCAAAGGAAGATGCTCCTACATTTAGTGTGTCACATTCCTATCTGTTTATCTTTGGTGGCTTGAGAGTGAAACATATCCAGTTGAATCTTTTAGCTTCCTGCTTTCTTTGAATCCTGTCTAATGGGATAGACACCTGTGTGCATGCACACCTTGATGCGTTATCGCTGTATCTGCATTGGGGGGAGGGATTTTAATGAGCCTTATAAGTGTCGTGGTAATCAAGAGCTTCAGAAGGGTAGCCGAGTTAGTCTGTAACTGGAAAAACTTGAAAAACAATGAATAGTCTAGCAGCACCTTAAAAACTAACAAAACACGTAGATGGTATCATGAACTTTCGTAGGTACAACCCATCATCTGAAAAAGTAGGTTGTACCCACCAAAGCTCATGATACCATCTACATGTTTTGTTAGTCTTTAAGGTGCTGCTAAACTATTCATTGTTTTTCAAGTTTTTCCTGGTAATCAAGGGCAGCCTTTGAACCTGGAGAACCCCACATGAGACTGTTGAGTCTGCTAGAAAGATGTCCGACAAGAGCACTGCCTTTATCAGAGGGTAGAATTTTGCCTTGAGCCACTGAATTTTGGCATTCTGCTCTGTGCTGAGGTTTGATCCCCACAGACGGTTGTGACGCTGGTCCGTTGTTCTACCCACTGGTCTTCCTGTGGCCAAACTAAGGAGCGGTGCTAAGGTCATATCGGCCAGAGAGGACGTACTTTGCATCTCTTTGTATTTCAGAGCCTACATCTTTGAGCGCTGAATGGTGCATGAGAAGAGCTGATGGCTATGGGGGGCCGTCTGTTACAAATGACCCTAACACAACCACATGGGGAGGAGGGGGTGATGTTGGCAAGTGACAGGATCAGTCCCTGACTCTTAGAGCTACATTGAAGGGCTATTAAGAAGGATAGAAGATATTCCTCTCCTCCCTAGCAAATTCCTCTCCTATGACCTAACTTTTTTGTCCAGGGGCCAATTTTTTTGCTCTGATAACCCATGCAGGCCCCTGGGCAAGGAGGGGGTGGGCAGGCTGGCTCCATGCCCCCTTTCCCCTCCCCGTAGCAGAGCCTGTTTTTGCATTTAACACCCACTTGGTGTTTACAAGTGTTCAGTCTCCCAGGGACAGGCGGCTCCACAGAGTAGCTAGACCAGACACACATACATTTCCTTGACAGTTTTAGAGCCTAATATTCCCATCACCTCCACACAATCTTCCCAGCATCCTCTCAGCCAGTCGCACGAGAGATTGCCCTGCCAAACGAGGCCTCCCAAAGCCACTCACATGCGGGGGAGGCGTGCTGCAGAGGTTCCTTGTGCAATAACTAATTTGACGCCCTGCTAATTTTGCCTGGGTGGTATTCTGATCCCAGGCTCTATTCATTGGGGACAATCGGTGGGTCCCACATTTAGCTGCAAACACTCTGTCTTCCCCAGACGGTCTCCAGCTTTAAGAAGTAGCAACTCCCTTAATGACGTATGTTTACCCCTTTACCTCCAACCACTGTTTTCAGTGCTGGGGGAAGGGTTAAGATTAGGGAGAAGGAAGGAGATAAAGCAATGACAAATTCAAAGGGTGAGGCTTCACATAAGGACAATGGCAGATGAAGTGATGTCAGTCGACTGTATTGTAATGTAATTCTCCACAGAAGCCTTGCCCTGACTGACCATTTCTTGGTTTCCAAATGATTTTCCCCTTCTACTTGCTGGACTGTCGCTGAGGGCTGTATTTATTCTCTCTCTCTTTCGGCTCCATAGAGGTATTCACCTGGCTTGTTTTCCCTCTCTGCTAGTCCAGGTACGTCTACACTGCACCATTATTTCAAGATAACCAGCGTTATTTCGAAATAACAATGCGAGCGTCTACACAGCCATTCTGTTATTTCGAAATAATTTTGAAATAATGGACGGCTTCTTCCGAAATCTGTAAACCTCATTCTACAACGAATAACGCCTGTTCCGAAATAGCTATTTTGAAATAAGGCCTGTGCAGATGCTCCACTGCTGCTATTTCAAAGTAGCCCCTCACAAGGGCCATTCTAAGTTATTCCTCCTCAGTATCTCCTGGGACTCTAAATCGAGATAGCACGTCTACATTAGGGAAGCCTGCCTCGGACTTATTTTGAAGCTTCCCTGCAGCGTGGATGCTCTATTTCAAAATAAGCTATTTCAGAATAACTATTCCGTAATAGCTTACTTCAAAATAAACATGCAGTATGAACATACCCTCAGTCTTTTCCATTACCCCATCTCCTCCAGTTCCCACTTCTGGACATCAAACCCCTTCAGTTCCTTTGCTTTCTTCTTTTGTCTTTTCTTTTTTCTCTGCTGCCCTAATCTCTTGACCTTGTTACGACTTGTACCAAAAAATCCATTATTTGCAACACAGGCATAAAATACTGTGATGCGCTGCACATTTTGTACACAGATAAGCCAAAAATAAGTGTAGCAATTTGCTTGAACATGTGCAATAACACCATTAAGATAGTTCTGTTGCAAATCATAAATGAATACAGATGTGCTGACTTACTTATTACATAAATAGTGACAGGTGCCGACATGCATAACACATAAATGCATGCACAAACAGTACTGCATTCATAGTACAAATGGTGCTATTGGTATGGATTAGAATTTATTATATTCTTATTGTTTCTTTAGGGTCAACTCTTTGTCCATCATCTCCTCTTTCCCCCTCTTCCCCGATGGCATATCTACAGTGGTTTCCCTGAAAAGTTTGCCAAATTCACATCTTGAAAGGAAAAAATGGCCTGATGGTTACACCAGTGACTTGGGACTCAAACCAGTTCTTAGCTCTGCTGTGTGACTATGAACAAGTCTCGTTTTCTCCGTGTCTCAATTCCTGGTCTGTGAAACGGGTGGTATTTATGGGAGAAACAAAAGACGTTCAGAATCTTTATTTTTGTGTGGACATTTTCTATTTTTTCCCATGAAAAGATGAAAACGTGGCTTTAGTGCCAGTCCCCCATTTGTGGCTGGGTTTGGTTCCCCCACTAGATGCTAAGGTACCTCCCTACGACCAGGCAGATATCGGGGTGATGAGGGTAAGAGAGATGGATAAATTGTCTCAATCAGGGTTTGCCAGATGGCAAAGGACAAAACTAGGAAGAAAATTATAATCTTATGTAACCCTTCTGCCAGGTAGTGCCAGCAGCAGCCAGGGCCGGGTTCAATATGTAGGGGCCCCTTTTCATCCATCTCACACAGAACCAGCTCGAGCCCCTACCCAGAAGCCTGGGAAATTCATACACCCCTGGGCGCCTCTGAGAGGCAATGCTTCCCCACTCGCAAGCACAGAGTCTGAGTGTAGAAAAGAACTTTTAATGAAAGAGGGAGAGAGGTTACATGGCATTAGCTTGGAGAAATACCACAAACATAGTTCCTAACCCCTCCCCCCCCAAGTAACCGTCCCAGCTCACATGGATTGAGCAATGTCCTTTGCCCCTCAGGCTTACTAGTTCAAGGTAAGGGTTCCATTCATTTACCCAAACTTTCTCTGGACCCCACTTCAAGCACCCCACTTACAGCTCCGTCCAGTCAGTGCGGACTCTGACACATCACCCTGATGACTCCACTCATTAAGCTTGAGGCTATGCCACCTTTGTGCTACTCCTGTGGTCTGCTTGTGCCGCCTGCCACCGCTCCTACCGGCCGCCCACTGGTCGTTCCCGCCAGCCACTCCGCTGGCCGCCTGCCACCGCTCCTACTGGCTGCCCGCCGGTTGTTCCCGCCAGCCGTTCCGCTGGCTGCAATGGGTCTGGCTCCAAGCCAAACCAGTGACTTCAGCTCTTAGTGATTTCAACTCTTTAGCCACCACCTAGGCTGGCAAAAGATTCCAGCTTCCACTGGACTAGCAAAAAGACTCTTGATGGAGTCTGCTTTAGGTCTATCCTTAAAACAAGGGGGAAAGAGGCAGGTAGAACCAGTCTTACAGCTCACACCTGGTAGGCATGAAGCAGGCTGGCTTAAGCCCTCCCCCCCCCAACTCAGTTCACTCAACTCTGGAAGGGGGAGGCTTGTTCATCTGAGACCTCTTACAGGGATGATGTCTCTCCTGCAAGCACTGGTGTCGTTTTTTACAGTCCCCATATTTAGGAGTAGCATGATTTGTGACCCCCCGCAACAGCCCAAATTAGTTACAATACATCACATTGCATTCTAACAACCGATCCTCCATCAGCCCTGGATTTATATAGCCACACCCTGGATTCCTTCCCCATCCCAGCATGAGCTGTATTTACATATCAACAGTTACTTATCTTGCAAGGCTAAACCACTTCAGCTGGCTGCATTTCAAGCAAGCCTTCAGACTCCTGGCTTATACTTATTTTCATGATTCTAAGAGAGCAGTTGCAACAATTAAAAGTTAAAATGCCTAGGCCAGACGTCTACTGGTATAAATCTACGGAGTCCCTCATATCAATGAGCTACACTGATTGACACCAGCTGCGGATCCTGCATCTAAACGTGGCTGGTTCTGTGATCCTGAAGTTAGGTCTATGCATTACCATGTGAAAACCTGCTAGTAAACAAGGCGAGTCCAGGATCTAAGACACCAAGGAAGGTAATTTCACTCCTAACCCATCCCCAAAACAAAAACAAACAAACAAGGAATTTTTTGACAGTCTCTCCTGAATGAAAAGTGACTCAAAGTGAGGATTTCCTCTCTTACTGCCACAGCAGTCAGACTAAGGAGACTGCCCATTCCTTTTCCTATATTGCATCAGTCTTTAGTGTTTGACATGGCTCTCATAGGGCACATCTACACTGCAGCATTATTTTGAAACTACTGTCCTTATTTCAAAATAACAAAGTGTGCATCTACACAGCAAGCCATTATTTTGAAATAATGTCGAGCTGGCAGACTTCTTACTCTGACTCCTGTAACCCTCATTTCACAAGGAGTAAGGGAAGTCAAAGGGAGAGTGTTCTTCCTTGCACGTCCTGCCATGTAGATAGCACCAAAAGCCGAATTAAGCTGCTTTGACTTCAGGTACGTAGTCGACGTAGCTGAAGTTACGTTGCTTAATTTGTCTTTTGCCCTTGCTGTGTAGACGTGCCCATAATGTATGAACTGAGACTGGCTTTCATTTAAGCCTGTTTATAAACCTAACTCTGATGCCATTTTAATGTGACATATATAATTCAAGGCCTTTTCTTAAGCTCAGGAAATGAGGTTATGTAACTTTGTTCCAAAATGGCAGGTAGTATTTTGGGTTTCAATGAAGCCGGCATCAGGAGACATCTGGCCTTAGGTTCTCTCTCTCTCACGCACACACGTTTTCTGCATATTTCAAAGGCAACATTTTGTGGGAGAAGGAAGCTCATAAAAACTCATTTAAAATCATAATTCATTGAGGCTGTGAGAAAATTGGAATGATGCTTTGTGCTTCAAAAGCACACCTCTGCTGAGTGGCTTAGCACAGTTAAATCTTACTGAGTTAAGCCCTCGTAACATTGCTGCAATGTGTGTAAAAGTCATTATCCTAATTTTACAGATGTAGCGACGGAGGCAAAGAAAGGACAAGTGAGTTGTCCAAGTCGCAGAGTGATTGCAGTGGCAGAGACAAGAAGAGAGTCCAGTCTTCTGTGTTCCAGCCTTTCTTACCACCCTCTGTATCCCAACACTACCCAAAACAACATTAATGGGGGTACTAAGACACTTGCACCGCTTATTGACATGAAGTTGTGGGTTGTGTGTAATGAGGGAGAATGGTGGATTTATAAGCAGTTTATAAGAGGTTATTAATTAGGCTGGTAACTTGGACGTGTGCTGACGTAGGTCTGTTTTCATGGATTTTGCAAGTGTCTTGGCTGTTCTAACAATACAGGTACAGTGACTGGTTTGTGTCCAGCGTCACCAGGGGTTGTTCAAGGAGACTGAATCTTTCTTCAGCTGCATATCTTGGCTCTGTGAGAGCAGCTGTTAAAGTTAGCTGCAGCCCCTCCGCTGCTTTGCTCTTCAGAGGAGAGGCTTTGCAACTTTCATCTGCCTGATAATCAGCGTGCAGTACCTAGTTGTCTTCATTAGTATGTCCACAGTACGATAACCTGTGTGCGTGGTCAGGTTTCTTAGAAGGGGCAGATTAAAATGCTGACCATCCGTTTTAGAGTTTCTATAAGCGCCCCCACACAGAGCTGCACTGGCTGAATTTCTCTCTCTTCCAAGCCTCCCCGTACCTCTTCCTTTTGGGACCCTGCTGGATCATAGCCTGTGCTTAGGAGCCTGCTAGTTGCACTTCAGTGGGTTTCTCTGAGCTCTACCATCTCCCTTGAAATGATAAAAGTTTGCTGTATCCGCCGTCCCTGGGGAACAGTCGCTATGACTTGAGCTACTCAATTCACAATCTCGCCAGACTCCCTCCAGCTCAAAGCTGTTCTCAATATTGTCACCCGGCTGTCACCCGCTAGGAGAGAGAGATCACCTTGCGTGTCTGGTTGTCCCTTTTTAACAGCTGCCATTTCTTGGCTGGCTTTGTACTTCGCTTTTAGGGAACTAGCTTCCTTGAAGCATCACTGCCTACCGTGGTAATGAAGGGTCTCCTCTAAAGAAGAATACCATATATGTTGTCTTTCCCCCCCCTTTTTTTTTCTTCCCAACCTGCTGAACTCATCTGTCTTCCTTATACCCAGTCTCTCACTATGTTCTGTCACTTCTTGTTAAGATCGCTAAAATCTGTCCTTAGCTTCCTGGGGCTACAAGGCATCTCTACAAGGCATCTATCTCTTACTTTGATTACAACAACTTCCTCCTGCCTGGATTTTCTGACTTGTCACCCTTTCTCCTTTAGCCTAGCAAAAATCCTACAGATGGTTCTCTTCCCCCACCCATCCCTCCATCTGCTTCACCCCTTCTGAGTCCTTTCACAGGCTCCCTTTATGTCTTATAGTTGTTCTCTTCCTTGCTCAGAAGTTTGCTTCTCCTCTTCCCTATGTGCTTTTCTACCCTCTTTCCTTACACACCCCTTTGTTTCACTTCTGCTTTTAGCTTCCAGTCCTTTATTATGCTACTAGAGCAGATCCCTCTGTGCTTTTCTCCTCCTCCAAAGCCCTCTTTTAAGCCTCCTTCTCATGGTCAAAGATGGACACTTCCTCCCCCGCCCTCTGACTATCTCCAGAGTCCCCAGGTTGGAAGGTTGGGGTTTTGAAAGGGGAGCTAAGCAGTGAGATGCCCACCCCCCATTTTAATTCAATGTGAACGAGACACCTAGCTGCCTTTGGAAAACGTTGACACTTTACAGTTGGCACTGGATGGGGCCTCGCGTTACTGCTACACAGTGCATTATACATTGCTATGTGAATTGCAGGAAGAATCAAAAAATGTAACATTATGTGCACATGCTCAGTGGTGTGCTGGGCTGGTAACCGGCAGCTCCTATTCTGATACGGCTGCCTTCCCTCAGTCACTCTCCTAAGCATCGTGGCTACCGGGTAGGGCCACACTGGTATTGGGGGACCCTAACTCTTGACTCTGCCTGGGCTAGAGGCTGCTGATTGCTAGATATGGCTTCTTTTGGGGCCCAATCCTGCCTCCATGCAAGTCAATGGCAACATCCCAATTGGTGGCAGGGCCCTGCACCCTCTGTTAATTGCTTGCGTGGTTTTAAAATCTTCTTTGTGGACTTGACACGGCCAGGTGGTGAGTTGGCTTCATTCCCATTGAATGGATCATCTTGACTGTGACATCCGGAAGGCAGAGAGGAGGGGAGGGGGGAGAGCAGGGATGTGTGGCGTGTTTATCATCTATGTACATGTCGGTAATTTAGAGTCTGTGAACTTCCTTGTCGAAAAGGGGCTGGGAGATGGGATTTAAACAGAGAGGCGCGGTAACAAATAGGGAAAAGGCAGGTGGCTCAGCGTGAATGGACATGCAGCAGCTGGTGTGGGAAAGGGGCATGAAGGAGCCATGCAGATGAACTGTGCTGGCTTAGTTGAATGGTGGGGAGTAAAAAGCAACAAGATCAGGAAGGAACGAAGCTCTGGAGGGACCTGAAGGGGAAGAGCAAGGAGACTGAATCAGAGCTGGGAGGTAACAGGGAGCCAGGGAACTGGGCATAAAAGGGCCCGTACATTGCTGAATGATGCATTTAGTAGATGATTGCAGATGAGTGAGCAATGAGTAAGTCAGGGAAATCACATTAGTAAGGACTCGATGAAGTCCCAGGCCAGGGTGTTTGTGGTGAGGACAGCGAGGTCCTAGGCCATTCGTACCACTCCTGTGTGGTAGCAGTTTAGAGTGGGATATTCAAAGGTCTTCCAGAGTGGCCTCTCTCTGCTCGTGTTAAAGTCAGTGATAAAACTGGCATGGACTTCTCTGGGGAGCAAGTTGGGTTGGTGCATGGCCTTTCTGAAAAATCACACCTATAGGTGACTCATGGTAGAGCTGAGAGGTGCACTGCCCCTGCCAAAATTTTAATTACTAAATGGAGTGCTTCATGCCCCTTCCCTGTTACCCTGTATGCCTCCCCCCCCCCCCATTTCCAACCCCCTATAGGCATCAGTCACCTATGATTGCACCCTTAATTTTTGGCCAAATCCATTTTCCACTAAAGTACTTTTGCAGTTTGGAATCTTTTATTTTTGATCTTCTGATAGAATAAAATGTTACATTTCATTTAATTTTATATGCCAGGAAAAATAAAGCACTTAATATACATTTTACAAACCAGTTACTGCAGGTTAAATATCAAGTGTCAGATTATAGGCCATATAAGATATCTTCGCAACACAGAAGAAATCTCCTTGGAATACATAAAACTGATACACAAAACTTGTGAATTGTAATGAAGCATTCCACATTAAATGGATTAATAGTAATTAATTGCTAAAACAGCAGGAAATCAATATAAAATTTCCAATGACAGTCTTTCACAACAAAGTATTTTGGTGTTTTGTTTTGAAAACATCCACTCAGTGTGCAGTGGCAGTCAAAAAAGCAAACAATGTCAGAAATCTCTAAAAAAGGTATAGAGAATAAGACAGAGAATGTCTTATTGGCTCTGTATAAATCCATGATACACTCACATCTTGACTATTGAGTACAGATGTGGTCACCTCATCTCAAAAAGATATCTTGGCATTGGAAAAAGTTCAGGAAGGGCAACAAAAATGATTAGAGGTTTGGAACTGGTGCCATATGAAGAGAGATTAAAATGACTGGGACTTTTCAGCTTAGAAAAGAAGAGACTAAGGGGGGATATGAAAAAGGTCTATAAAACCATGGCTGGTGTGGAGAAAGAGAATAAGGAAAAGTTGTTCCCATAACACAAGAACTAGGGGTCACCAAATGAAATAAATAGGTGGCAGGTTTAAAACCAACAAAAGGAAGTACTTCTTCATGCAACACAAACAACCTCTGGAATTCCTTGCTGAAGGATGTTGAGAAGGCCAGGACTTTAACAGGGTTCAAAAAAAGAGCTAGAAAAATTCAAGGTGGATAGGTCCACCAATCGCAATTAGCTAGGATGGGTAGGAGTCGTGTCCTTATCCTCTGCTTGTCAAAAGCTGGGAATGGGCAACAGGGGGGAATCACTTAATAATTTTCCCTCTTGGGCACCTGGCATTGGCCACTGTCAGAAGACAGGATACTGGGCTAGATGGACCTTTGGTCCGACCCAGTATAGCTGTTCTTATGGTGTATTTTCCCCATATAAATAGCCCCTGTTATACTACAGTACCTGTTTCTAGTATTCATTTAAGATGCATATTTCATATGGAAATGTTTTCCCTCCCATTATTGTCTTTGTTAAATGCTTTCGAGTTAGACTAGAGAGCAAACCTTAGTCGCATTTATGAGCACAATGTTCCCATTGACTGCAGCGGGACCACTGACCAAATGGGAACATTCATGTGATTAATCTTGCCTATTGATTATCTCTATAGAGGGATAACCCAGGGCTGCAGCTCTGAACACATGTAGACCGTGAAATCTGCATCTGAGTTCAATTTGCCTCATGAATTCTGCTCTGCTTTAAGGGGAGGCTTCCCAAAGCACCCGAAGGATTTGGCGACACACGTTCCATTGCCAGTCAATGAGACGCATACTCCTGAATCCCTTGGGGAGCAAGGAAAAATCTACAACCCTCTTGAAAATGAGGCGGCATCATGCTTCTCAATGATTTTGTGTGGAAGGTGAATTGTTTTGTGAAAGCAGGTTATCAAGTAGATCACAAAGACGGCTGAGACGAGTCGTGTTGCCTGGCCGATGAAGCATCTCTCCAGTGTCGGCGTGACTGGGAACCAGATTTTTTTCCTGATATCTTGGCTTAAATACTGTCCATCTAAGATTGTCCCAGCCTTGACAATGACTGGCCAGTTTAACTGGTGATTGGCTATCCTCTTTTATTAATATTATTGTTATGCAGGAATAGCGGAATGGATGTCCAAGTGACACCGTGTGATGGCCACTGCCCAATGGGCTTCTTGTCTAAACAGGCCCACCTAATAAAGACAGAATGGACTGGACAGAGGTATAGTGAAGTTATGTGCCTGGGGGCAAAGGAAAAATGTGTAGTCCCCCTCCCCCCCACCGCCTTGCGACAGGACCCCGAACCTGGCACATAACTGAGCCTGATCCTGGGAGGAGGGCGGGAAAGGGGGGGCGGAGCTCGTACTGTGTCTTGCTCCACACCCTCCACTTTGGGGCCAGGCCCCCACATGCACTGACCCGCTGGCGGAGATGGAGGAGGGTTGGGCTGGGGGTGGAGGCTCCAGCTGCCAGCAGCGGGTGGAGGAGGAGCAGGTGAGCAGAGGGATGACAGAGGGAGCAGGGGGAAAACTAAATTGGCGCCCCCTAGCGTGTCGTCATGGGGGCAACTACCCCCTCTTCCCCCGCCCTCCCTCACTACACCACTGGGACTTAGAAACTCAGAGGAGGGATTAACTAATATGGTGAGACCATTTCTAATAGGCAGCATGGCTGACGATTGTCTTCCACTTGGCTGGTGAAGTGACAGGAGAAGGCTATTCAGAGGATCAGTGGCAGCGTGGGGAGGGGAGTGAGCAAGTGAGAGAGAATGAAATGAAGGGAACATCCAGGCTGAATTAATTCCTCAAACAGACCCCAGGGGCTTGTATTGGCAGCTTTGGCAGCTCCCACGGCAAAAAGATGGCCGTTATCCCGGGGTCTGCCCTCCTTTTGACCGTGCCGTTCATTTCTCTGGCGGAGGACACTTTGCGTCGCTTTCTCTCCATTTCTTTCTGCAATAGTTGTCAGGGACCTTAGCATTAAATACTTACTGCTTGGCTTAACTAAGGGGTAAAGATCGGATTTAATTTGTGTGGATGAAATCCAATTATACAATGGAGCCCCCAGGGGGAGCAGTTATACCTGCTGAATCTTTGGGATGAATAATTACACACACAGGCTCTTCTCCAGAAGGAGATGCAGACATTTTTTAAAATGTGTGTTACATAATAGGGTTGGGACCCTGGCAGGAGACGAGAACGGAGCGCAGTGCAGGGAAGGAATTAAAGGATTGCCAAGAGAAAACAAGTTCTAATCTGATAAATCAAATATACAACAGGAAAGCTGCAGTAGCCTCGACTCGGAGGAGCCAAAATGTAAATCGCTTGCAGCACATCCAAAGGACGCTTACTCATCCCCTTGGAAAACAGCAGTGGGACTTTGCTGAATGCTTTTTTCCCATATCGCGATCAGAGGAACGGGATCCTCTACTCCCTCTGTCAAAGCTGGACAGGTATAAAGTGGGTATGTGGGTGGAGGGAGGTATAAATTGCAGTTTCCAAGGCCAGATGGGACCTTGGCAATCGTCTAGTCCAGCGATGGGCAGCCTAGGCTAGCAAGTGGGCCACATGAGTGGCCTCCTTTATTTCAGTGGGGCGCAAGATTGTCGTAACTAAGATAGTCCCCTAGGGCAGGATAGTTTTATAACCAAGGATTTGCAGGGCGCCCTGATTAAACCATAGCAGCGCTTAGAGTGGCTGCAGAGGGAGCACACGGCTCTGACAGTCAGTGTTGTATGCAAAGCAGCACGCACCTCACTTCATGTGGCCTTGCTTTGTGCAAGTTTAGTAAAAAGCGGTAGGAAAAAACGGTGGACAGAAACCAGCAGAATCTGGCAGCCCTGGGCATGGGGCAACAGTAAATAAAATGTCTCATGAGCCACACATAGATCCCCAGCGCCGCACATTGCCCATCCCGATCTAGTCTGACCTCCCATATAAACAATCTGCCTCGAAAAAATTCCTAGAGCAGATCTTTTAGAAAAACCTCCAATTGCACTTTAAAAATGGTCAGTGATGGAGAATCCTCCATGGCCCTTGGTAAGCTGTTGCCACGGGTAGTTCTCTCACAATCAAAGCGGTACGCCTTATTTCTTCTGTGAATTTGTCTCGCTTCCCTCCAGCCATTGGATTGCGTTTTACCTTTCTCTGTTAGACTGAGGAGCCCATTATTAAGTGATTGTTCCTCTTGTCGATACAAACTGTAATCAAGTTGCTGCTTAATTTCCTCTTTTTAAAAAGCTAAATAGATTGAGATCTGAGAGTCCAGACCCACCGACCAGGTGGTAACTGCCTTAGGGCCTGGTGATTCAAAGGGACTGGGGGCTCCTGACTGCTGCCCTGGACCCTTTAAATCACCACTGGAGTCCTGGGCGGTGCATTCTGGTCAGCACTGGGGGGGGGTGTGGTCCAGGCTGTGCTGAGGGCCAGCTCCCCGATCCTGCCCCTTCCATCTTAGGCCCCGCCCCTTCTGGAGTGGGGAGCCGTCCCCCCACCTTGCCCAAGGGTCCAGCGAGGCTGTCGGGTCTCCTGTTTGAGTCTTTGACTGCAAAACCGGTTTTTCTAATCTTTTACAGGAGGCCCCCGTTTTACAACAGCCCGATTTACAACCGCCCGCACTTACGACTTTTTCTGTAAGTGCAGAAGGGGCCAAAATCCCCCGACTTATGTCCTCGGCCCCTCATTTATGATGGCGTATGACGCCTGTCATAAATGCAGACTTGAGTTATGACGCCCCCTCGCAATGCTAGCCGCGGAGCCGATCGTGTTGCAAGTCAGGGGCAGCCTGTAATCATTCTCATGGCTCTTCTCTGAACTCTCTCCAATGTATCATCTCCCATGAATTGGGAGCACCAGACCTGAACACGGTATTCCACCAGTGCCAAATACAAAGGTAAAAATATCGTCTTGGCTCCTATTCGAGATTCCCCTCTTTAAGCATTAGTCTTTTGGCTATGGTTTCACCCTTGGAGCTTATGTTCAGCTGACTATCCCTAGAATCTCTTACGGAGTCACTGCTTCCTAGAACAGTTCCCCTGTTGGGTACGTTTGGCTGACGTGTGTTCCTAGAGGTGTACATTTACATTTTGCCATACAGGGAGTCATAATGTATGTTTGTGCCTAGTTTATCAGGCAATTCGGATCCCTCTGAATCCATGACTTGTCCTCTTCAGGACCCAGGCACCTACCCTGTTGAAGAACTTTAGAAACCCCTACGTGGCTGCTCTCTGCATCTTTAGACACCTAAATACCTTTGAAAACATAGTCCATGTTGCTGCAAATTATCTGCATGCTGATGGTAACTCAGATCCTTTCACTGTCTCCTAGCATACATGTGGAGCAGGAGGGAAGGCAGAAAAGCATCATGTGGATCTTTGCAGGAGGGAAACCAGACAGCAGATATGCAATTGCCCAGCATCAATCACACTCTGTGATAAGAGAATGTGGCTTGACAAAAGCAATTCTGTTTCCTCCAACTCGTATCTTCAACCAGCTCAAAATCCCACAGTGAGTTGTATCAAAGGCTGCTTGGCACATGTGAAATCATTAGCATTCACACCCAGGCTGAGCACTTCAAAGCTCCCCATGGGATTTGAATGCCTCAATTCCCCCTCTTCTTTAAAGGCATTTGGGTTTCTAATTCTCTTTTTAGGTGGTGTTGAATAAATCAGTATAAGTAAATAAGAAGGTTGCTACATCCAGGCAGCCTAGAGAAACACTTAGGGTACATTTACACAGCAGGGCTGAACGCAACTTCAGCTTCAATTGTGTAGCTTAAGTTGAAATAGCTTATTTCGGCTTTTGGGCTGTCTACACAGCAGGACGTCGATGGAAGAACATTTTCCCTTCAACTTTCCTTACTCATAAAATGAGGCTTACAGGAGTCAGAGTAAGAAATCCTCCAGCTTGACATTATTTGGAAATAAAGGCTTGTAGTGTAGACATGCTCTTTGTTATTTCGAACATTATTCTGAAATAACGCTGCTGTGTAGACATACCCTTAGTTAATTTACTGAGTCCAAAAAAATTCAGATTGCCAAGGGCTGAAAACTCTTAAAAACCTAGATGGCACATAAACCAATTAATCACCCTGACCAGCAAGGAAAGACTTCAGTGCCTTTAGAAGCCAGTTAAAACAAAAGTTGTTACTACACATTTAAATCAAATGTGCCTTACAACTTTCAGAGAGGTAGCCATGTTCATTTCAGCAAACCCAACAAGGAGTCTGGTGAAACCTTAAAGACTCACTTCATCAGATGCATCTTTGCATAAGGGAAACCAGAGTGTAGATAGTGACAAAGTGAGCTGCAGCTGACGGAAGCTTATGTCCTAATAAATGTGTTAGTTTTAAAGGTGCCACTGGACTCCTTCTAGTTTTTGCCTAACAACTGTACATGTAGCTCCACCCTGTGGCTTTTCAGACAACATGCCACTAAACATTTCCAAAGCTTTAAAACTACTGCTGGTCTCTGTGTGTGTGTGTGTGTGTGTGTGTGTGTGTGTGTGTGTGTGTGTGTGTGTGTGTGTGTGTGTGTGTGTGTGTGTGTGTGTGTGTGTGTGTGTGTGTGAGAGAGAGAGAGAGAGAGAGAGAGAGAGAGATATCACACACACACACACACACACACACACACACACACACACTCCAAGAAGGTATATTTTTTCTTTGTGAAAATCATAGCAAGCTGCCCTCTATTGCTGAGTGGAAAAAAAACCCACTTTTGAAAAAGAGTAACATAATGAAACGAAAGAAGCTGTAGGCACTTAGCAGAGCTGAGTGGAAAAAAATCTGCAACTGATAATTTATTCAATGAATTTCACCTTTGCATATTGTGTGAACAGATTGCAAATTTCTCCAGACCTATTTGTTGTGTGAAATTCTTTACATATTTCTTTAGCAAACAATTCTGGTTAGACAGATAGTTTGCAAAGAGGTGACTGAAGAAATGCCTGATAACTTGATTTAAGAAAATCATGTGGTATTGCTTCTGTTTCCTGATTGGATGATTAATGTAACCAAATAAAGGTGAATGATGACTATTCTGATCAGATATACTGCACCAACAAAAATGACTTTTTGTGACTATTTAAGCATTTGAAATTAAAATTAGCCTTCTATGAATGCTTCAACTAAAGTAAATCTGGAACATTCACATATCAGGGAAGTGTCGTGAAGTAGACCAATAGAAATTAATTTGTACTTTCAACTAATATTTGTGAAACATTTTCTGCTGTTCCCTCAGCTAAACCACAAAGGCTACGTCTACACTGCAGGCTCTTTGTGTAAAAACAGTCGTTCTTGCACAAAAACTTGCAGAGTGTCCACACTGCATGTGCGTTCTTGCGCACGTAAATTTACAGTAAAGTGTCGGAACAAAGGGCTTCTTGCACAAGTGTTATTCCTCTCCCCATGAGGAATAAGCCCTCTTGCACAAGAGCTCTTGCACAAGAAAGCAGTATGGACGGGCAACAGGGGTTTCTTGTGCAAGAAACCCCTATGGCTAAAACGGCCATCAGCGCTTTCTTGCACAAGAGAGCGTCCACACTGCCATGGATGCTGTTGCACAAAAGCACATCTCTTGCACAAAAGCACATGGCAGTGTGGACGCGCTTGCACAAGACCTTTTGCGCAAGAACTTTATTCTCATTGACACCAAAGCTTCTTTACGTCATTCTTTTACAGGGCCATAGTGTGGGACTCAATTTCATGTGCACCCATTTTTAAGTTGTATTATACTGCCAGCTCTGTACAAAGTAATCTCTGTGCAAATGAGAATCAGACCCAGTGTAATTTTTATTCAAGTTGCAAAATGCATCCAAGACAGTCTATAAGCACTGACATTAATTATCAAACCCTATAAATCAGAAAGCAATGAAACTGACAGATTGTCACCTCAAGAGATATTGTAAGGTAACTTTTATGTTGACTACAACATTAGCTTTGTAAAAAAAAATGCTGTACAAGCTAACAGTGAGTGGCAGGAACCGTTTCCCCAGGAACTTGGGGAAAGGTAGATATGAAAGCTGTATCTAAGGACAGTGATGAAAACCTACATCCATCTATATCTAAACCCTAAAACTGAGAGGGAATTTCATGATTTCTTCTCACCCCCTAAGAATTATCCATTTATATGTATATCTTATTGATTTGTGCATTTGTCTGTCTGTATGTCTATCTGTGAGTATGTTTGTTCAAGAACTCCTGCTAAATGATAAGAGCTTAGGGCCACCAAATTTGGTAGGCAGCTTCCTCTTCTCCTAACTTAGAGCAAGGTCAGGGTTTGGTTGTGCCAGGACAACCAGAAGTGCTGTGAGAGAGACTGTTTCCATAACATGGAAAGGGAGGGACTGGGCTGTTTGGAGAGACGCAGTACTAAGAGTGGCCATGGTGGGTGGAGGGGGCAGGAAGCCCACAAGGGAAAGTTATCCTGCAGAGTGTCCACTGGGGGCAGCTGAACCACGAAGGGAGCGGCCAGCAGGACTGTGGCTCTGCCATCTTTCCTGCCAGCACACCATGTAAGTAGCCCCCCGCCCCAAACACACTTCCCCACCCCTGCAGCCCTTGGCTGCAGCACTGGAGTTGGAGGGGAGGGGGGAGAAGGCCCCTAGCATGTAAGTGACATGAGACAGTCCCCTCACTAGAGAAGATCACTTTAAAAGTGCCAGTCCTGCTGTTGAAAAGGATGCAGCTTATTCATGACATGGAATTAAATTGGTTACTGAAAATAATTTTGTACAAAAGTTCAATTCAGCCTCACAGACCACAATCTGATCCTGGATTCCGTACTCCAGTGAAATGTCGCAAAACCAATAGGGCTACTGCAGCGGGTAAAGGCTGTGGGACGCAGCCCTGTATGTCTGCTGCTGCCAGTGGATATTGTCAAATGGGAAATGGATGTTGCCTATGTGGCTCAGGGGACTGGAGAAGCAGCTTCCATAGTAGCTAGAAGTCATTGTTCTGCATTAGTCTAGGTGTAGTGGGTTGCTGCATTTCTGCCAGGTCCCTAGCAGGAAAGCTATGCATAGAGCCAAACTCAGAGGCTACACTGGCCAGTCTTGTGCAAGAACATATGCAAATGAGGTGCAGTGATGAATATCGCCACGCCTCATTTGCATACTTAATGAGCCACCATTTTTGCACAAAAAAGCATTCTTTTTCAGGCAGAACGGCACTTGCACAAGAGGGGTTTTTTGCACAAGAAGGAGCAGTATCGATTGCTCCTTCTTGCTCAAAAGCCCCTTGCGCAAAAATGGCAGCTCATTAAGTAGGCAAATGAGGCAAGGCGAAATTCATCACTGCACCTCATTTGCATATGTTCTTGCGCAAGACTGACCAGTGTAGACGTAGCCAGATAGAATTCACTGAAGAGGATACGCTCCCTGCTAAAAGTGACACCTACGTCTCCTTTCCATGGTGCTGATGGGCTCTCGAGTTCATTGTAGCTGACTTTAGCCATGCTATAGTTCGGCGTTTACTTTCTTCCCAGCTATACAAGGGGGTGTACCCAAAGTGCCTGAAGGCTTTGTCTGTCTCATAGGAGAAGGTGGTGATTATTGTATTCACCACAGGCAAGCTTAGGAAGGGCCGTGGTTTCCAAAAGGGGTACAAAAGGATATTGATTATCCTATAAATATATATTAATAACCTGAGCTTCCAGTAAGGTATGCATGAGCCCAGCCTGATGGATGGGTCTATCTCTGTCAACAGCTGATATTGCATCAAATAGTTTTTCTTTGTTGGAGTATCATCATAGGAATAATATACCTGTCCAGCAAGGACATCTGAGTTCAGCTGCAGATTCCGGGCTGCAAGCACATGCATCCATGCAACATTCCCTGGAGAAGAAGAAGGGAGATTAGGAACGGAGGAGGAGCACGCTTGGTCCAATTATTACAAGATCTTTCTACACTAGATTGAATTCATGCCCCGCATCTGAATTGAGCATCTTTTCCCTTCTGGCCTCACTTTTGTCACCCATCCTTATTCTGGAGGGACTTGGTAATTATTCAACATTTCCCAGGTGTTTTCAATCTCTGGTCCCCCTTTTAGATGGTCAATAGACGAATGTCTGCACTGCAGCTCTATTTTGGGATACTTCTGGGATCCTGAAATAGCTATTCTGCGTCTTGACACCACGTCCATTATTTCAAAATAGCTTTCAAAATAACGGGCGCGCTATTCCGACCCACCTGTAAGCCTCATTCCACGAGGAGTAAGGGACATTTTGGAATAGCGCTTTATTTTGAAATTTGGCTCTGTGGAGACAGCACCAAATTATGAAATAAGCTATTTCAAAATAAGCTAGGCAATTTGTGTAGCTCAAATTGCGTAGCTTATTTCGAGCTAAGGGTGCAGTGTGGATATGCTTGCAGTGTCCATTGTGACATTGGTTCATGGGAAATGAGGGGCAATATTTTATTGTCAGAGCCAGAGAAGTAACAATAAGGACTTGGTGGTTTTATTCCAAGCTCTCTATGTCATGTCTTTGGACAAGTCACTTAACCTATTTGGCCTGACTCCTCTCTAAGTGGTTTCAGACCACTGTAATGTTATCCTTATGGGAAAAAATTCTATAGGCATGTAAGAGGGTTCCATCAAGATTACTCTACTATAAAAGTCTGGGAGACTTACTGGAAAATTATATCCCTGCGATAACGTGGGTCAACATACCATTACAAGGGAACTCCTCTTTACTACATTCTATAGGCTTTTGTAAGAAGTTGCATTTCCATAGAAACCTGTTGGTTTAATCTTGGTGTCAGTCTCTTCCTTCCACAAGGAGCCTTTCCCAAACTTTATAAATAGAAATGGTTGCTTTCTACCTCCCTTCCCTTATCACCAACACCCTGCCCTCTAAATGCACAGTTAAAAAGAAGGGGAAGACTTTTCAAACCAAACAAAAATTTCCATTTTGTCTGGTTTTTTTTTATTTTATGACATGAAAAAATTGTTATGAAAATGAAGAAGTTATATTCTGCTGGTTTTGCTTTTTTCCCCTCCTGAAATATTTACCTCTACCTGAGGAAGAAAAAAATATTTTCTGACCCTCCTTTTTTTTTTCTGCTGGAATACTGTCCATTTTCTAAATTATATGTTTAATTTTGTTTGGGGAGAAAAGAGTAAAATTCCATACAAAAATTAGAATAAAATGATAAAGTTGTTTTTATGTTTCCCCAGAAAACCTTTTCCCTCCCTCCCCCCCCCCCATCAGCCCTATTTAGAAACTTTAAAATGATTTCTGTGTTCATTCTTTACACTCCTGGCTCACTGTCAGAACATTAGCCAGGTTGTATAGAAGTAAGTCCTATGGCTAAGAAGCAAACGAACCCTTTTAAAAATAGTCTGGTAAAAACATGTAAATGAATCAAAGAAACATACGCACCTGCATATATTAGATTACGTTCTGTATCTTCACGTTCTATGTAGTTGAACAGGCCCCCTTTGGCTTTGACAATGGTATGTAAGTCCATTAGATGCTGGTTTTTCTCCCCATAAACTGAATTTGGACGGATGGCACATGTCACAAGTTTGCCACCGTTGCTTAGCTGTAAAAATTAACAGAAAAAGTTTTGACAGGCAAAGTGTGTGAGGAAATACCATTTAGTGGACCAGCTTCTGTGGGAGTATGGCTATACTGCACAGCTTTTAACGACAACGCTGTGTCGATACCATCTTGTTGCTAAAGTGAGTTTTGTTTGTTGGCATTTTTGCCAACAAAATACGTGCCCCCCCCCACACACACACACATGCGCGCGCGCGCCAGAGAATGCTCCTGCCAATGAAGCTGCATTCGCACTTTCATGTACCACAGCAAAATGTTGTCCTTTCTGAGGACCTGGGGTTGAGCACCTGTGAACGACAAAAGTTTTGTCAATCAAGTGCAAGTGTAGACGCCCCTTTGGCGAGAGAGATACGTTTTCATGCTTTCAAAGAGGGGTTGTTCAGGGCATACAGGATGGTAGCAGGCTCTGGATTTGAAGATGAGATTTCCGACAGATTTTCGTGTTTGTTAAATCAAAACCACATGCCTAGTGGCAATAGAGACTACTCCACTAATTAGGCTCTTTTGAAAAAAACGCATCGTGAAGTCCCGTTTTCAAAAGTAACTTGTTTTTCAAAGGTATTAAGGTGCCTAAGGATGCATTCTAGCAGGATTTTCAAAAGTGCACCAGTGCCTAACTCCCATTGAAATGCCCAAGGCTGTTTGAAAGTCAATTGGACTTAGATTCTGAAGTGCCTATGGTAGGTGGGGAACCTTTTCACGGTTGAGGGCCCCTGACCCACAAAAAAATCAGTCAGGGGCTGCACACAAGTGAGAAGTGGAAAAAAAACCCTCTCACTCTGGCCACTGACTGAGACGCAGAAAGACACTCCCCACATTCCCCTTGCACACCAGAGCCTGAGGGCCCAGCCTAGTAGATTTTGTGTGCTTCATCTCCCAGAAGGATAGCAGTGGGGGCTGGAGCACCAGCACGGGCTCTCCAATGCTGGGAGGGGCCCTGAGCTTCACGGGCCAGATTTAGGCCAGCGGAGGGCCATATCCGGCCCCCGGGCCTGAGGTTCCCCATCACCGGCCTAAAGGATGTCTACATAATGAACAAAGCGCAGGTTCATCCATAGTGCACTGTCAGTCTAGGTTCACACTTGTGGGACCTGGCTGTCTCAGCAAAGTTTCTGCATCCATCTTGTAGCACACAGACCTGACTTGGGTCTGTGGCTTGAGCTGCATCCATACTGCAAAATGACAGGGCTTGGCCCCCAGTCACAGCAGGACTCTGACCCAACGCCCCGAGAATGTCAGTCCTAAGTACTTGCTGACCCTAGTGAGACTGATTTGTGTGCGGACAGAAGAGGGGCTTGGGCTCAAACCTGAGCTAGCGCTCAGGCGTAATGCACAGTGTGGACATCCCTTCTGAAACTGGGACAGAGAGTCCTGTCTCACTTTGACTATACACTTATACAGGACAATGTGGTCTCTTGGGCCTTGATTTGGCAAAGTACTTAAGCCCACACGTGTCTAATTTTCTATTCCTATGAGGCATCTCCATTATTGGAGGCTTGTAACCTTGCCCATTCTGTACAATCCCCCACTTATTTCTTTGCGAATAAATAGTCATATTGATTCATTCAGGGCACCACATTGTTTATCCAAGATCTTTTTCCTGTCTCATGTTCTTCTACCATCAACTTTCCTTTCTAGTGCCCTTAAACATGAATCACTCACTAAACCTCTTAAAATAGGCCTTTTAAATCAAATCTTTCTTTTCATAAGATCTTAACTAGCATGTTCCAGATCCAATTATATCTAATACTTATTCACTGGTTACACGGTCCACATGTGATATTTCCAGAATTCTTCTAACAAGCCATAATGCAAAGGAATGTAGTTTCTTTATCATTGAGGGTACATCTACACAGCAGCGTTATTTTGGAATAACATAATCTGCATCTACACACAAGGAGTTATTTTGACATAATGTCAACATAATATCCAGCCAGAAGATTCCTTACTCCAACTCCTGTAACCCTCATTTTACGAGCAGTAAGGGAAGTCGAAGAAAGAGTGCTTTTCCTCACACTTCCTGCTGTGTAGGCAGCGCCAAAAGCCGAAATAAGTTATTTCGCCATAAGCTACGTAATTAACATAGCTCACGTTGCGTAGTTTATTTTGGATTTAGCCCTGCTGTACCCTGATTGCTTGAGTGTCCATCTTTCAAAGCCATAATTTAACACATGCCAAGTGCATGTTTTTAAGAGTCACATGTGGCATTCACTGGAATGGAATTTAAGCATGTGCTTAAAGTGCTTTGACATATCTGGGCTTTGGAGCTTTACAGACTGCTTTGTGATGCTGTGGGAGTACCCAAAATAAATCAGTTTAAAGCTTTTATAAGTGAAATCAAAACTGCAGCTGTTAGTAGTTGGTCAGCTGTGAGTGGCAGGATTATATTAAAAGAATCATGGGCTGTCTCTTTCCGTAAAGGTTAGGTTATAGTACTAAGTCTTCTGTCTGACTTTTGTACCTCTTTTCCATTGGCTTCAAGGACTAGTTTTTCTGCCACGGCCTTAGTCTTCCCATAAGGCAGTTCCACTTCTCCAGTGTACTTGGTGTCTTCTGTTCCTCTGAGATAAATGAAAAGAAGCAGTAAGCAATCAGGATGCTTCAAGAGACTGCCATAAAGCTGCATTGGCTCCAAATTACATGTCTTGGGACTTGGTAACTTCCTGCAGTCTGGGAGAACGAGGCCCTGATAAGTACTTGAGGGAGCTTGAGGGCCTCATCAGCCCAGAATTAGGGATATCCAGATCAAAAAGCATGAACTGCTTCCTGGCTGTAACGAGCACCTCTGATCCAGAGATTGAACACCGAGGGGTTGTAGCCAGACATGAACCCCATCTTGTTCCCCCCCCCC
>JANRFK010000867.1:9248684-9268213 GCA_030068395.1 Apalone spinifera | reverse complement strand
TCGGGTGTATAATACACACACACCACTCACTGCCCTGACCATTGGCTGACAGGGGTGGATGTGAAATCTGTCTTTAGAAGGGATGAGTGCTGACTCTTGGTTTTTATTTGCTTTTCTACAAATCCCGTCCTACGTTAAACATTGTATCTGAACCCAGAGACACTGTTCCTGTCTCTCTGACTCTGGGGCCTGTTGGGACCATGGGATAAATTGGAACGGGTTCTAAAAGCAGCTTTGAAAAGCCGGTAGCTAGAGGAAGACAGAGGCCCTCTGGAGCTCACATTTCAGGTCTGAGAGTCCTTTGGGCACCATGTTGGATAGCATGTGCTCTAGAACTGAATTACTGAGAAATCAGAGACAGACTCAGTTATCTGAAATGCTGAGCATCCTCCTCACCCACTGAGCCCAGTGGGTGCTCAGTACTGGACCGGATTGAGATATAAAGGCCAGATTTTCAGACGAGCACTCAGGTATTTAAGTGCTTCCATGTGCCTAACTGGATCCACATTTCCCATCTACTCAGTTCTCATTTAGGCACTGACAAAGAGCGGCCAGATAGTTCAAAGAGCTCCCCCAGGCTGTGTCTAGACTACACCCCTCTGTCAGCAGAGGGATATAAATTAGACGTTTCGAAAGTGCAAATTAAGTGTGCCCTAAATCTCTGGCCATAGGAAGGCGATCTGATCAAGGCATTGGATTGGGCCTCAGGAGATCTGGATTCAGTTTGTTGCTCTGCCCAGACATCCAGTGTGACCTGAGGCAAATTACTTGATCTTTTTGTGCCTTGGCTCTCCCCCTGGAAAATGGAGTAGCAATACTTCTTTTCTCCCCTACCCTTTGTCTGTTGAATAGCACAGCGGGGGTCCATGGATGGCCTGTAATGTAGGCAAGGGAAGGCACAGCCTTCTCACATTTGCCTGCATGTCCAGGTCGCCTGGAAGGGCAGGGGCCCCGGTCTAGAACCCAGGCTGCCCAGAAGGGCTGGGACCATAGTGTGGGAGCCTGGCTCCCCCAGCCACCTGGGAGGACTGGAGCCATGGCATAGGAGCCTGGCTTCCCCAAGGTTGGGCTCAGGTTGAGGCCGGGGCTGCCGGAGCTGCTGTGCTGCAGCCCCAGCCCTCCATGCTGGGGGTGGGCGGGGCTTGGCTACAGGGGTGGGGCCTTGGGCGGAAGGGCCAGGGCAGGGGTTTGCCTTCCCCAGCTGAGCCTTCAGTTGGAACTAGACACTGCCATGACATAGATAAACAATAAGAGTCAGAAATAAAAACTCAGTTCTTCTTCTGCCCTGCCTTGGGCTTTTATCACAAGGCCCTCCTCCCCACACCCTGTCTGTGGGTGATGCACAGGAGAAACCAACTAGAAAACACACCGAACACAAGATTTGTGGTACATGATTCATTCCACCCTTCACAGCCTCTGGAGGGCCAGGACAATTAGGAGGTTTATCTAGCAGTTCAAGTTTTAATTACTTTCTTTCTGTATCTGCAAATCTCTTTTTCTTTAAAAGAAAACGCTCCACCCAGGGTAACGTGCGTCTGGCTCTTGGACTGCAGTGTGCTGTTGGGCATCCTCATCCCCTTCCCTTCAAGCTTGCTCGGAACAAAGAGCTCAGTGTAATGCTCTTTCTTTTCAGAATGATCACAGATAACGGAACACTAATGAGACTGGAGCGAAATTGTCAGACGGGATCTCAGCGGTAGCTGTCTCGGAGGGATTGAGACTGACAGGCATTTTCTATTACTGTCGGATGCTGAGGTGTTAACATTATCCCAGCACCCAGCACCCTTGTCCCGAGACTAATCAGGCGTTGTCTGCATCAGTTCACCTGGATGCAAAACTGAGCTGAATATAATTACACAGGGAATGGTGGGGAAAGCAGGCAGAGGAGAGCGAAGAAGGGCTGGTGCATGAGCTGCGAGAGAGAAGTGCAGAGAGGGGGATAAGGAGGAGAAGAAAGAGAGAAGCAGGGAAGCTGTATCACATGTATTTTCAGACCATGGCCATATTGTGCAGCTCTTCAGTCCTTCCAGCTGGGCTCCATGAAGAGGCAACTGGTTCCTTTTCAGATCACAGTCCTTAATTTTCTCTCACTTTACACCAGTGTTTCTTAAACTTTTTAGGACTGAGGAACACCAAACAATATATTTTTTTTATGGGGAGCACCAAGGATTTGTTGAGGGGGGGAAAAGCCCCCAGGGAAAAGTTGTTGAGCAAAAAAAAAAAAAAAAAAAAAGGAGGCTTGTCCCTTTAAGGGCAGCCATTTTGAAATTTTGAATTCTGTTCTCTCCGCAGCACACCTCCGACTACCTCACAGCAGAACACATTTTAAGAAACGCTGCTTTACACCAACTTGCTTACAGCTTGATTCACATTGGATTTTTACCAGACACTGACGAATGAGGCCCATAATTTTCAACAGGATTTCCTATTTGCCCAATGATACATGAACCACAGGGTACTATGTGGCTGCTGGCATCTTTGTTTTTTCACCCTGTTTTGGATCAGGGGCATGGTAGCAGTTGTGTGTTTATTTTGAGGCAAATAATGTTTCAAGTTCACAGGATACCAGATAAAAAGGGGTGTGGCTAGTTACATGCCACTGAGCCACCCCCAGGGAGAAGTTTTGGAGTAATATTTACAAAAGTGCCTAACCCCTTTGGAAAGTCAGTGCACGGGAATTGAGCTCCAAAATTACTTGGGCACTTCTGAAAATTGTTGGCCTACATGTCACTGAAATTCAGCAGGACTTAGGAAACTAAGTGCCTGTCACTGCTGAAAATGGGGCCCAGGTTCTTAAGTAACTCTGACACATTTGAAAATGTTGCCCTTTGGCCCTGATCCAAAACTACTGTTTCCTTCAGTGGAAGCAGAATCGTGACCTTAGTCATGTGATCTAGAAGAATGAGCCCACCATTCAGGCATAGGTGGCCAATAGGAAGGGCAGATAATCATCTTCTGCTATATATTTTAAAGAGTTTGTGCATCTGTCTGTCTGTGTGTGTGTCTGTCTGTCCATCTGTGAGTCCATTTGTTCAAGAACTTCTCTTAAACGGTAAGAACTCGAGCCACCAAATTTGGTAGGCAGCTTCCTCTTATTATAACTTAAAGTGAGGTCAGGGTTTGGCCGTGCCAGGACAATGGTGTGTGTGTGTGTGTGTGTGTGTGTGTGTGTGTGTGTGTGTGTAATGCGATTGTTTTGCAGCAAACGGAAAGGGAGGGGTGTGATAGCAGGGACAGTTATACTCATGAATGACCACAGGGGGGCAGGAAGTGCCCCAGCCTCAGGGAGCAGCTGCTGACTGGCAGCTTAGCCCCTGCTGCCCTAACCTGCCCCCTGGGAGCATCTGCCAGCTGTGCCACAAGACCCCAGGGAGGAGCTGGTGGGTGACCTGCATGAAGGTCCTGGGCCGGCCTCAGGAAGAAGCCATCAGGAGGCCTGCTTGCGCCCCTCCTGTCCTGGCCCTGGAGAGAAGCCAGTGGGCAGCCTACATGACCCCCACCTCCCACCCTGAGCTAGCCCCAGGGAAAAACGGGCTGGTGGGCAGTGTGGCTCCCAGGCCATACCGGTTAAGTCTTATAGGTCATATGCAGCTGGGTCATATGCCACTTGATCAATGTTTTATCAGCTAGTGCTCACATTTTGGCCATGTTTGAGGCTGTAATTGCTCAAGGACAATGGTAGCAGGGAAGGACCTGCACAAAAGGGAATCCTCAAGGAGGGAAAAACGCCTTTCCCCCTTGTGTCCCAGCAAAAATCCCCATGTTGCAAAGCTCCCAAGGGCTTCCCTCCACCCTCTGACAGACCAGACACATGCAACAGGCCTGCTCAGACTCACCTCAGCATGGGCTCTCGTCGGGTGTTGGGGCCCACAGCAGCAACGGAGCTCGTGTAGACAAGATATGGGATGCTCAAGGCACAGCAGGCCTTCAGCACGTTTTTAGTACCTGGGGAGTATGGCAGGAATGAAAAATAACAAACAACCTTTATTGGTTTGGCTCCTGATGTGCCAGCAAAAATCGATTTGCAGAGTCAAGGTTCAGATTTGAGCCTGGTTTCCCATGGGTGAACCTCATTGCAAAGCCACAGCATGGTCTGGGATCACCGTGCTCAGATATTCAGGCACAACCACTCAGCCTCTGTCAGCTCACCAGACATGGGACTGGTGGCTACCCTTGGCAATTTACTGCAGCTTGACTCATGTGGCTTCTTATCTGTGGGGAAAAATAGTGAAAGCTCAAAAATTGACCAGCAAACAGCAGCCTCGGGTGGTTTGCAGATATGTGGATAGAGGAAAATCCTTCTGATTAGACACTATGCATGTAACATGTTGTGTCCACCACCTGGATAGTTTGCAAACCCACATTGAAGATGAACTATGACTGATTTTGTGTACACCAGCAGTGTGGGTAAAAAAAATCCATGTGGTTAGGGTTGCCCTCTGATGAGGTTTTCCCAGGATCATCCCTTTTTTGAGTGAACTATCCCAGGAAATCTGTAAAGATGCTCAGTTCATGTTCACCCTACTGGCTGTCAGGATATGCTGGGGTGGGGTGGGGTGGGGTGTGTATGTGGTGGGTGGGGGAGAGTTATACCTTAGAGGCAGCATCTAGCTGTATTCATGGTTCTAGCCCTGATGCAAAGAGTCCGGAGTAATATGCATCCTTTAAAAAAGAAACTAATATTTATACCATTGGTCCAACCACAAGGCCACATTTTGCTACCCTCTCTCTCCCTGAGCAATCCCTACCTCAGGAGTGGGCTATAATTTCTGCAGAGGGGCCACTTCATGAATTGTGGGTAGTGGTCATGGGCCAGTTCTGCCCCCAGAAAGGGCAGGGCCTCAGGCGATTGATCCAACCCGCAGCCACCCTGCCCCACCTCTGCCCTTGAGGCAAATAGCTTGGCAGGCCGGATCTGGCTTGCGGGCTGGATTTTGCCCATTCCTGCCCTACACAATGGAGTTAAGCTGCAAAAGCTCTTAAGAAAAGATAGTCAGATCGGGCCTTCTTGTTAGCTTGTGGTGATTTAGACCAGGCCTGGCGTCTGCTTTCACAAAGGCCGAACACAGGGGGGAAAAGTCTTCATCAGCCCCTTGGAACAGCAGTTTGTGCAGTGTGTTTTTGTTTATTATAAAATCGACAACAAAGGGCTAAAAATCATTAAAAAGGGGATTGTTTCACTTCCGTTGACTCCGCCAGCATTTGTGAGAGGCACTGCTTACAGCCTGCTTGAGCCTTCCTGGAACAGGCAGTGGCTTAAATGAAGCCACTATTGTGCCAGGTCTGTTTTCTCTAGGGACCCATGTCAGCTCCATGCCGCTGGGGGGGGTAGAGTTGCGAGGGGAAGGAGACAGTTGCCTAGGGTTGCCAGATGGTTAACCAAAAATACCGAACACTCACTCCCCTCCCAAAAAAAGGAGGAGAACAAGCAAAAAAAAAAAAAGGACTCCAAGAGTTATTAAGCAAATAAATAAATAAATAAATAAATCAAACAGCATGGCCCCTTCCAGAGTGCCTGCAGAGGTAGAATAGGGATAGGAACACGGGAGAAGTTGAGCACTAAGACCCAGGGAAGGCATTGCTTCCCCATGGTCTCTAGGCTTTTTGCCGGTGGCCATTTTGTTCAAGCCAAAACACAGCTAAACAGGGAGGCTGGGGGTGTCGGGAGCCCCAGGAGAGGCCAGGGGCTGGGCCCAGTTGCCAAGTGTTTTGTAGGGTTGCTGGGTGTCCAGTATTTTCACCTCCTGGCCAGGAAAAAAAAAATCAGAAAATACCGGACATTTTAGGTGACTGGTATTTTTAAATTTTTTTACCGGACAGGAAGCGAAAATACTTGACTGTCTGGGTCAATACCGGACACCTGGGAATCCTACTTGCCACAAGGCCTGGTGATTCAAAAGGGCCCAGAGCACCCACTCTAACAGCTGCCAGAGCCCTGGGCACTTTAAGTTACAGCTAAAGCCCTGGATGGCACTGAAGGGCTGGCAAGAGGCCCTGTCCCTCTCCCCTTCTTCCCAAGGCCCCCCCCCCCTTTTTGGGAGCACAGAGCTGCCCCCTCTTGCCTCGGGGCCAAGCAATTCTGTCGGCTCCCCTCCCCAATCAGCTCTTGACAAAATTTTGAACTTGTGGCACTTGTTATGATTCTAGGGCACTTCTGGATAGGATAGCGGTAGTAACTGTGGTGATCTTGCAGTTGTCCTCTCAGGAACACGTGTGTGGCAACGTCAGAGTTATGTCTGGGTTCTGAGTGCCCCCAACTCTTACTGAAGTCATGAAAGCTGGAGGAATTCAGCATCTCTTAAATCTGTGTCCCTAAAATATCTCTAATATCCCTACCTTGACATTCAGCTTTTGCTCTTGAATTTTTATATATTTGCTTGGCTGGGATGGTCATTCTTTGGCTGCAGATAGTATGCAGCTGTGTAGAGCCTGATTTTTCAGCAGTGCTGAGTAGCTACCATATGAAAATGAACAACATTTTAGGAGTTTAAACTTGAAGACTCCCTCTAAAAAAAAAGGGTAAGGCGTCACAATCACTAGTCACTTCTAAAAATCTTGGCCCATACCTATTTCTCTGGGCTGGTTTCAGAAACCTTCTCTGTTAAACTGGAAAGTCCTCCAGGTTCATAGAGATGTGTAAGTTCCTTGTGAGTTCCTCTGCTGATTTCAAGCAGACAATGAAGAGAGGATCTTACAAAGCCATTAAAGGGGTCTCTCGGAATATAACCTGCACTCACAAAATACTCACATTGGCCTTGAAAACAATACAGCTATGGAATTCAAATGTTGCCCTTGAAGGCAGCAGTACATTTCAGGTTAGCCAAATAAGAAGTAAAATATATAGATCGTCATTGCCAGGGCTTGACAAATCACTGAATCTACTCGCCCATGGCGAGTAGATTTCAGCCGGTCGCCCCATTCACTGCGGCGCTGCGGGTCTTGCACGTGCGCAGTACGGGGCTGGCAAGTAGGTTTCGCCGCCTTTCTCAAGCCCTGGTCATTGCAGTTAACTATGATATCAGCTAGTGGCCTGACGTGCATTAGAAATTCTTGCTATAATGAGGATTTCATTTTTTTTTTATAACCTGTGCTTATTCACTGGATTTATGAACCGATTTTATTTAAGCAGATTTGTAACTAAGCTGGAAAGGAAATCTGGGTAGGCCGTGACAGGGAGAACACACTGTAGACAACCTTGCATGTAGGTAAAGCCTTATCCACACAGCCAAGTGTACAGCTTTAACTCGATAGGTGTCATTAAAGAGGTACCAGTGTGGATGCAGTTATACTGGCATAAATGTACTCATACCAGTATAGCTTTTTATCAGCGCAACCAAGGCTAAAAAGGACCATTGTGATTATCTTAGTCTGACCTTCTGTATACCAGGCCAGAGAACCGCCCCATCATAATTCCTAGAGCAGATCTGTTAGACAAACATCCAACTTTGACTTAAAAATGGTCAGTGAGGGAAAATCCTCCGCAACCCTTGTAATTTGTTCCAATGGTTAGTTTAAAGACAATTTGACTTTGTTTCTAGTCTGAATTTAGCTAGCTTCAGTTTCCAGCCACTGGATCATGTTAGATCTTTCTCATCTAGATTGAAGAGCCCATTTTTAAGTATATATTCCACATGTGGGGACTTATAGACTGTGATCAAATCGCCCCTTAACTTTCTTTTTGTTAAACTAAACAGTGCGTGCTCCCTCAGTCTTCCTCAATAGGCCCGATGTTTTTTAATCCTTTAACCATTCTCATAGCTCTTCTGTGAACCCTCTCCAATTTATTAGTGATCTTGAACCATGGACACAAGAACTGGACACAGGATTTCAGCAGTCAGTTGCACTAGGGCCAAATACAGAGGCAAAATAACTTCTCTCCTCCTATTCAAGACTCTCCTGCTTGTGCACGCAAGGACTGTATTAGCTTTATTCCCTTATTATAATTCTAGGAACTGTAAGCTACTCGGAGCAGAGATCATCTTTGTGTTCTATATTCATACAGGACCAAGCTCCAGCTCTAGATGCTATTACAGTATAACTAATCATAATGCATACGAGTATATCCACAGTGGCACGAGAGGTTTATACCCTTATAACTATATTGGTTAAAAATGTCTCCCTCCACCCAACCAATATAATTATCCCAGTGCAAAATCTGTGTGCAATTCAGGCCCTATTTGCCAGGGACAGACTTTTTTCCCCTCTCCATGTAATTTGACACTGCACATATAAAACCTTGGTAGAAATAGCAGCAAATGTCATTGCTTGGTCTGAGTTAAAGTTAGGAGGCAAAGAGCAAAACTTTCCTGCTATGAAGAAAAGTTCACTTTTCTAATCCACCATGCGGGTGATGCTTCTGCACTATTGAAGGCCAAAAAGCACTACATCGACGAGGATCCGTGTCATATTCTACACAACTCCACACACAGATGAGGTGTGAATATTAGTCTGTACTTAATTCTGTACAGAGGATTTAAATACAGTAAAATAAAGTAAGTATTTACTTTCTGTATTCACTTAACTCTGTACTTTAAAGTGCTTACCTGCAACATTGACAGCTTCCATGTCCCGAAAGGGAACAAGGTCCATGATGTCCACAATACCAGCTGTGTGAATAACCAGGTGAACTCCCCGCATGGCAGAGAGGAGCAGAGCATAGTCTCGGATGTCACCTTTCATCACCGTCACGCAAGTGGAGGCTGGAAAAAACGTGTAACTCCAGATGCAGACATAAAAAGGTAGGAAGTAGAATCCCACACATACACCCCTGTTCTGCATGGGATGAATTAAACCCAGTGCCATTTGCTACCCCTGAATCTGTTCCATCAGGACAAACTATGGCCCCATGTCTT
Organism: Apalone spinifera; assembly: GCA_030068395.1. Taxonomy (NCBI): domain Eukaryota; kingdom Metazoa; phylum Chordata; order Testudines; family Trionychidae; genus Apalone; species Apalone spinifera. The sequence continues at coordinate 9,259,361 of JANRFK010000867.1, read as the reverse complement.
CTATGCCCAGAAACCTGGGTCATCAGCTGGTGAAAGTCCTTGGCTCCCATAGAACTCTGCTTGCTTGCATGCATTGTGGCAAGGGCCTGTTATTATAAATGCCTAGCACTTGTGTGCAGCATAGTACTGAACAAGTCTGAACTAATTACTTGAAGCCAACAGGGCCACACAGATACAGGTGAGCAGAGACTGGCCAAGCTGCTGGTGATAGGGGGAACAGAACTTCACTATGATAGAAGCCCAGTAGAATTTAGCAAGGATGAAGTCCTGCAGAAATTAAACCCTGTTCTATGCCAATTTCTTAAAAACGTATAGAATAAAATGGAGAATTATGGGTTGGTTTAAAAATGACCCAGGGAAATCTCCTTGCCTATTATATTCCATAAGATTGTTTTCCATGCAACCTGTGTCTTGGGTCTCCTTTCTCTTTGGCTCAGCTACGCTGCACCTGCCTACTTCTGCAGCTGCTACTAGTTGTGTGCGTACTTCAAGATTACCAATGGAAGGCTGCTAGACAACTCGCCAACACTTCATTCTACCGGTCACTATCCTCTAGTCCCGTCGAAGAGTACACAAAAAAATCTACACCACCTACTCAAGGAATGACCGGAAAAAGCACAGGAACAAATTCTCACAGACACACCCTTACAACTCAGACCAGGGATATTCTATCGTCTACCCAAGATTCATAAACCTGGAAATGTAGGACAACCCATCATCTCAGGCAATGGCTCTCTTACAGCAGACTGTCTGGCTATAATGACTCTCTCCTCAGACCCTTCACTATCAATGCTCCCAGCTTTCTTTGAGACACTATTGACTTCCTGAGACAACTACAATCCATTCATTGGTGATCTTCCAGAAAACACCACCCTGGCCGCTATGGATGTAGGAGCTTTCTACACCAACGTTCCACACACAGATGGACTACAAGCCATCAGGAACTGTATCCCCAGCGAAGCCACGGCACAACTGGCTACTGAACATTGTGGTTTTGTTTTCACTCACAACCATTTCAGATTCAGGGATGATTTATACCTTCAAGTAAGAAGCATTGTCGGGGTCCCTGCATGGCTCCCCAGAATACCATCAGTTCTGACTTAGAGCAACGATTCCTCAGCTGCTGTCCCCAAGTGCCCCTCCTTTACTTATGCTACATTGACAACATCTTCATCATCTGGACCCACAGGACGGAGGCCCTTGAGCAGTTTCACTGGGATTTCAACAATTTCCACCCCACCATCAATCTCAGCCTGGACCAGTCCTCACAGGAGATCCACTTCCTGGACATGACAGTACAAATGACTGATGGTCACATAAATACCACGCTATACTGGAAAACTACTGAGCACTATACTTACTTACACACCTCGAACTTTCATCCAGAACAAATCACATGATCCATTGTTTACAGCCAAGCTCTAAGATACAACTGTATTTACTCCCGTCCCTCAGACAGAGACAAACACCTACAAGATCTCTAGCAAGCATTCTTAAAACTACAATACCCACCTGAAGAAGTAGATTGATAAAGACAGGCGGATAACAGGGATTATTTACTATAGGACAGACCCAACAAAGAAAGCAACAGAACACCACTAGCCTTTACCTACAACCCCCAGCTAAACCTCTTCTACACATAATCAAGATCTACAATTTATCATAGATGATAGTCCCTTGCTCTCTCAGACATTGGGAGGCAGGCCAATACTCACTTATAGACAGCCCCCCAAATACTCACCGCCAACTTCACATTCCACAGCAGAAACACTAATCCAGGAACCTACCCCTGCAACAAACCCTGTTGCCAACTCTGTCCGCACATCTACTCTAGTGACACCATCACAGGCCCTCACCACAGAAGTTATACCATCAAAGGCTCAGTCACGTGCTCAGCTATTAAATGTACTATATGCCATCATGTGCCAACAATGCCCCTCTGCCATGTACATCGGAAAAACCGGACTATCTCGATGCAAAAAAAAAAAAATGGACATGAATCAGACATTGACACAGTTTTAGACTTGCAAGTTGCCATTCTCAAACAGAAAAACTTCAGACACAGACTGCAGAGACAAACTGCTGAGCTGGAAGTCATATGCAAAGTTGATACCCTGACCCAAGGTCTAACTAAACAAACACACGGAGTGGCTCTTGCATTAGAGGTGGTAATTTCCCATTCAGGTACTTCTTACCACTGTTGGAGATGAGCCTCTCCCATTCTGATTTAATTAGCACTGATGTCACACTCCCATCTCTGTATCCTTCCTTTTTTCTGTCTCTTTCTTTTTCTCTTCATTGCCTGAGGAAGTGAGTTGTAGCTCACAAAAGCTTATGCTCTTATACCCTCGTGAACTGGTTAGTGAGTCTTTAAAATGCCACTGGACTCCTTGTTGTTTTTGCTGAAACAGAATAACAGGGCTACCCCCTAATACTTTACTTCAAGAGGTTGCTCTGGTGCTCAGGCAGGATTTAGCCCATTCTTTTCTGCTGTAATTCAGAATACTTGGCAAGAGGTTGGCTTTTTGTGTTTCTTGGAGTGTCTCTAACATGAGTGAAAGGCATTACCAGGGTTGATTTGGCATGGAAAGGCGCTGTCCCCTTAACTTGGGGATATGAGACTCAGAGAGCACCATACTCCTCTCTCACAACAGGGTAGAATGACAGCCATGACAGGATGGTGGCCAAGGCAGCAGATTTCTGGCCATTTTTCGGCTAGTGCCTCTATTCCTAGTTGGATTAGACCTGGTCTCTGGTCAAGGTTCAGGGCCTGCAGTTACAGGCTACTCCTATACACTGTACCTCTACACCGCCGTAAATGTCTCTTCAGGAAAACTCAGCCTAGAGGGGACCAGCATGAAGGATATGTGTCTTCTACAGCCACAGCCCCAAAATGTGGCCTGCGGATTGCACGTGCAGCTACAGTCTATCTAGACCCGTCTAAAAATGCCATACCCGTTCGCAAATACTGACTTGCCCTGAGACCCAGGGTGGAATGCGGAGATGGCTGCAAGGTGAACCCTGACTGAAGAGGTGGAGAACCCCTGTGAACTAAGGTCTAAAACGTAGTCAAGGATAGAGGGAATTAGGGCTTCCGTAGGGAGGGTGCGTCTACACAGCACCTGTAGGGGAGCCTGCACTACCCAGCGTTGTCAAGAAATGGTGATGTCTGCTTGGTCCAAAGTACGGATTTCTGGCCTGTCTCAAGTCTGGTGTAACAAAACACGCCGGCAAGGCCCGAGAGTCAGGAATTGTTCTGCATAACAATGCAGATTAAGCCTGGTACACGAGACCACGTCAAGAACACAGGACAAGTGGCTTTGTACTGGTACTTCTGTTTCTGATGAGCAAAAAGTACAGATGCAGCCATGAAACTGTTAACTGCGCACATAGCAGCAACATCCAGAGCAGCGGGATGTACCCCAAATAGGGCATTGGGCTTCTTACGTATCCTACACAATACGTGATCAATTGGTAAATATTATTAGAATCACCATGTCTCTCTTTGCTATAAATTGGGTTGAGTAAGAACAATTGGTGGGAGGGAATGGGCAGGATTGACCCACACGTGCTGCTCGATGTAACTAGAAGTGATTAGGCCCTTCACACTGGCTATATCAGTGGTGGCGTCCCTATGGGTGGGAAAAGATGGCACCACAACCTCCTGCTTGGCACTATAGGTAGCATACGGGTGAAGTGTAAGTGAATTAGGCTTTATTATTGTATATAGTAGATCTTTTAGTAATTGCTTTTGCATTGCTTTGTGCTATATTATTTGCTTTAGCATTTATAGTATTTAAGGTTTAAATTGTATAATCATTGTTCTTTAGTAATTGTAGCTGTATTAACTGCTTAAAGCTTACAATAAATAAGAAAGTGGTTAAGTATCCCTGAAGTGTACTGGTTTCCCTTGGATCTAAAATAAATCAAACCACATGACAATTGGCATTACGAACAGGATCCGAGGGACCCAGACAGGCTCAGGAGGTTTGGGAACTACATCACTTTCCAGGAATTGTAAGGGAAGAAAGGATAAGGACTGGGGGATGATGCTGGAATGGGCACTTGATAACCTCTGGACTGTCCTTGTGCAGTTTACAAGCTGAACTCAGCTGCTGATCAGCTGGGATTGAGATAGAAGTGGAGTAATTTGGTAAAATCTGGGGAAAACATGGATTGGCATTTGTATAGCAATAGGAAGCTCTAAAGAAGAATAGGAATAAAAGTAAAAGAGCTAGAATTTTGCAATTAATGTAAGATGGTTTAAAAAGCATTCCACTGTATTAGCTTCCCAAATACATGAAAATTTGGACTTACCCCAAAAAAGGGAACCAGAAGTTGTGATGACTAATTAAGGAGCCCACCCTTCTTTTGCTAAATTAGTAATGGACAAAACCTGTGTCCGTGGAAAGGGGCCATTCTGCAGAAAAAGCAGGCCCAAGCCAGCAAATAAGCATGCGCGTGCGTGCGTGCGTGTGAGAGAGAGTGAAACTCTGTGGAGTCTGGAAGGAATTGAGTAATTGTTGTAATATGCTAAAAGGAAAACTGTTATAGGAAAAGATCCTTTGTTTCTTTGCAGCATTTCTGAAGGAAAAATGGGCCCTTTTCCAAAGGAATATCTGCAAAGAATCCAGGCAATCTGATTTAATAATTTAGCCATGGTCAATTTAGTGGAATTCGCTAAAAGAGCGTAAGGGAGTGTAATGTTTGTATAGCTATGAGGAAATAGTGTAAATAGAAGTTGAATGTGTGCATGTACATGTATGTATATATTATGTAAATATGTGAGGTTTCTAGGACCTAATCAGTGTTTTTGTATGTTTATGAAATTCTGTTTTGTAGGTTTAGGTAAATGAATTGGTTTTGTTCGAATAATGCCATTTCATTCGGAGTTGCAAAACTGACAAGACACTTTTGCCAGATATTGGTAACTAGTGTTGCTTAGGTTTTTACATCTAGCATTTAACCCTTAAGATAGCTCAATGCTTTATATTTTTTATAGACCAAGATATGCCTGTTACAAGAGGCAGCCAGAATCAGAAACATGGGGAAAGAGACTAAGGGAAGAGACTCCGGATTTCTTGTTTTTGGCAAAATAGCAAACAAGCAGGACTTTAAAGTTAACAACAATCAGAGCGCTAAAGTTTATTTTGTCTCTTTTAAGGCAGAGACTCTAAGCTGCTGATAGTTTTGAATATCAGAGCGAGCCAAATAATGTCTGTGTTTGAATACAAGTGCCAGTACAAGAGGAATTTGCTCTCATGCATGATACATCTATATATTTTTTAATTACCCACACCTCCAGAATAAATTAAAGCCTATGCAAAGATATCAGAAAGACATGGAATACACTGGCATCAAAGATAATTTTTTTAAAGGCATAGAAAACATCCACTTGTAAGAAAATTGATGCTAACATTATTGTTTAATCCTGGGATAAATGTAATGTTTATAAAGTAACCCTGAAACAATGTATAATGAATATGATTTTGTTTGGGAAAAGAAAAACCCTTTAAGTATGATGAAGTGGTAGTTGGAAATAAAACTTGGTCTGCTTATGAAACAAAAGTATAGGGAAGTATTGGAGTAACTTAAGGCAAAGAGAGAAATCAGCAAGAATATCTATAAAAGAAAGAAGTATTCTAAGATATAATGTGCCACCCCCAAGGGAGTAGAAATGTTTTCTTTTGTCTTTCAGAACATCAGAAAGAGCTAGTACCAGCTGAAGCGCAATCAAGAATAATATGAATTAATTGTCATGACAAAAATTGTGTTTTGTGTGTTGTTGCGTCTTATGTGTTGTGTCTCATGTCGTGTTATATGTTTGCTGTTTTGTGTTGTTTGTCTCAATGCTAGCATTATCGTGTATTGTTTTAAGAAAAGAGGGGATACTGTAATAAGCAGGAAAATCAATGACTCACTAATCAGACTTCTTCCTACCCTTCTGCCTCCTATCGCCAGCTAAAGAGCAAGAATCAGGCGGTGGCAGGGCTGCAGGGTAGCAGAGCAATCTTGGTATTATATATTTGCAGGATATTTACTCACAGCTAGTACACTTAAGTGTTTTAATTCACCCTATAATATTGCTATGTGCTATGTATCCTTATAGCAGTGTTGGTGCTTTTATGGCTGATTCTGTGTCTCTATACATAGAAAGTGGTTTCTCATGTGGCTCATATTAAAGAGCAGTTAAGTTGGTACATTCCTGACCAGATATTTTATCACTGCACACTTGACTTGGTTGAACGGGGGAGTGTAGGGGAGCCTGCACTACCCTGCCTTGGCAAGAAATGGTGATGTCTGCTTGGTCTAAAGTACGGATTTCTGGCCTGTCTCAAGTCTGGTGTAACAAAACACGCTGGCAAGGCCCGAGAGTCAGGAATTGTTTTGCATAACAATGCAGATTAAGCCTGGTACACAAGACCATGTCAAGAACACAGGACAAGTGGCTTTGTACTGGTACTTCTGTTTCTGATGAGCAAAAAGTACAGATGCAGCCATGAAACTGTTAACTGTGCACATAGCAGCAACATCCTGAGCAGCGGGATGTACCCCAAATAGGGCATTGGGCTTCTTACATATCCTACACAATACGTGATCAATTGGTAAATATTATTAGAATGACCACGTCTCTCTTTGCTATAAATCTGGTTGAGTAAGAACTATTGGTGGGAGGGAACGGGCAGGATTGACCCACACATCCTGCTCGATGTAACTAGAAGCGATTAGGCCCTTCTCACTGGCTACATCAGGGGTGGCGTTCCTCTGGGTGGGAAAAGATGGCACCACAACCTCCTGCCTGGCACTGTAGGTAGCATATGGGTGAAGTGTAAGTGAATTAGGCTTTATTATTGTATATAGAAGATCTTTTAGTAATTGCTTTTGCATTGCTTTGCGCTGTATTATTTGCTTTAGAATTTATAGTATTTAAGGTTTAAATTGTATAGTCATTGTTCTTAAGGTTTGTAACTGTATTAACTGCATAAAGCTTGCAATAAATAAGAAAGTGGTTAAGTATCCCTGAAGTGTACTGGTTTCCCTTGAATCTAAAATAAATTGAACCACACGACACAGCACCCTGAAGTCGAAATAAGATACTCAATTTTGCTATGCAAATTGTGTATCTTATTACGATTCTATTTCAAAATTACTTATTTTGAAATTTGGCACGTCTACACAGCGCCAAATTTTGAAATAACGCCCTATTTGAGACATCCCTTAACCCTCATGGAACGAGGGCGACAGGGATGCCGAAATAGTGTGCCTGTTATTTCGAAAAATATTTCAAAATAACTGGCAGTTTGTTAAGACCTGGGGTAGCTATTTTGGGATACCTCCAGTATCCTGAAACGGCTGCTCAGTGTAGACATATCTGGAGTGTGCTCCTCTGGGAGGCCCAGATGGAGTAATGTTTCTACTTTGCCAGATACATGGCTCTAATGGAGGGTTTTCTACGACCCAGCAGTGCTTTCTAAACTCATTCAGAACATTGCCATCTGACTCTGTCAACCAGGGAGCTTCCAGGCCATGCAATGGAGAGATTGGAGGTTTAGGTGACAGAGACGGCTGTAATACTGAGTTATTAAGTCTGGGAACAAGAAGACGACAATGGGTTCCTCTACTGAGAGATTCAGGAAGGTTATGAACCAATGGCTGTCAAGGCCACGCTGGTGCTATGAGAATCGGAGATGAACTGAACTCCCACACCCTGAGGATCACCCTGTGAATCAGAGGGAAGGTGTGTGTGTGTTGGGGGGCATACAGAGTCCGGAGGGCCAGGTATCTGGAAGGCATCTCCCAGGGTTCCAAGGCTGTGGTTCAGGAAGGAGCAGAATCAGAGACACTTCCTGTTGCTGCGGGTCATGAATAGGTTGAGGTGGGGAAAACCCCACTTGTGGAAAAGGCGTATGGCTATATCTGCTCTGAGAAACCACTTGAGTGTCATCAAGGACCTGCTGAGGTGGTCTGCAAGGCAGGGGGAATGTGTGGGGTGAACCCCATTCTAACTAACTAACTAAACTATACTAACTAGAACTTGAGAACTACAACTAGAAGAACTGCTAATATGCTAACTATACAATGGAACCGCTGAAGAAAGAGAGGAGCATACTAACAACCGTCATGGGCGGTAAAAAGGAACCCACTGGAGGGGGTGGCAGGCCGACAGGAGTATATATGCATACATATGCAGGTACAACTCCAGAGGGCTCCCTTGCCAGTCCAATGGGTACCACTGAAGGAAAACCTTCTGACAATTGTGCACACCTACATGGAATGGACATGAACAATCACTCAAAGAAGAACTTTGACAAACCAGACTCCTGAAAGGGATACAGTAGTCTGGACAGGTTGAGAGCCACTGTCCTAGGCAGCATGTCTAGTAGATGAGGCAAAACAAGTTCTCTGTTTGCCATAGCTTCTGTCCTGTGCTAAACTTTTCTTAGCTGTAAGTTACGCCTTCTATAGTCAGTTCTGTTCAGGTTTTTACAGCATGCCCATCATGATAGCATTGTATCGTATACTATGCCCAGATGCCAGGAATCTCCATCATAAGTGGAACAATTGCTTCCTTGAAAGGAAGAGAGGCTATTCCATGATATTGCCTTACCTGTGGCAAACTTCTTCACCTCCTCGCTTGCCATGGAGTCAAAAACCCGGACCTCACTGATATAGTCTTGCTTGCACAGCAGCTCCACAATATGCTCCCCAATGAAACCACAACCTCCTGTCACCAGGTATACCAGCGCTTTATCCATCTTGCAGTGTTTGTGGTAGAGAGGTGCTTCCAGAGTCTTCTAAAGCCTTTATAGGGCTCTACCTCTTAGCAGGTTTGTTTAAAGTACAAAGTCTAATATGTGATTATTATCTAAAGTTGTGAACATTAACTAAATAAAAGTGTGTGTAAAGGGAAATTTGAACCATCTCACAGAACGGTCTCAGATGCTACAATACTACACATGCTTAAGCACTGGGCCTTTGGACAAAGCCTGTTTCTCTCACAGGGATACTCCCAAGTGCTATCTCCCCCTCAGTTGGAATGAGACAGGTTTTCTGCATGTAGAAAGATCTTAAATGCCAAACGTGTTCATAGGCTTTTCCAGGGGAGGCAGAGCTGCCCTGTGGGCCTGCAGAACTAGTGACAGACTTCACCAGGCCCTGGGGTCCCTGGAAGGGGCATTGCCTCAGACAGAAGGGGTGGGCTGGGGCTTGCCTCCCCCAGTCGGCCCTCAATACCGCCTGGGGCTCTGGCCACTGCGGTTGCCATGGTAATGGGACAGAGCCCCAGACCTTTCCCTAGGCACTGAGGCCTACCTTTCCGCCACACTGGACATGAGTGAAGCCCCAGTGGGATCCTTAAATTTGGCATTCCCATGTGTCTGTCTGGCCTGCCCAGAGAACACCTACTGGATCAGCACTAGCACAAAATTGATAAAGGGCTGCACCATCTCCCTTTTAGCCCAGCAGTTAGAAGCCTTCCCCCGGGATGCCGCAGACCCATGTTTGAATTGCCCTTCTACGGGAGGGTAGATTCTGAGCATTGCCGTGCTGAAGCCCCGCTTGGTCTCTCTGCCTCTCTTCCCCATCTACAGTTGGAGACATCGCTGTGCTGCCCCACAGGGCAAGGGTTAATAGCCCAGGGTATGTCTATACCAGTGGGCTCCCAACCTTTTTAAGCACAAGATCACTTTCTGAATTTAAGTCAGTCCGGGATATACCTCAGACCCAAATACCCTTGCTCTGCCCCCTCCCTGTCCCTCCTCTGAGGCCCAGACCCTGCTCATGTTGTAGAGGTGGGGTATAGGGGTGGGGAGAAGAGTACACCCTGATATCAGTATCTCCCCTCTCTGCCTTCCGCACCCTGCACAGCAAGTAGGAAACTCCTGAGGGGCAGCTCCAATGCAGAGGAGTGGAGCAGGATAGTAGTTGGGGCGGGGTAGCTGAAGTGCCGGTACTTGGTAGCCTCTGGGCCAGACCAGTGAGGATCACGTCTCAGAGGCTCCAGGCTCTAGCAATAGATTCTGATCTACTGGTTGGTGACCACTGGTCTATACTGTAACAACACATCCAGTGGTGCAGAAGGGTCTCAGAGACCAGGCTCCAGATCAACCTCAAATGGCCATAGTGCGATTCCATAGCTCCACAAGCCCGAGTCAGCTTGTCCTAGGCCTGTTGTGTTTCTTTGTGGTGTAGACCTACCCTGCTGTGACCAGCTACTACAATCAGATGGCTACTCTGCCCTGTGAGATAGCCACACAAGTGCTGCACGGGCTAGGGGCTGCTAGATCAGGCATTCTTGAACACATTCTTCTCAGTGCTGCAAAAAAGAAAGTGATGAGGCGAAGGCCTTGACTTTGGGTTCAATGACATTTCTCTATGTTTACAGGGTTGTGCTCAAACTTAGCTGCAGGACGAGGCTCGTGATAGCGGCAATGCAATCGTGCTGGAATGAGGCCAAAAAAACCCACCAATTGCTTTTTTGAATGTGAGTGAATGCATTGGACCGAGAGCTGACAACCCTTCAAAAAAGGTGCTGGAATTTCTAGGAATTCAAGACTGTCATGTGATGAGACCTCCAGGAATATGGTCAACCAAAATTGGCAGCCTGATCTGGAGACCCAGATGTAAACACTGCGGCTGCGTCTAGACTGGCCAGTTTTTGCGGAAAATCATCTGCTT
>JANRFK010000867.1:9227396-9248584 GCA_030068395.1 Apalone spinifera | reverse complement strand
AAAACTTTTCCGTTAAAAGCATTTTCGGAAAATCATGCCAGTCTAGACGTAACCTGCCAGTCTCCCTTGCACCAGCATAAACCTGGTGTAACTGCACTGCAATCAACGGCCCAGAACCTTTGTGAGAGCCAAAGACCACAGAGTGCAGAGCAGAAGGGGGAGACACAATGGGGAGTTTTACACTTTCCAAACCCCTGTCAGCAGGGTGCAAATGTAACTCAGGCCCACAGTCTCCCAACAGGTGGACACAGTAACAGGAAGGGGTGTGGTTTGTGTGGTTTCCCTTGGCCACACACTGTATTTCAGCAGGGGGGAGGGCACAAGGTGTAAGACTAACCTTGCCACCTGTACACCACAAGGATGGTGCCTCGTGGCTGAGATTTTGGCCAATGAGGTTTGCGCATGTGAGAAGTGGGCAGAGCTCTTGACAGAACTGCCAGGTCTCTGGAAGGGGCAGGGCCTCAGGTGGAAGGGGCAGGGATGTGGGCTAGCCTTCTCTAGCTAGCCTTTCCATGCTGCCTGGTCTCACCGCCTGGGGCTCCGGTAGCAATGTACAGGGAGTGGGGCTCTGGCTGCTGTTGCCAAGTCCAGGGACTGTTTAAATCACCCGATTCCAGGACAGCTGCCCCTTTTCTGCCCTGCCCTGTCAGTGTCCCTGGAAGCGGGTGTGGTACGGATGAAGGATTTGGATGGAGACGTGTACGCTATATCCTAGTCGTGTTCAGTTAGAGCTGCAAATGGAGAGTGGGGAGTGAACACTTAAAAACAAACCAACGCTGTGATAGTAGGTGTGAACTGGGCCATTCCAGAGACAGAACATTTGCTCTCCAACATTATTTGTACAAACCCCAGGGCTAAGCCATATCTGGCTGGGAGGACTTAACATCATCAAGAGAGGGCTGACTATCTGAGGCAAAGAAATCACTCCAACCTGCCTTCAGTTACCATGGGCCCCCATGAACACCATCCTGTCACACTGCTAGATTTGCCATCCTGATCTCAGTCAAGAAACTAAGAGTTGGGTTGAGTCCCTCATTTAGATACCTGTTCCAAGGAGACAAAGGTTCTTACAACCTTGTACAATAATACAAAAGGCAGTTAAAAAGAAAGGGTATGTCTACACTACAGCAGGGAAGATCAAAGCTGCTGTTGTCGATCTTCGAGCGTTCGAATTAGTGGGTTGATTGAAAACACACTAATTTGAACTAGGAGGGGCTACTCTGGTTGATGCTGGTAGTCCTGCTTCCACAAGGAGAAAGGGAAGTCGAAGGGAGAGTGTTTTCCCTTCAACTTCCTACAGGTGGACAGCACCAAAAATTGAGTTAAGGTACTTTAACTTCAGCTACGCAATTAACATAGCTGAAGTTGTGTATCTTAATTAGACTTTATCCAATAGTGTAGACATAGTCAAAGTGAAGGTGGTAAAAACGAGATTGTGACCTTTGGGAAGAGAATCAGCCAAAGATCTTGAAATACAGCTACCAGAGGCCATGTTCACTTACAGTATGTTTATTTTTCAGTGCATTACATGAAAGGTCTTTGGTATTCGTGGGTTCTTGAGTATTGTTCCCACTCTGCTCTGTAAAAAAAATGCTGAATACAAAACATTCCATATACAGTAACAAACCCCATAGCAAACAAAGAGGAATAGATACCATGAACAATAATATAGCAATATGAAAACAGAGAAGTAACCATGCAAGGGCTGGAGCTAACAGGTTGGGGGGTGGGTGAGTGGGTTATACAGTCCTTTGATGACAAATGTGCGAACCTGTCAAATGAGTTCATTATGTCACAAGAGATTCATTACTGTTCTCTTAAAAAAAATCACAGACAATATCACAAAATGCCACATATGACTTCACTATAAAAGATCAAATGATTGTAGAACTTATTACAGTTAGAAAAGCTGGGACCCCCTTGCACACACACAAAACACACGGTTATAAATAAAAAAAAAGACTGTAAAATAAATTGTGAAGAAGTTAACATTTTCTTCTACAGTTGGGAATGTGCTCTATGGACATGTATAGCACCTTTGATTTCACTCGATTTCAGAATTAATAGTAGTTAATCCCTCTTCTCCCCAAATGCTGGAGCAGAATGGAATGTAATCTTGACCAATGCAGAGGTCAGAACTTGTGGACTACAAGTAATTTCCAATTAGTCAGTCAAGGACCTACCTTTGTGTAATCCCAGGGTTTGTCTGTCTTCCTGAAGCCATCGGTGTAGTTTATTCTTTATTTCTACTTTATTCTATAGACTGGAACAGAACCTAGATCCAAAGTTTGAGAGCCAGATCTTCTGCTAGTGTAAATCATAGTTCCTTCGACATCGCTGGACCTGTCCTAGTTTACACCAATTGATGATCTGGATCTGAACATGTGTCCTCTACCAGCTCCCATTAAAGTCAATGGCAAGAACCTGTCACATCAGCGGAAGCAGGATACAGCCCTTATTTCTAGCTTATTTTTATTTTTCTTCATTGCTGTCAAGTCTTTAGAATAAATGACTATTGGATACCCTACTTCCCAAAAGGATACCAGTGCACTAGTGAAAGTTGGGGTGCACAAACTACACCTATTATACTGTGCAATATACAGACACTGCTTCAGGTTAGCTCAAGGTAAGGAAAAGTGTTTTTCTACTCCCAGAACCAATTCAAGTTGAAAAGTATCGGAGTTCAGAGAGGTACTTGAAAAATTGCAAAGGAGTTTAAAGGCAAAAGGACACACTATGGTATTGCACAATATGCATGTAAGAAAAAACACTAACATTTCAATTAAAGTATATTTCTAAACGAGCACGCATTGAAATATGTCCACCCCCTAAATTACACAGAGATGGTGAAATGCATATGCTCAGGCTAATGAATCTTAGTATCCTGCCTAAGATGGAAACTGTGGTTAGGTTGGTTTATTTAGTCACAAATATCATTTATGTCAACATATGAGGCTAAGTTTACCTTTAACTTTCAAATCTAAGACTGTACCACAGTATGGTCTGATTGACTTAATAGTGAGGAATTTAACCCTAGTCCAGTGACAATGTCCACACTATATGGTCCTATTGTTACCCAGATTAAAGATACAGTACCACACTAATAGGTGTAGCTAAGCAAAAAATTATATAGGTCTTTATAGAAATCTGTGAAAGCTGGTAATTAAAATGGTGTTGCAATCTGAACCTTAACCAGCCTTCTCACAACCAATCAATCTGGTAGGATTAATTGCAAACAATTTCAATTAACTTTTTCATCTTGCCACTCAGTTGCTTTGAATAATTTAATTAAAACCCAGAGTGCTAGTCAAATGCAAATCAACTAAAGAGGCTACTCATCAAGCTAATGCAATTGGTTTTTAATTCCCAAATACTAATTTGTGGGAATGAAACCTGTCCCCTTTAACTCATTTGGAAGTCTCCAAAAGCTCAAGGAAAACTGAACCCACTGCATAGCTTCTCTCCCCCTTCCCAAATTATATCCAACAGTCATGGACTCATCAAAATAGAATACTGATATTTCCCTTTTTAAAGATCAGTTTGAGGCTTTGCCTCTGAAGTCCTGCTATGGGAAAAGTCTTCCCTAGCAAGCTGATGAAATGCAGCTCACGCCAGCATGACCAGCATACATCATTTCATCAAACTGATTTCTCTTCATGTCTCAGGGCACGTCTACACTGTGGGCTAAAGAGTTAAGCTACGCAACTTCAGCTATGTTAATTGTGTAGCTGAAGTCGAAGTAGTTTAACTTGACTTTTGGTGCTGTCTACATAGCAGGAAATGGAAGGAAGAACACTCTTCCTTTGACTTCCCTTACTACTCGTGAAATGAGGGTTACAGAAGTTGGAATAAGAAGCCGAGCTTGCTGTGTAGACGCGCACTTTGAATAATGTGAGTTATTTTGAAATAATGCTGCAGTGTAAACATGCTCTAAGTGACCTATTTCCTGAACACATAGTTAGCATTCTTCCTGGTAATAGATGCAAGATAGGACCTCAGCTTATCAACAGAAGTAATCAACCACCTCTTGTAAATGTCTCACCAGAGGCAGACGTATGTAAATGTCTCACCAGAGGCAGACGTATAAAAATATGTGGTCAGGGAGTTTTTTTTTTAAAAGGAAACCGTTGACCAGCCCAGGAACAAAATTAACATAAGCATGGCATGGCTCTGCTATAAACCGCTGTCCTTCCACAAGATTTCGTGATCTAAATTCCCTTTCTAGAACTCTAGTCCACTTCTATGAGTGAGTGGAAGAAATATGTTAGGGTGGTTCACAGGGCTTTCCTTGTTTGTCTACCACCTGTCTTGGTATAGTTTCAAGTATCAGAGGGATAGCTGTGTTAGTCTGAATCTGCAAAAGCGGCGAGGAGTCCTGTGGCACCTTATAGACTAACCAAAGTGTTGGAGCATAAACTTTCGTTGGCAAAGACCCACTTCGTCAGATACATGTAGTGGAAATTTCCAGAGCAGAGTTGGCACCGAGGTTTGTTGAATGGATTGGTTCCTGAGTTAGAGTTATTATGGTGCGGTGTGTAGTTGCTGGTGAGAATATGCTTCAGGTTGGCGGGTTGTCTGTGGGCAAGGACTGGCCTGCCTCCCAAAGCCTGTGAAAGCGAGGGATCATTGTCCAGGATGGGTTGTAGATCACTAATGATGCGTTGGAGAGGTTTTAGTGATCACATATATACACCAGCAACACCATCACAGGACCTAACCAGCTCAGCCATACCGTCACTGGTTCATTCTCCTGCACATCTACTAACGTAATATATGCCATCATGTGCCAACAATGCCCCACTGCTATATACATTGGCCAAACTGGACAGTCCCTACGTAAAAGAATCAATGGACACAAATCAGATATTAGGAATGGCAACATACAAAAACCTGTAGGGGAACACTTCAATCTCCCTGGACACACAATTGCAGATCTAAAGGTAGCCATCCTGCAGCAAAAAAACTTCAGGACCAGACTTCAAAGAGAAACTGCTGAGCTACAGTTCATCTTCAAGTTTGACACAATCAACTCAGGATTAAACAAAGACTGTGAATGGCTTGCTAATTACAAAAGCAGCTTTTCCTCTCTTGGAATTCACACCTCCAGATTAGTTACTAGAAGTGGGCCTCATCCTCCCTGATTGAACCCACCTCGTCATCTCCAGCCTGATTCTGGCCTGCATATTTATACCTGCCTCTGGAAATTTCCACTACATGCATCTGACGAAGTGGGTCTTTGCCCACGAAAGTTTATGCTCCAACACTTCGGTTAGTCTATAAGGTGCCACAGGACTCCTCGCTGCTTTTGGTATAGTTGTGCTCTGTGCATTCATGTTTGTATTTAGACTGAGAGATGGCTGCCAACTGTTTCTAAAAACTACTGATCTCATTCCGAATTATTTATATACACATTGTCACTGGATGCAGCATTGGGCTTGCAGCTAACATCTACTCTGAATACCTTATTTTGTTGTCCGAGAAGTGACCATTCCTCTCGATCAATACCTTGCTGCTAATCATTTTCTTCTCTTCTCTTCCTGCTCTCTGTGTACTTGCATCACATCAAGGATACAACTAACCCAGAATGTAATGTACACAGCTGCATCGGAAACGGAAACATCTCTTTATGGCTGAATCTCCTAAAGTGCTCCATTGGCTTTAAGGTTCTCTAAACTCTGATAGCTTATGGCCCATTCTGTTTGATTCCCCAGCAGTCTTCTCCACTCCGAGCTGATTTGACTTGCCTAATGGCTACCTTAGATAGAACCTAGGACCAAATAATACCACTTGACTGTGGAATGCAGCCCTAGTGGTCCATAATTCCTAGTCAGTACCAGACTTCAAAAGAAGCTTAAGAAAATAAATGTACTGAAGCTTTTGGTCCTTTGCTGGGACTACGTTTACACTACAAAGTTTTATCAGAAAAAGAGACGCAATTTGCGTACCTTTTTCCAATTATTTTTTCGGAAGAGGCTTTTCCAAAATTTGGCCTGTCTACACTGGTCCAAATTTCAGAGCAACCGCTTTCGGAAGAGCCCTTATTCCTTGTGAAACGAGGACTACCGGGGCTTCCAAAAGAGCGCACCTGCTCTTCTGAAAAATATGTCAGAAGAGCAGACGCGTTCCCTGGATGTGGCGGAATTTTGCCGGGATACCTCTGGTATCCCAGAAAAACTCCAGTCTAAATGTAGCCTGGGTGTTTATATTGTTTAACTACAGCATGGGGAAATTTCTGCGTAAGGATCACTTCACCAGCTCAAGAGGTTCCTAACCAACATAGGCCAACAACCACCGCTTTCACCTATTCTTTGTAATTTGCTGATAATTTAAAGATGTAAATCCATTCACTTGGGGTGAATTTTAAACTCTGTGTGTTTGGTAAGGCCTGATATGGACGTTTGGATATAGCTATCGGTATCTATCTGGACACAGAGGCTGTGTTTGTGTGTGTATGTGTATGTACACAGAAACAACATACACACACACACACACACACACACACACACACACACACACACTTTTTTAAACTGGTGTTCAGCTAAGTCAGACTGAAATTCTAGGCATGGACTACATATCCATAGGCTGTGCCGGGTCCCAGTTTTCAGCTTGCCTCCATTCTTACCTGGGAAGACCACCTTTAGCATTAAGAGAGTGCTTCTGTCTCCATGCACCATTCATGTCCTTGATTTCTCTGTTGAGATTGCCAACAAAGGTGCTAAGGAATTACAATGGTGCCTTTTTGATGTTGATATATTTGCACTAGGAACTAGCCTGCGAATTGCTATGAATTTACTTAAGTCACCAAATAACAGAGACACAACATTTGTTCACTGGTGCCTTGGAAAGAATTTTAGTGACTGAACAATGAAAAATTCTGCAACCTATTATCAGTTGCTTTGGTCATTCAATCCTGCTATTAAAAAGTAATTTCATTGACTACATGAGTAACATTAACTTGTCCAATTTGTTTTGACAGCAGATGTGAAATTCCTGTTCGGCCTCTTAATGGGGTAGTCTGTCTCCCCAATAATAAGAGCTACTGCAAAAAGTAAAATGATTGGGCATTTAGCTGCAAGATCACAAGACAACCCTCTGATAAGAGTCTAATCCTCCTACTGTGTTTTGCCAGCACGTTGCTCCAGATTCAAACCACGAGGAGATGATGGATACTTTTAAAAATATCCACAATATAAATAAAAAACTATATAGTGAGTTCTGGCTTCTGATTTAAAGCTGGGTAAATAGTGCAAAACCTTTTCAGTGTATATTTGTTCCTAAGAAGAATTGAATTCTTCTTGGCTGCATTTATACCTATTTTGTGTTCACTCTATGAAAGCGTTCTTACAATTTTGTCATGCTTGCAATGAATGTTTTGCCAAAAGGATTTCGCTCTTTTACACTTGAATATGCATGGAAAATAATTTTACATTCGTTCATTATTTATACCAGAGATTGGATAGTAAAACTATTCATGCAATTGGGGAACAAAAAAAGATTACTCCATTCACACAACCAACCAAACACAACTCAACTCCCTGATTTTAAATTTCAACCAGAAAGCCCAGGAATAAATGAAATTTGCCAAAGATTTTGAATAAGCAACACAATCTGAAACAAAGACACTCCACAAAGAGGTGAAAGTGTCCAATTAAGTGATTACGTTTCTTCACTTTTTTGCTCTTCTCTATAAAAGGAAATATTTCCGTGGCTTTAGTGCTGTATGGAAAGGGGTATGACTGGAAATTATATTGTGAAAATAAAACATGTCTAAAAATAACCAGATGCCACCAAAATATTGCTCAGGGTTTTTGCTTTGAGCTAGGGTAGAAGTGAATGATGTTTGAGTCAGCTGTGCAGTCTTTTAAACAAATAATTTGTGGAGGGGGGGAGCAGCAAGCTCTTGGAAGAGGGCTAAGGGCTATCCATTTCCAGGGATGGCTTTTAAGAATGCCTGCCATTTGGTGTATTCTGAAGTAGGGGGAAGAGGAATTGCTCTTCGTAAGAACCTCTGAGCTACAGTTAAGACATTCCTTGCAGGAGTAGTTTAGCAGTGTCCACGCACGGAAACCTTACTGCTAACCCTGCAGCCTCCTACCCACTTTCTTCTGCACGCGGTGGTTAAGCACTAGGATACTGTATCTTTAGTCAGCGAATGGGCTGTAGAACGCACAAATGCTCTTGTTTCATTCAGTTGCTTTTCCTTTTGGCTTCACTGTCCTCCAGCAGCGAAGAGAGAAGGTGATAGGGGTGGTGCCGCTGCTCGGGACCGCCGCGTTTGATTTTGATGCTCGTTCGTAGAGAGGCGCCTGCGATCACTTCCTGCCCTGAGCCCGGCTCCATGGAAGATAACGAATCTGGAAGGAGATGAAACCAAAGGAGAGTTTATTTAGTGGGAGGAGCAGAACAAGGAACAATATATGGTGCTGAAGGCCTAAGGGGTTTCTATTATGAAGAAAACAAACTCTCTGCCCATCTTCCTCCTCTTCTCTCCCTTTACTTTTCTTCCCTTTCAGCTGATGCCTTCCTTCCTACTTCCTGACTTCCCAAAACAAAGGGAACTAACATGACCTTTGCCACCATCCCATAGCTCACTCTGCATGTGTGCCAGACTCCTTCCCCTATTTCTTTGGAGAAAGGACTGCCTACTACTTTATTTGTACAGCACCTAGCACAAAGAAGTTTTGTTCTCGGCTAATCTTCAGGCAGCACCGTAATAAACATGATTAATGATCACAGTGCCTGGTGGACCTTAGTTGGCAGCAGTTATAGATGTACCAAGGGTCATTTAAACATTTATTGAGCAAGCATAAAGACTCAACACTCCTGAAGAGTTTTATAGATGGGCAAACTGAGGCATAGCTGGGTGATGAGACTTCCCCCAAGTCACACAGCTAATTAGCAACTGCTGGCAATAAATCCCAGCAGGCTGCTCTCCCCACATTAGACATTAGCCCATAATAAGGAGCCTTTCTCCAATAATCCTGCCCCATAAAGCTAACTGTACGTTTGGTCTGTGGCCCCAGTCCTTTTCAAGTTCTCAGACATGCAACCCCCTATTTAGCACCCTTTTGCCCTCAGTAACAGGCACTTGTTTGTTTCACTGCCAGGAGGCCAGCCTTCCTAGCCAGACCTCCAGCATTGGTCCGTTCCCATCGGGCAGCATTTCTAGTGTATGTGCGTATCCCAGTGCCTAGGGATGTGTGCTGTGCTAGCTGGAAATGAGCACCGCCAAAAGTGGGCTTTTTCCTGTATCCTGCTGTTCTGTGCTGTAGGGCTGGCCAATATGCTCTGATTATCTCACCCTTCCATCCTGTTGCGTGGGGAAAAGTTTTTGTTGGTATGTTTTGCTTTGTTGCTTGGGTGGTTATTTTGGTTTCCAAAACCACACGGAGTCTGGCGCTTTGACTGACAATGAGAGCATGCAAGTGGCATTTCAGCTGGAGTGTCCTGCATTGAAGTCAATGGTGAAAATCTCAATGCCGAGAGGAGGAGCTGGGTTCAATTCTTAGTGTCGGCTGATTAAAATGGTGGGGTGGCCTTAGAGGTGAAAGTAAGCGGATACGCCCTGGTGCGCAGCTCTGGCAAGAGCTGCGGCAAAAGCCAGCAGGGAGCTATTTAAAAGCTGGCAGGGACCCTGGTTGCAATAGGACAGTACCTGTAAGAACTTTTAAATTTACTTTCACTACCGAGTGGCCTCATAGCTTGTGGGGGCTAAATCTGCTCAGTAAATGTCAATTTCACTCCACTGGGACCACTGGATGCAATTAGATCTTTCTTTGTACACTGCTTGTGCAATCTTTCTGTACTATTTAATGAAAAACTCTGTGTTTCACCCTAAGCAGCTACCAGCATTCAACCTTCTTTGGCATGAAAGAATGAACAAAAAGGGCCTCTAACACCAATTATTTATATAAATAGGTGAGTTCACTGGGAAATTGACCCTAACCCTATGCCAAGATAGCATAAACCTTTGTATTTCAGCACGAATGGCAAATTCTGTGCAAGAATCAGATCTGGCTTCTGACTCATTTTCGGGTGCAATTCATATTGTTGGTCTTAATCTATAAAGCTCTAAGACCTAGTAGCCTTTAACATGATCTCCTACTAGTTGATATCAATGGAAGGGATGGAGCTAATTAATTTAAATATCTGGGAGCAGGGCTTCCTCCATGAGTGGCCCTCCACTGTCTACTTTGCTTTCCCCTGACCAGTGCGGGTACAAAATTTGTATCCATATCATCATCTGTACCTGCAAAAATGAGCTATGGATGCAGATACCAACAGATGGAAAGCTGATATGTTCAAATTTGCAGGGTTCTAGATACAAAATTTGTATCTGCATCTGCAAAATAAGCCATGGATATCTGTATCAACATCCGTGGATATCAAGTGGATATCCGCAGATTTGCAGGGCTCTACTGATCCAACAACCTGCATTTTCTAACACTGAGGAAGTGCTCTGAATCCAGTTTACCACAGAAACACAGAATACTAGAACTGGAAGGGACCTCGAGAGGTCATCAAGTCCAGTCCCCTGCCCTCACGGCAGGACCAAGCACCACCTAGAACATGCTTGATAGAGGTCTGTCCTACCTGCTCTTAAATATCTTTAGTGATGGAGATTCCACAACCACTCTAGGCAATTTATTCCAGTGTTAAACCAACCTGACAGTTAGGAAGTTTTTCCTAATGTCCAACCTAAACCTCCTTTGCTGCAATTTAAGCCCATTGCTTCTTATCCTATTATTAGAGGTCAAGGAGAACAATTTTTCTCCTTCCTCCTTGTATGGAGGCCTTTCCCATTGGGTTGCCTTGCGGTTGCTCAGCCTTTAATTGGCACAGGGTCTATTTTGTGATGTATTTATGTTTTTAAATTTTACATAAACGTAGACTGAGACAAAGTCTGAAATTAAATATAAAATCAATTCTTATGTTTAGTGTCACCCCTTAACTGATACAATTACACTGCTATAAAATCTTGTTAGTAATTTATGCTAGTATAAATGGATACTCAAAGTAAAGGGCATTGGAGAAGCACATCCAACACCAAGTGCTTGGAGTTTTAGATGGCCTGTGTATTCTTCCAAAGGAAAGTGTCAGTACCAAACAATGCTGCATTTCACTAGAGCAGGTTTATGCCAGTCATGAGTTGATGTGATCACTAATAATGCAGAGTTTGTCACATGCTCATGTACCAACCAGGATGCCAGTATTTTGCGAATTCCTCACTAAACAATCAAGTATGTTTCCCAATGTGCTGAACAGCTGGAAGGCAAGTAGATATTCCCGCTGTTGGCCTGGGCTTAGAACATCTTAATGTCTTAATGTCCCCAACTTTGAAGCAATTGTATATCCAATTAATGTAAATGTTGAGAGAACAACAGGCCCTATATATTCTGGCTACTTTCTTGACTGTATGTGAACATCTATATAGAGAATTTCCCCCCAAATAATCTCTTTCCCGCCTTCCTGTTGTTTGAACATAGACTCCCCTGTTCTTAGTATTTCGGTTGCACCTAGAGGCTTGAATCATAGGACTTTGATTGTGCTAGGTGCTATTCATACAGGGTGAAAAACAGACCAAAAAAAAGTCAGTAATAAGTCAGGAAGAATGGGGACAGGAAGGCCAAGACAGATCAACACATTCATGGGTTAAATTTCCAAAAGTACTTAACTCCTATTTTCAAAAGTGACCCAGAATTAGCAGGCTGACTTTTATTGACTTTCAATTAGATGCATGCTCTAAGTGCCTAAGTCCCTTTGGTCCATTTGAAAATTTCACCAAAGCCATATAACCCACCAACATCCCCACTGACTGTGATCTGTTGTCATGTGTATCCCTGGGGGAGTGGATTTTGCAGAGAGATTTAGAAGAGGGCAAGGCCATGCCTTGCTTTATGTATCTCGTGAGGACCCGCATGTCAGCCACACTGAAGGAAGTAAAGGGTGCTTGGCCAAGAAGCATTTGCGTTGGTGCCAAGAGCCCCAATCAACCTCTCAAAGGCACAATGGCAAACGGATCCAACATTGGCAAACATCCACAATGGCAAACAGATCCAAACATTTTGCCCTCGCTCCATTTCTGTAGGAAAAACTTATGCATAGCAAGCTATATCTCTGTCAATGGAGTCCCAGCTCCAAACCAAGTGATTTCTCTTTGTTACAGCAGAGGAAACTCTGAGCTCTGAGAATCGGAAAACTCTCCTCCTCTGACAAAAGGTAGTAGTGGGGAGGGAAATGGCTTCAACCGAATCACTCCGAGTACTGAGGGCTTCATTTTCAATAAAGAGAACTCATGAATCTAAGAGTCTCATGTTTCCAAAAATCAGTGTTCTCTGAATTTTAATCAGAGGAGCTGCCTGGATTTGCAGGCTAACAGGCTTGCTTTCCCTTTCAGACACGAATATTAAAAAGGCCCAATCCTCAGTTGATGTAAGTGAACTCCACTGAAGTCAGGGGACTATGGCGAGTGATCGCAGCTGCGTATCTGGTCTATAGATTCTTCAATGAGAACATTTTCGTAGCGGTTGCATGAAGCAGAACACAACGCAACTTGATCTGCGCTGAGCTGGAGCGGTACTACGGACTGTAATACAAATGTGTCTGTGGGCACTGGTGTGAAGACAGAGCAACTCCATTGGAGCTGCAGGCCCTCCATATGTGAAATTCAGGCACGTTAGTCACACAATTATGGATTTAGGAGCCTCACATTAGGCACCTAGTTTTTTTAAATCCTGACCTAAATGGCTACTGTGTGAACTAGCCCTCGAAGCCAGGTGAAAAGTCATACTCTAGAAGCAGTGTTTCTTAAACTCTGTTCCATGGCACATCGGTATGCCATGAGGCAGTCGAAGGTGTGCCATGGAGAACAACAGAATTCAAAATGGCTGCCCTTAAGTGGGCCGGCAACCTTTTTACCTTTTTTTTAATTTTTTTTTTTTGTTCAAGAACTTCCCCCCGACCCATTTTTTCCCCCTCAATAACTGTCCCCTGGCTCTTCCCCCCCCCCCCTCCTTTTTTGGGGTCAACAAAAAATCCTTGGTGTTCCTCATAAAAAAAATATTGTTTAGTGTTCCTCGGTCTTAAAAATTTTAAGAAACACTGCTCTAAGACTCTAGAACTAGCCAATTCCAGCAGACAGCATGGGAACCGAGCGACTGCTAACTTCTCCAGAAAAGCCACTGGCTGAGACATACTCACCATGAATTCCTATCATATGCTCTAGAATTAACACCCTCTCAGCTAAAATCTTCAGGGCTTCTCGAAGTTGTTGAACTCCTTCTCCCTGCAAGAGGGGGAAAAAAATAAAACCTGCATATGTGGCTACTGCATATGTACATTTTTTAAGTTCATAAGGCAATCCTCCAAGACTACCGTGATAATGTAGCCCCTGACACTGCTAATGATTTCATAAAACAAAAACCGGTTACAAGTCTATGGAGAACAGGGAGATGTCTCCCTACACATCCAAAAGAAAGCAATGAGGCAAAAAACCTCAATTATCAACCCAAATTCTGGCACCTCTAAAGTTTAGAGAGGTTTGGCTCCAGCTCCAAAATTTTTAGTTGGCTCTGATTTCCATAGTGTGCCAAACCATTAACCATGTCAATTTGAATGTTGTCAAACAATGATGCTTGGATTGAAACCCTGTGGCTTGTGCCCATTTCCACTATTTACTTTGCAATTAAAATATTCTTCGCTAGGCAGATCTGAAATTTGTTCGGCGCATCACTTGGGTGGGCCTGGCATTCCCTGCAGTGAGTACCACCAAACTGAAAAACGTTGCAAGACGTTTTGCTGCCATTTGTGAAATCACCCAAGTAATAACTTGGGTTGGGGAGAGAGAGTGTTGTCTCTTTCATGGCTGGGTATCAAATATCTTCCTCTCGATTAACGGCAAAGCCAGGGATCAGGAGGCAAGCAAGAGCGAAAACCAGACTTTGTCAAGGGCCGTATTCTACAGGATATGGGATCCAATCGGTAGTTGATGAGGCACTGGACAATGACTTAAGAGTCCCAGCTCAGCTACTGCCTTCCTCGTCACCTGGGACAAGTCTCAATCTAAACCTAGGCCACATCTGGAAAATGGGGATAAATAGCACTGCCCCCAGGGCTGGCCTCACCATGAGTTGCCTCAGGTGCCAGACTATGGGGGGGGGGGGAGGAGGAAATGTGCCACTAGGACCC
This sequence comes from Apalone spinifera, assembly GCA_030068395.1. Classification (NCBI taxonomy): domain Eukaryota; kingdom Metazoa; phylum Chordata; order Testudines; family Trionychidae; genus Apalone; species Apalone spinifera. The sequence goes on along the minus strand of JANRFK010000867.1, from coordinate 9,234,397 downwards.
AGAGTGTAGAAAATTGTGTCTGCTGCTGGTGCATATGTAGGTTGCAGAACAGTACCATGAGAGGCGTAGAACAGGAAGAAGGCAGAATTGAGACCTTTCAAAGTTCTGGCCCAAGCAAGGAGACATGGGGGTGTCATTTGAGCTCCCACCTCAGGTGCCAAAATGTTGTGGGCCGGCCCTGACTGCCCCATCTCGCAGGGGTACTGTAAGCCGTTGTGTCCATTAATAATTGTGTGGTGCTTAGACACTGATCAAACCAAAACCACTTGGGTCCAGATTTTGAACATGCCCGTGCTCCTGGATACTGGAGTCTGAGATTAATGCCACCTCCCTTGTCTGCTCTTTTATCTTTGTGATCCCCTCACTCCTCCATTTATATCACCAAGAGTCCTGCACACGGAGTGTGTTCCCAAGGACAGTAAACAGTCTTTTTGCCCCTAGAATAATCAGGCAGCAGCAGAAGTGTTGTCTTACATCAGCCCCTTTATCTCCTTCTTCACCCTTCTTGCCAGGTTCACCCTAAAATGAGACAAACAAATTTCCATGTAACGGAGGAGATTTTGGCATCCAAAATAATTCAAAGCCCTTCCCTCAAAAAAGTCCCCGCAGTGGAAGGCAAATTGAAACCACAATTTCTCAAAGTTATGTCATCTGTCCTTTCCGATGGGGGCCAAATTCAGCTCCGGTCTAAGCTGTAAGAACTCCCGCTTGCTTTGCTGTGGGGGGTGTCTTCCCATTTACACCACTTGGCCCAGAGTGACGTGAGCTATATGACAGTAGCTTTGCAATGAACCACTGTATGATGGCTGTAGCCAGGGACCTTGACCAAACTGTACAGGAAGTGCGAGGCTTTCCCCGTAAGCAACACTTTACGTTAAAAACGGTACGGAGCTACCAATAACCACCTCCAAACATGCACACTTTGCTACTAAGTTGATTTTTTCCAGAAACATTCATACTGACTATGCAAGAGTACCATTTATTAGCCACGTCGCCTTCAAGCTCATTACATTTTTAATGAAGAAAGATCCCTAGTTTACTGAGACAGTTTGTCTGACAGTCTCCTGCTGCCCACTCATCTAATCAGGAAGTGTCTGCATTTCCCAAGCAGCAGATGGCACGCACAGATTAAACCACAAGCTAAATAAAGACTAACAGAAAGGTCCCTGAACTGCTGAGTAAGGCGGCTGGGATTAGAGCTTGGCTCTTCAACCACATGGGGCATGGCAGAGACATTTCAAGTGAAGCAAGATAGTAGCAAAAGAGTGGAGAATGCCATTTCAGGAAAAACAAGAACTGACCTCCCTCCCCAGCCCCACCACAGTGGCACCCAAACTGCCAACTGTTGCATTAAAAAGCCTCTGCCTGAGCTTACTTGATTTATATACATGGATTTTCTGAAACTACACTAAACGTAAGGTCTAAGGTTTTAAACTGCAACTCATAGTGATCTTTGTCAAACCTTGCAACTCACTTTGATCTTCGTAAAACTTTGTAATCTTTGTAACTCTCAGCCACCTTGCTTGTAACTTGCTCTAAACTGCATTCTCCCCTGAGTGTGTGTGAGAGAATGTGTCTGAAGAAGACTGGGAACAATGGAGCACATGGTGATGAGTCATCACAGACGGCTGCTTTTGCTGGATAAAGGGAACTCTGGGCATGCTCCCTGATGACGAGGTGAATGGGTCACAGGAGCCATTCAGACACTATATAAAGAGAGGGAGCACATGTGAGACTCTCTCTTTCTTCCCCTGCTCCTGAGAAACTCCTCTCTACAGCCAGTGTCTCTCCTCCTGACCAGCTTCTCCAGCCATGATGAACAGACAGACCCTCCAGGATCTACATGCGTTGGCTCCTTCTGCAACCCATATCCCTGTGTGAGTGCTTGAGGGCAGGAATGAATGTGTGTGAATGAGTGAATGAATGGAGGTGTATGTGTGCTTGTTTGTTTGTGTGTGTGTGTGAGAGAGAGATAGCTCTGTATCTTCTTTAGTTTAAACCTTTGGTGGCAGCTCTATCTTCTTTGGTTTAACCTTGTAGTACAAATAGTGGAGTGCTAATTCCTCAAACTATAAACCCATACTACTGTAACTCTGGATGGTCTCCAGTGAGAATATTTTTGGGGTAACACCAACGTTTTGTTCAATTTGCTTGCTTCCGCCTGTTTTTCGTTTTCACTAGAACTGCAATTGTAAATGCTGTCTTAGCTTGAGTCACGTCATTCCAGAGTAGGGATGTTAAAGACCAGTCGATTAATCAACTATCCGATAAGCATCCCCCTTGCTGCCTCTAAAAGATGGAATTTTCATCGATTAGTCGACTAGTCAATTAACTGCATTTTAATATCCCTATTCCAGAGGAGTCCCAGCCTACTCAAAAGCTGGTAGGCTCAGAATTATTAGAAGAAAGCCTGTTTTCCAGAGATTTCCAACCCAGCCTTGCAGGTAAAGGAGGTTTGGAGAATTCAGGCTTGCTGGTGGAATTTCAATTACTTAGCCACGCCCACACTCTGAACTTGTAGGGGGTGTGGCCTTGGGGAGGGAGCTGTCTGTTCAAGGTTCCAATGTGGGAGGCAGCTTTATTATTACGTCAACAGGAGACCTGGTAGGAAGCAGTTCCTGTGGGGATGCTCTGAATTAGCATGTCCACCCTGCTTCACAGGCCATGACCCCTTCCTGGTCACTGCTGCCCACTTAGGCAGCAGGAAGGTTTCATCCACCTTGCCACAGCCCCTCTCATCCCTCTTTGTGCCAGCAGAATGTTAGCAGGAGCCAGCCTGGGAAGGCAGTCAGCAGCAGACACAGACTGTACAGCACCTAGTACAACAGAGTCATGATCCATGACAGGCTCCACAATACAGATAACAAGTATAGACGCGGCTAGAGCAAATATGGCCTCATTTGAGCAATGCAGAAATGGTCCATCAGATCCATCTTCTGCACAGGTCTTTTGCTACCAATTTCTCGCTCCTGAAGGAAAAATTAAAATTGGTGAAACTTCTAGACGACTAACCCCACTCCTAGATCCAGCCCAAGGGTGGAGGAAAGCTATGAGATCATGCAGTCCACTTCCTCAGCCCTAGGGCAGGTGTACAGTATTTTCTACTGCTTTGTCCACTTAACTATAAAGTATAGCACTAAAAATGTAGTGTTTCATTTGCAGATCTTGGCACTACTGTCTCCTGAGCTGGTTGTTGTATGACCATCTGGAGAGAACTTCACAGTCCACACAAGTGATATTTAAGGGGCTGGACATCTCTATCACACACACACACACTCTTTGTCACCCACACACACACACACACGTGTACAACACTTACAGGCAGTCCCTTATTGACCCTCTCTCCAGACAGGCCTGCTTGCCCCTGTTGGAAATAAAGCAAGTGTCATTTTTGTTTCCATTGGATGAAAACAAAATGTCATGTTACCAGTGGAATTAAAACGGCTTAACTAAGAAACAAACTCGTGAGACGATCTGGAAGTTCCTCTCTCTCAGCGTGATCTCTTTCAGCATTCAAGCAGGCAGCTTGCTGGGCATTAGCTCTCAAACACCAGTTCTGAAGCCTCTCAACATTTGGGGTCTACACTGCGGCGTTATTTTGGGATACTTCCGGTATCCTGAAACAGCTATTCCGCGTCTTTTGAACAAGCCCATTATCTGAAATCCCTGTAAACCTCGTTCCATGAAGATTAAGGGACATTTTGGAATAGCGGTTTATTTTGAAATTTAGCGCTGGGCAGACAGCACCAAATTACCAAATAAGTTATTTTGAAATTAACTTGAAATAAGTGATGTAATTTGCATAGCTCAAATTGCATAGCTTATTTTGAGTTGAGGGGGAAGTGTAGATGCACCCTCTGGCACCCCAGGACTGTCTTTATAATATGGTTCAGGGGGTAGCCGAGTTAGTCTGTTACAGAAAAAAAACAACAAATGGTCTGGTAGCACTTTATAGACTAACAAAACATGTAGATGGTATCATGAGCTTTCATGGGCACAGCCCGCTTCTTCAGATCTCTGGTCATCTGAAGAAGTGGGCTGCCCACGAAAGCTCATGATACCAACTACATGTTTTGTTAGTCTATAAAGTGCTACCAGACCATTTGTTGGTGTGTTGGTTTTTTGTTTTTTTTGTTTTTGTTTTTTATAATATGGGTTTGCATCCTTTTTACTTCAGAGAAGTCAGCTTTGTTAAAGCAGGGAGAAATTTGACCCTGGAGTTTCCTCCAGAAATACATTCTCCCATATGGTGTAATGGATAGGCTAAGCCTGATCGGCCTTAGCCAGTGAACCAAAGGCTGTGCAAGAACTCATTATGATTTCCCTTTAAGACTCCCTCACGTGCCAGTATAGTCTCTGCCTGCAAACATGCTCATCCTCTTCTCTATAACTAGAACTACTATACTTCTCTGATGAAACATGGCTTTTTCTCTATTTTTTCTTCTTCACAGTTTTCATATTCTAAGTTTTCTGGGGCTGTTTTGGGTGAAACAATTCAAAGCAACAGTTTCAAATCCATTTGAAAAATATTTGTTTTTAGTTGAATCAAAATGAACATTCTTTTTTGTTTCCGTTCCTACCTCCACCCTCTTTTTCCCCTCTGGAAAAAGGGGGCAAGAAGGAAGTACCCCTACGGTGATTTTTTTAAATTTAAATTTGGCTAAAAAATTTGTAAAAAATTTTTCAAGAAAAATCGAAAAATTTTGATTTCATGATACAGAATATAATTTCCATTTTCTGACCAACTAGATCCACACCTTTCACATCCTTTTTTGCTTCTATGAACCTCCCAGCTGGATGTAGGATTTTGCATTTGGCAGAAAATTAGAGCTACTTTTTCATATGCACATTTTTTCCCAACTGCTTATTCACTAGTTTTATATGAAGGACCACTTTGGAACAAGCTACTATATCAAAAAAGCCTGCATTAGAGAGACCTGTGAAATACTTGGTAAGACCAGCTGTCAGAACTCTATACTGATGAAAAGCTTTCCCCACCAAAACAATACAAGATGCTTAGACCCTGCTTTGGGTGAATCAGGCCCATATGAAAGTATAAGAAATCAGAAATTAATTGTGCTAAGGCAGAAGGTGGCACATTTCTGGACAATTTACCAGGGGTCCTGGTGAATTCTCCATCACTGACCATTTTTAAATTGAGATTAGATGATTCTTCTATAAATTCTGCTCTAGGAATTGTGTTGGGGAAGTTGTATGACCTCTGTTGTACAGCAGGTCAGATTAGATTATCCCAATGGTTCCTTCCTGGCTGTGGAATCTATGAATCAAAACAGCTAATTTATCCTCAAATCCTGACAGTAAAGAGGGCCCTTCCCTGTTACTCTGCTCTGGCCTTCATCAGCTTGTACAGTCTTTGCACTTTGTCCATGCAATGCCAACACTAATTCAAAGATGCAGCATCCACTTCCCCAACCAAGACTGATGACAATGCAGCGTGGGTGGCCAGGCATTTCATGACTCTCGGCCAGCAGATATGATCTGTGTAAAAAAGCCTGCATAATGTCAGAACTATCTATTCATTGCCTGATTTGGAAAGAGCATTTATATACATGATCAAAAGGGTAAGAACAGAAGAATGCCATACTGGTTCAGAAACCAACTGTCCATCCAGCCCGGTATCCTGTCTTCTGACTCACCCATGCCAGATGTTTCAGAGGGAATAAACAGAACAGGGCAATTTTGAGTGATCCAGCCCCAGCTGTCCAGGAAGTTGGAGATTTAGCTACACAGATAGCCCAATCCTTCATGAACTTATCTTATTCTCTTTTGAACCCAACTGTACATCTGGCCTTCACAACATTCTATGGCAATAAGTTGCACAGTTTGGGTGCTGTGTGAAGCAATAGTTCCTTTGATTTGTTTTAAACCTGCTACCTATTAATTTCACTGAATAACCCTTAGTTCTTGTGCTGTGTGAAAGGGAAAATAGTACTGTCCTATTTAATTTCTCAATACCATGTCATACACAACATCTTTTACAGAAATGTTATTTTCTTCTGCCAATAAAAACTTTAAACATTGGCTTTGCGATTAATCTATAAACAGAGCTGGCTGGAAAATGGCGTTTCCATTCCAAAGGAAGTTCCAAACTTTTGAAAGTTTTTTTGTTCCAAAACAAAACAAAAAGTAGAAATCTTACTATATATTTTAGAAATGAGAGTCTATCTGTCCATCCATCTGAGAGTCCATTTGATTAAGAACTCCTCTTAAGCGGTGAGAGGTAGGACCACCACATTTGGTAGGCAGCTTCCTCTTATCATAACTTAAAGCAAGGTCAGGGTTTGGTTGCGCCAGGATAATGGGATGTGCCTGGAATTTGATTGTTTCTCATAAAATGGAAAGGTAGGGGGCTGGAAGGAGGGAGTTAGACTTCAGACTGACCCTGGGCGCAGCAATGAGCCAGAGATGGGGCCTGGAACAGCTATAACCCGCTTAGGCCAGCATGGGGTAGGGGTGGAGAAAGGGACAGCTATCTACTATATGTTTTAGAGTTTTTTCTGTTTACGTGTGTGTCTGTCCCTCAATTAGGGGACATCCATCCCTCCTCGGACTACGCCCACTGGAGCTACAGTGGCCAAGGACAGGCATGTCTCACGTGGACCCAAGCTGCTTCAGTGAGAGAGGGCTGGGGTTGTCCTCTCTCCCCGGGGCAGCCTGCACACTGAACCTCTCATCCACAGCCCCACCACAGAACAGTGATTTAAATGCAGAAAAACAAAACGTATTTGAGTTAAGGATCCAAGCAATGCCAGGTAAATCTTCTAGTTTCAAAATAACTCACGGAATGGAAATTAAACAATTTCTAATTAGAAAAAAAATTGTTTTTATAATGTTAAAACTCTGTTATAGTTATCATATATATAGTAGCCCAGTGTCTGAGAGTCTGTAACGGTGATGTACCTGGCCATGCCCCCTGGCCATATACGTGAGCGCCCCGCTTCCCTTCCCCTCCCGCCGGGGCCCAGCTGAGCGGCGCAGTG
>JANRFK010000867.1:9168390-9214049 GCA_030068395.1 Apalone spinifera | reverse complement strand
GGGTGCCTGTGTAGACGTAGCCACTGTGTCTGCACAATCTATTCTATTCAAATGCTTGTACCATCAGTATGTGAGGTTCCCCAAGACTTCTTCCAATTGGTTCTCTAAGAATTTAGTTTTGGGCTACAGACTACACTCATGAATCAATCACCAGTAACACATTCACAGATTCAAAGTCAAAAGGGACCACTGTGATCATAGGGTCTGCCCTCCTATATAAGAGAAGCCAGCAAAAATTCCTGGTTGAACTTGTGTGGATTCTTTTAGAAAAACTTTGAATCTTGATTTTAAAAACTGCCATTGTTTTGTCTGATCAAAGTGCTCCTATAAAGTAGGAAATACCAGGGATTTTATAGCTTTTTAAAAAAAGTAAAATGGCAGAGACTATAATTCAGGGGGAGATTACTCAATGAGCCAAATATCCAATCCTGATCCTGTGCCCATTTCAAGTCAATGGCAGTACTCCCATGGGAGACACTCTGCTTTGAAACATTCTTTCCAGGAATGACTGGATAAAATCATTCTTTCAAGGACAGAGAAATTGGCCCAGGTCTCTTTCAGAAGACTAGGGTCCTGGCTGTGTTTCATAGCTACTAAGGAGAACATGGCACTTTTCACAAATGTATAGGTTTGTCAAAAAGTATTCTTTCCCTCCCACTCTTCCATGCTGGCTGATTGCTGCCCTCCAAGAACAGACACCGTACTAAGGATGTGAAGGACTAGTCAACTATCCAATAAGCAAATGCTTATCGGATAGTCGACAGGATAGTTGACTAGTTGCTTCCCCCCCTTACTGCCTCTATCAGATAGAGGCAGCAATGCGGGGGGGGGGGGGGGGGGGGGGGGGGGGAGGGGGAGGGAGAGAGGGGAGAGAAGAGGGGATACTTCAAAGCAGCAGTGCCGCTTGAAGCCTGGGGCCAGACCCCGGGCTACATGCAGCACTGCCCCTTTGAAACACTGCGGGGAACTCAACATTTCAAAGCTCTTCGCGGCATTTCAAAGCAGCAGCACCGCACGAAGCCTGGGGTCAGCGGTCCCCAGCTGACCCTGGGCTCCATGTGGCGCTTTCGCCTTTAAGGAAGAGGCGCCCAATCGACTAATCAAATAGTCGATTAGTCAATTACCTGATACTTAACATCCTTACTGCATACCAGTGGTTTTATATCTGTCATTTTCAAAGTGCTTTGGGATATATCAGGATGAAAGGGCCTATGGAAATATCAAATTTTACTACTGCATCAAAACACAATAATTGGTATGAACCCATATGAAGCCAAGGGTGAATTTAATGCAAAATCTTCTACCGATATCAAATATAAAATATAAAACACATAGCACATTCTACATTTTGCTAAGAGCCTGGGTACTGAACCACAATTAATTTAATCCTGCCCATAACACTCTAAATAATTTAAGACAGAGCAATGCTGCTAAAATCTTTAACAAATTAAAAATGCATCCACTCTCCTTCAGGAAAAGGAGTGTGGAGTGGGAGGTAGGTGAAGGGGAAGGAAATCCATAGATAATTATCAGACACAAAGACACTTCCTAATCCGGTGGCTGTAATTACAATAATTTGACTGAAACCGGAGGTGAGTAGAACAGCTGGTGCTTTTTAGGGGTAGGGTGGGTAGGGCATTCATTTTGCAGCACTTTACTAGCCAAAGGGAAGACAGTGCTGAGTTTCAAAGTATCACTCCCGGAACCTACCAGCAGAACTCCCTGCCAGAAGCAACCAGAGCAAGCCCAAACCTGACAGAACACAGACTGGTGTCTGAAAAGCATCTTTTCCAGAAAGCCTTTCCTTGCGCTTAAACATATCAATAAACAAACAAGTACAATATTTTCAAAAGCACTTAAAGCACCAAAATCCATGCCCTTCTGCCTACAGCAGGGGTGGCCAACCCACGGCTCTCGAGCCGCACATCGCAGGGGTGGCCAACCCACGGCTCTCGAGCCGCACATCGCTCTTTGCTCAAAGAAATGCCGCGGTTAGGGTTATGGCTCATTCAGAGCCATGAGCCCAGACTGCTCACGGCCACTCTGCACACGCGCTCCAGCGCCTGGAGGGAGAAGCACATGGCTGCGGCGGCGGCTCTGATGAGACCCAGGCATTGGGTTAGACCGGGAGATGGGATTGGTCCTGCCTTAGCAGGGGGCTGGACTTGATGACCTCCTAAGGTCTCTTCCAGTTTTATGATTTTATGATTCTATGAGGGCGAAAGGTGCCTGGCTCTGAGGGAGGGATGGGGGCAGGAGGGACTAGCTGACTAGTCCTTCACATCCCTACTGTAAACTCAGTACCCAACTACTCTTCTTAATCCATAGCCAGGTAACAGCCGGAATGAAGAGTTCAGGTTCATCACTAGGTAGAGTGATGAATGTCTTTCCACCCCCCAATCTTGACATCTTTCCACCCCCCCAATCTTGTTCCTCTGCTGAAATACTCAACAGGATCCATAAGACATGCGGGTCCTCTGGTCTCATCCAGAGAAAGCTGGGACAGGGTAGCACTGGGTGAGGAGGTGGTTAAAAACATTGGTTTCCGCTGCACAGGCTATCAGCCTGTCACACACAGATGCACCCAGAAAGATGTAGACACTGAAGGAAACCTACTTTCTTTTTCAGCCGTGGGCTGCAGCGAGTAGAGAACCCCTTGTTGGACAGTGAGTGGCAGGCCAGGGGCTGCAGGTGGCCCTGGAGGTCCCGGAGGGCCAGGGATCCCAGTTTCTCCTGGAAGTCCTCTTGGTCCTTGAGGTCCCAGAAGCCCTGCAAAGAAACAGAAGAGGTGATTTCTCTAAAGTCGGAGCAGTGCCAGCAGAGGCGCTGAGGTAAAAAGGCAGGGCAAAGCCCACCAAGCTGCTGGAAAGAATTTCATCTAGGTCTGGACATGGAAGTGCCTAATACCTGGAGCTGTCAAAAGGGCTGTAATTGGCATGCCCCCTGTTGGATGCAGTTACAGGGCTTGGGCCATAGGGTGAATTCTGCGGCCTGTCACAGTGCTTACACTGGCAAAAATCCCACTAAAAGGAAAAGTCTCTGCTCTTGGAGGATGGAATGTTCTGGGCTTCTGTGGCTGGTCAGAGATGAAACACACCGTTTACAATGACTCTAGAAGTCGCTGCTATTCAATGCGGATTGGAGCAGTGGAAGCTACCCAGAAAAAGAGTTAATATTCATAGAAGTACATCGAAGCTTCCATTTTCAAAGCACCACACAAGCCTTCAGGCAACGTCAATGGCACATAAGGGAAGCAGCTAAGTCCACATCTCTATTCCCTCCCTTTTATAGATGGGGAAACTGAGGCACAGGAAGATTCAATGATTTTCCCAAAGCCACAAAAGCAAACCAAAGGCAGACCTGGCATCCCAGTTTAACACTGCCTGGCTCCCAGCCTTTGGCTGAGCCCACCACACATTGATTCCTGCCAGGTCAGAGGTGAAAAGAAGCAATTATTAATCCCCCAAAAAGTATGGGAATTTTTTATTTTTCACAGGAATTTGAATACTAAAACATTTTGGTTTTTAGTCAAAATGCTCCAGTTTGAGTGTTTGGTTCTTTGATGAAAATAGACGTTTTCTTTGGAAAGCAGACCCTTGTGGCAAAAAAAATATTGTTTGGACAAAAAACCCTCACTGAATACCCCTTGTTATTAGTTTTAAAAGAGTGATTCTTTTTAAACAAAGTTGGCAGGAGACTGCAGAAATGCGCAGAACAGAGAGAGTGAAAATATCTGTATGGAAAAAATAGTCATTACCAACAGAATTGGTGGGAAATGTGTAGGGAGAATAAAAAGCAGTAATTTTGTCTCAGAACATCTGTTAAGTGGAATAAAAGCCTTTTCATCTGGCTTTTTGTTAGGCACCTGACAATAACAGCAGTCCAGTCCCACCCTGTCCCTATTATGGAAAAGCAGAGGATTTTTAACTTTTGTTTGAGGTGTAGGCATTCATTGCCTCTCAAGGTCCCTTCCAGTTCTAGAATTCTATGATTCTATCGCCTCTGAAATTCAGCTCACTGTCCTAAACATGGATGATCTGGGACTAAGCCTACTTCGCTTCAGCTCTGCATCTGCAAAACAGAGATCTTAACAACTAGGAATGTTAAAATGTGTTTATTCAAGTAAATGTGGAACCGCTGAAAATTTCAGCAGTTAAACATGGGGAAGGGGCAGGTGGCTTCCTGGGAGCTTGTGTGCGGGGAGCCGGCTTTTAAGCCAGCTCCCTGCAAGCACCAGCTCCTGCCTGCCTCCTCTCTGCTCCCCATGCTGCTGCCTCTGATACATAAAGGCTGCTTGTTTGGCAGTTGTCTCCATCACTAGATTTAAGAACATTCTGGGGATGAGTTAATTCTTCTAGCTCAGAAATAGACTGTTCTCAGAAGGGAGGGACCTGTCTGACTACAACCCTTTCTTTTAATGTCGACAGCACCGTTGTTTCAATATTAACAATGCACCTGACGAGACAGGCAATTAATTCCCTGTGAATTAGGCATGCCTCCCTATAATGGGATGCAGCAGTGAAAGGGTTAACCTGGAAAAAAGCTCTCTCTCTGCTTGTGAGCTGAGCAGAGACTCCCATTGGGTTCTGCTGGCATCCCAGAATAATCACCCTTCAGCTACCCAGATGTGCTAAAACAGGTGTCGACATTAGTTGAAAACTTTTGGCTGGGTGCTGGGAGGGTCTGAGGGGCTTCAGCACTCCCTGATCAGGGGGAGCTGGAGTCAACGGGCACTAAAGACACTATAGCACCTCATGTGATCAGAGAAGTTCGTCTTGAAGAAGATGAGTTTCCCAGCCAGGGTTCCTCTCCGAGACTCACCTGGTGGCCCGGCTGGCCCTCTCTCGCCAGTTTGTCCCCGGTCTCCTTTTGGTCCTGGAGGTCCTGGAAGTCCAACTGGTCCAATAGGACCTGGGGGCCCGATCTGTCCTGGCACCCCTGCAAACATTCAAACAGGAAACGAGTTGGTGCTTTAAAACACTGTCGTTCATATAAGTGCTCGCGCATCGGAGAGCAACCCATCGAGGTTTGGAAAGGTACCGCCGTTTGGTGGGAGCAGGGGAGAATGTTGGCGACCCAATGAGTGCCCGCCAAGCACGACTGCTTCCCTCCCAGATACCGTACTGCAGACAGCTGCAGCTATTGGAGATGGCAGAGTTAAATCGATTAACCAATTAACCGATGTGGGCTGCTGCCTCCTTTCTGTTCTGCCGCAGCAAAGCCTCCTCCCTAGGAGCCTGCCCCTGTCGGCTGACAGGCTCTAGGGCTAGATAGACCTTTGGTCTGACCCAGTCTGGCCATTCTTATGATGCATTTGGCAAGCTCAGGCCATTGTGTAAGAAAAAAAGACCAACCACACCAGGCACTATAAACAGTCACTAGACTTGAGTTAGGCAATGATTTTTGATGGGGGGGAGGGGGCGGAACACATCAAGATTCTGTTAAGTGGTCAAGGTCCTCACTTTTCTATGGAGGCGGTGCGGGGTCTGGGATGAAGATTGGATGCAAAAGGGAGCTTCGGATAGGGGCTGGGGTGCAGGAGGGTGTGGGGTCTGAGAGGGAGTTTGGGTGAAGGGGGTTGTGACTTGGGGCCAGGGGTTGGGGCGCAGAGTCAGGGAAGGCATATGGGTGCAGGAGAAGACTCTGGACTGGGGGAGGGACACAGGAGAGGTGCAAGATCTGGAAGGGAATTGTGACCTGGGGCAGAGGGTGCAGAGGGTTTGGTTGGTGAGCTGGGTCAGGAGGGGGTAGTGACCTGGGGCAGGGAGTAGGGGAGCAGGCTCTGGCTGGGAGACGTTAGCCAAGGTGGCTCCCAACCAGCAGTCCTGCAGGACCCTGAGGCAGGCTTCCATGCATACCAACAGCCCCAGGCTGCTCAAAGAGCCTGGCTGCCCTCTCCATGTGCCTCTCTGCTTCAGGTGCAGGGGTGGGGGAAGACTTTTATTCCCTCACAGAGGGTGGAATAAAAAAAAAATCAACTGTTTTCAGGCTCAACACACTGAGCTGCTGAGCGTAGGTCAAAATATTCCCTGGATCCTATAAAAATGGCCTCAATCATCAAGTCCAACTATTATAATTCAATCCTGTTAACTGCTGCAGACCAAGAGCAATCATTTGCTGCCAACAGCCTCCATCGTGCTGTTACAGAAGACATTTAAAGAAGATGGCATTTATTTCCCTGCGGGCAGAAAGCGCTAACGGAAGGACCAGGAGCTGCAACACTGAGTAATGTGTCAGACAAGTGCTCGTGCTGGTGACAAACAGTGTTACCAGCTCAAGAGAGACAAATACAAAACAAAACAAAAATGATACAAGAAAAGAGAAAATAAAACTGGTAGGTCAGGTACTTAACTCATATAAGTCAACGCAGCTCCAGTGAAATCTTTTGGTTGGGGAAGCCAAAAAAGCTCATTTACACCATCTGAGGTTCTGGCTCAATCGTTATGTCCTTGAAAATGGCGAGAGCCAGAGACAGGAGAGGAAAAGGAGGGGAATGTGAAGACTTGAAGAGGAAGGCACCCAACTCAGAAGATCTGGGTTTTGCTTGTGGCTTTGCCAGGTGACCCTGGGCCAATTCTGTGTGCCTCCTTCCTTCATCTGGCTTGTTTATTCCAATCGGAAACTCTTCAGAGCAGGGAATTTCCGAAATGGGTGTTTTTACAGCGCCTAGCACAACAGTGTCCTAATCTCAGTTGAGCTTTTGAGGTACCTAGCTATTTGTAATACAGGTAGTCCCCGACTTATGAACGGGTTATGTTCCAAACACCTGGTCATAACTCGATTTGTTCGTAAGTCAGAATACATGATTTTAAATGCGGCCATGCTGTTCGTAAGTGTGGATTGCGCATTCGTAACTCGGGGACCGGCTGTACAGGCAAATAATAATAATAGTAAGGTGTGGATTGTTTCACGCAGACACATCTGAAAGCTGCAGCCCTGCAGGCAACAACCCTTTTCATCCCACTATTCATCTGGAGCAGCAATATGAGTCCTCTTTGTGAAGCCAGTAGTCTAAATTCCCCAGCATTTGGCCATGAGGATATATGAATGTCCACCTTGGGGAGTTAATGCCATGCCAGCAAGAGAGGTAAAACCCAAATTTTCTACACCAACCTTCCCTTTCCCCCGCCTCCTCTGCCCTGCCCTAAATTAGAGGATTGCTCTTTCATCTGACACTCAGGATCCAGGCTGTCCTGCATTCCTAGAGGCACCATCAATTCAAAAATGGACTTTGGGCACTTTGCAAGAGGAGAAATAGATCCACCAACCGCTTTCTCTGTGCCATTTGCCATGTGGGCTCCTTAGACTCTAATTAAAAGAGCAGGAGAGTGGAGAGGAAATGCATATGAAAAATACGTCTCCTATTACCCACTGGCTCAAGTCTCGGTAGTTTTTTTTTTAATCCTCATTAAAATACATCCCTGTTGATAAACTAGCTGGTCAGAAAGGTCAGAGATGCAGCTGTCTCAACAGTTCTAATTGCTTTCAAATGACTGTCTATTCTACCTCCTGTCAGTCAGGGAAAAAATATCAACCCTAGTAAACAGTAGCAAGTTTTGCTGGATCTTAGCTAGGGAAGGCTTCAGCCAGTCAAAGCTACAAGGCCATTCTGAACTATTCAAAGTTCCCTAACCCACTTCTAAAGGGAACCATCCTTGGAATGACAATGGCAACGGCTCAAGCAGGAGGAAATTTCCTAGCACTATGAGTGGAAGGTAAAATATCATGGCCATAGTCCTCTGAAGAGCAGTAACAGAATTTTAATGAGTCTTCAGTCTTGTTCCTGGACCAACATGGGTGAGGTGAAGAGCAGGTGTAGGGAGACCACAATAGCACAAATGAATGACGTGGGGAAGAAGGAATGAGCATCTCCTGGATGTATGGAGAAATGCTACTTGAATTCAGTCACTGTAGTTATCGTGCTGTAAACACTCTGCAGGACATATTGTTACAAAGCCTTGAATGCATGTTGTGGCAGCCCATCAAATTATAAACAAGGATTACATCTGGTCTGCGTTGGCCACGTGGCAGAGGGGAGGGGTGGGGAGGGACCTAGTCCAGCGGCTGGGGCCTGTCCCAATCTCGCATGGTGGGGGCCTGCCGCGTCACCGGGACCTCTTCCAGCCACGTGATGAAGGGGCACAGGGCCTGCTTGGGGGGCTGGGTCATGTGCTGTAGTCCGTGCTGCAGTCAGGAATGGCTGCCGCAATGAACCGCTCTGACCCAAAATAAAAGGCAAAACAAAACCCAATGTTAGGCCCCATGGAGGATAAAGAATGTGAGGCGGGAAAGCAATGATCAGACAGGGCCTTGGAAGCAGAAAGTGAGCATGCCAAGGTTAAAAAAACGCAACACTAGGAGATCTGTCTTGCCAAAATGACTAAGCTGGAGATTTCTTTTTTTTTTTGCACAACACAAGAGGCCTCATAAAACAGCCCAAATCTGTTTATGGTCAATTTTAATATATATATATATTGCATTGTGCCACTGATTTATTACTAACAGGAAATCTTTCCTGTTCACACATCAATAGCCTGCTATCCCAGGGCTCACTGTCAGAGAAATGCTACAGTCTGAATTCCAGAGATGAGCACTAAATGTCTTTTCTAGTGAATCCCAGGGGTCTCTAGATTTTTCACGAATGTTTCATGGTGAAAATCCCCGTCGATGAGATGTAAATATTTTCATTACAGGACACAGGACTGCCTACTGCTCCCAAAGAGAATTTCGCTTCAGTGGAACTAGGAGTCAGCCCTTAGGGTGTGTCTAGACTACAGGGTTTTGTCGACAAAAGTGGACTTTTGTCGACAAAACTATATCTGCGTCTACACTACTGCTGAGTTCTGTCGACAGAACGCGGCAGTTTTGTCGATGGTGGAAAACCTCATTCTAAGAGGAATAATGCCTTTTGACGACAGAGTTCTGTGGTCAAAGGGGGCTATTGCATCCACACTCTGCTTTTTCAAAAGAGAGTGTCTAGAGTCTCTGTCGGCTTGCTCTGTTGACAGAACTGGCTGTAGTCTAGACGTTCTTTGTCGACAGAGGCTTTGTCGACAGCTACTGTCGAGAAAAGCCTGTAGTCTAGACGTACCCTTAGTGACTACCTGGGCCAACACAAACATACCATTTAAGAATAGACCACTGAAGCAGGCAAAGGGTGGCTGGAATGTTTTTCTTTTTTCCCTGAGGTTGGCCTTTTTCTTCGTGGGATGCAGCTGCTCTACCCTGGGGAGGCTGACGAGTGTGAAAAGAGAAACCAGAAGCTCCTCACATCATATAACAGCATCCCCACTAATGCAAACACAGTAATAATGGGCTTTGAGGAAGTCACGTCCAGTTTCCTTTGACTGGAAGGATGGTTTGGGGTTGGGGGAGAGATTTAAAGACACCCTGCAATGTTCCAGGAAACAGTACTGGATTTCATTTCATTTGAACATTATGTAGCACATAGGTCACTCCTAGAGCTTTTCTTTCAGAAAGAAGGAAAAATCCAGTCTGCAGAGCAGTGCTGCACAGGCAAACTGCAGAAACTATGCATGCAAACCCCATGTTCTGCTACAGCGGGAGTGGGGAACCTTTTTGGGTCAGGGGCCGCTGACCCACATTAAAAAAAAACCCTCATTGATGTGGCTCCTGACTAAGGAGAAAGACACTTTCCATATTCCCCTCAGGCGCAGGCTACTAGATTTTGTGTGCTCCAGCCCAGCTGTGGGGCAGTAGGGGGGCTGGAGGACCAGTGTGGGTGCCCCAATGCTGGGGGTGGGTGGGCTGAGTTTCTGGGGCTGGATCCAGGCAAATTGGAGGCTGCATCCAGCCCCCAGGCCTGACGTTCCCCACCCCAGGACTCGAGTGGCAGGTAGCTGAGCACCCACGTATACCCTATGGGCATGGGAACACGAGATCTGTGCTCACAATTTAGCAACGAGAGACTTGAAGCAAATCCCTCAGTCACCCGGAGCTCTGGGGAAGACACGATTAACAAACGGTCCTTCTAGCTTTCACAGGTTGAATCAAGCTCCCAGATTTAAATAGCCTCCCACTTTAGGGAAGTGCAAATCCAAACATCACTGGCTCTATCCGTTATGAAAGTGCTTCTCTGTGGGGTTTGTTTTCTCTTTGTCATGAATATTTTCAGCCAGGCTGAAGTGCTCACTGCTTTGCTGCAGGTGCAAAGGTGACTGCAGATGCAAAATTGGAAGGCCTGGGGCAATAACCCCCCAGCTTGCAACTGCCCTAAGGTATCTAGAGGCACAAGTGACCTGATTTGTACCCAGAAGGGGCTCAAAATATGGACACAAATGTTCTGGGTGCGGCTTACATCCACTCATCTGAAAACCTTTTCCTAGAACACCCACTCTGTGACCCACTGCGGGAAAGAACAGGGACTATTTCACTCCCGGTCAAGGATGTGCTGAAACCCAAGGCAGTTTCTAAGAACAAGTTGCACCAAAACACCTTACCCATTAGCTACTGACAGAACTGCCATTTGGATTTGTACTGAGAATCCGCCATGACAGAACACAGTTGGAGCAAATGCCTGATTGTGCGCTTACCAGCTGGTCCCACCGGCTTCCTCAGCACTGTCCCAGGATTTACCAGAGGAATCGCGTCTGGGAGCAAGTCGTCATACCACGAGGCTGTTGTCCTGGCGATTGGCAGGTCGTTCTCGGAAGGGGGTGTGCGATCTGCAGACTCGAGCAGAAGAATCTAGGCACAAATTACAGGAAAACAATGTAATTGGGCAAGAGGGCTCCAGACTCCATAATGATCATTTTCGGACACAGCAGAAGAGCTGGTTGGAAATTTAAAAAGGGCAGAGGGCCGGGGAGAGTCGGGAGAGCAGAGAACTTTAAAAAATGGGAGCAATGTTCTCTTTTCTCCATATAGCTCTGCTCCATAAGCCATACTATTCCAAATGCCAGCTCTGTCTTGGAGCGGCGGAAAACCCTGTCTAAGTAAACATTTTGGTCTGGATTTGAACTGTAATTCAGAACATAAGCTCCTTGGGAAAGGGTTTGTATCTCCGTATGTGCATTATTCAGTGCCTAGCACATTGACGTCATTCTAAATACATTATGACTATTATTTCTCTGCAGCATTATAAACGGAGGCCAGGAAGAGTACTCAAAGTCAGTGGGAATTCAAAGCACTTAGGATCAGGGCCTAATTTCCCATAAAAACTGGGAAGGGGCCAATCGAAAAAGATATCCTCACCAGAGTTTTCTCTCGAAATACTATGATGGGGCAATGGCTCAGCGCTGACCTGAGAGAAATCCTAGGAAGCAGTGTCAGTGCCATTCCCTGTAGCACCATGTTTTCCCTCCTAATGATGTAGGGCAGGGGTGGGGAACCTTTTTTGGGCCACTGACCCCCAGAGAAATTAGTCAGGGGCCGCCAAACCCCTTACTGACATGGCCCCCAACTGAGAGCAGAAAGGCACTCCACCACATTGTCCTTAAACACCAGAGCCTAAAGGGGCCCTGGCTACGATCGCCAGATGGTCCCCCCCAAAAATGCCGGACAGGCAGTATTTTGGGGGGAGGGGGGAAAGCAGAGCACAGGATAATAATTACTGTCTCTCCCAGCCCACTCCCCCCATCCCGTCTGACGGGCCCAGACCGGCGATTGCAGCCCTGCTAGAAGCCTGTGATTGCGCAGAAGCCTGGTGTGGGCAGGGGCCACGGGAGGCGGGGCCACGGTTGCTGCTCTGGGCACGTCAGAAGCAAGAGGGGCGGGGGGAAGTGGCTGGGACTCCCAGCCACTCCCCCTGCCCCCTTCAGGCTTCTGCGCAATCACAGGTTCCTGGCGCCAATTGTGGCCCCACCTTCCAGCCACTCCCCCCGCCAATGCCAGGCTTCCGTCCAGTGCGCAGCCGGAAAAACCAGAGAATACTGGACATTGCACATGTCCGGTATTCTCCGACTTTTTTTTACCGGACAAAGAACGCAAATACCGGACACTTGGCAACCCTAGCCCTGGCTAGTAGATTTTGTGGGGGAAAAGCTTCCAGGCAGTGCTTTACTACACCAGCCAGGGGGGTAAGAGAAGGAGTGGCAGTGCACGGAGCCACTTTCTCCCCCTATCAGGCAGAGCCTGTGGGTCAGATTCAGCTCTGGCTTGCCTGACTCCAGCCCACGAGGCTCAGGACTCCTCTCCCCATAGTGGAAGCCAGCACTCGTACTTCAGCCCTGAGGGGGCAGTTGAGGACGGGGCACCAATGCAGGCTCCCCAGTGCTGGAGGCCAGATTCAGGCAAACCAGGGGCCGGATCCAGGCCTTAGGTTCTCCACCCCTGATATAGAGTATATCTACACAGCCCATGGCAGCAAGCCTCCCAGTCCAACTCAACTAGCAGGACTGAGCTAGCAGGATTTGCATCAGTGCTCTAAAAAGAGCTGTGCAGACACCACTTTGAATTTGTAGCTTAGTCTCTGATGCTCACTCCTGCTTCCTGAGCCTTCAGAGCCCCAGATGGCGTGGCAACGTCCAAGTTCTGCTACACCACTATTTTTCGAACACAAGGTCAAGCTCTGCCAGCCCTAAGTTTGTCGACCTGGGTTGTGTTGACGTACTCATGCTGATTTAGAACTCAAGAAGATAGGAATGCTTGACTCAAAACTACCCCCTAAATCATGGGCGAATTTTTGAGCCTTTACCTGCTGCATTGGCTTTTACATAAGTCAGGGTGTAATTATAAATACAAATGGCGACCCCCTCCCCCCCCCTTTTTTTTTTACTTACAAAAATTATGAAGTGCACGATTTATTTAGTACAATGCCTGGTGGGAGCCAATAATGCGACAAAGCCAGGAATGATGAACGTTCTGCAGAACACAGTAGTCTGACAAGGGCACAGCAGAGACTAATTAAACCGGGAGCTAGGTTCAGTGCAAAGGAATTGAACTTCTGCTGGCACGAACTAGCAGAATTTCCTCCTTGACTTCAAGGACATTATTTACAGTGCCTGGTGACTTTGTTTTTGAACATTTGGTTGATGTTGAGGGAGGCAGGAAACCACCACCAAGAAACAAGGCCACCCTGATCCCTAACTTAACTCCACTGACTGCAGTTATGTTAGCCCTGGGTTGAATTTAGTTCACCGGGCCTGTTGCTTTCTTTTTCTTCCATCCAATTATTTTCTCGTTCCAGTTTTGAAGGAACGATATAGTCTCAATTCAGAAAACACTTAGGCTATGTCTACACTGCCCATCTTTTTAAAATAAGCTATTCTGGAATAGTTATTCCAAAATAGCTTATTTCGAAATAGCACGTCTACACTACAGGGATGCCTCAAAATTAGTCTGAGGCAGGCTTCCCTAATGTAGACGTGCTATCTCTGTTTAGAGCCCAAGCAGGCAATGGGGAGGAAAAACTTAGAATGGCCCTGGTGAGGGGTGATTTCAAAATAGCAGCAGTGGAGAATCTACACATGCCTATTTCGAAATAGCTATTTTGGAATAAGCGTTATTCTTCGTAGAATGAGGTTTACAGATTTCAGAATAAGCCATCCGTTATTTCAAAATTATTTTGAAACAACAGAATGGCTGTGTAGACGCTTGCATAATTATTCTGAAATCACTTTGCTGTGTAGACTTACCATTAGGGAGAAGCAGGGACGGAGCACGAAATCAGCCAATTGATGGTGCTCTGAAAGTGCTGAGAGGGAAGGGCAGGAGAAGGTAAGTATGGGGCGCCAGTGCCCCAGTGTGCGAGAGGCCTGGGGAAATGGGGTGCACAGGCTGCAGGAGGAACCCCAATGGGACGCAGGCCCCAGGCTGCCCACCACTGGATTTCAATCTTGCTGCCCATTGAGATGAAGGAGGCCACTCATACGGCCCACTCACTAGTCTTGGTTGCCCAGCGCCGATATAAGCACACACAAGTCGCATTGGCTTGGGACTTGAGTGCATGCTTAAGTCCTTTCCTGAGTCAGCGCTTATCCTAGTAATTCACCTCCAGAACTGTTGTATAATGTAGCATTATGATCTCTTCCGCCTCCCAACTCACAGCAGCCTGCATTACAGCACTGGGGGAAATGATGCGATCCCTACACCGACTAAGTGCGGTGATGCTTGTTAGTGGTCCAATGTTAAAAGAACACATTTAATCAATAAAAACAACCGTGTCAGGTGGGTATGCAGGGCACAGTGAAACGCAGGCATCAAGGGCCCTGTAACTTATTTCGAAATAACTCCCGAAATAACTATTTTGAAATCGCGCATCCACATTCCAGGGAAGCCTTGAAATGAGTCCAAGGCAGGCTCCCTTAACATGGACATGCCACCTTGACTTAGAGCCCCAGGAAGCCCTGGGGAGTCATTACTTTGAATGACTCTGGGGAGCAGTCATTTTGAAATAGCAGCAGGAGAGCGTCTGCGCTACCGCTGTTTCGAAATGAGGGTTATTCCTTGTGGAAAGCAGAAGTTATTATTTCGAAATAATGGGCTTGGTAATGTTGACGTGCTGCTTGCTATTTTGAAATAAGGGAAGTTATTTTGAAATCACTCCCTAGTGTAAACCAGGGCCCAGTGTCTCTATCACACTCTCTTACTCTGTGTAGCCACCAGGCCTACCCCTTCTGATGGAGGTCCAACCCCTTTGAGGGGACGTAGAGCTGGCTTATGACCATATACCAAAATCAATGAAGTGGCCTGCCTGCGAAAACTATTGCCCATCCCTCATCTAAAGCACATCTCACATTGCTCTTTATAGGGACATTGAAACAATTTGTATGGTGGGGGTGCTGAAAGCTAATGGACTAAACTGCAACCCCTGTATCTGATTAACATGACTTACAGCAGCCCGATTCGGAAGCCCATTAAACACCTGCACGTCCAGGTGGAAAGGATCCGGTATTCCTTCAGCTGCCATGCTGAGAGTTCGCTGAAGAGTGTACAGTGCACAACAGAGCTCAGAGTGAAATCAGATTTGCGTCAGTTATTTTAAGACGCCCCATAAAAACACACCAGAGCTAAAATCTCACTTCTCCGGCACAGTGTTTTTTCCCCAATTTAGTGTCACCCGTGGAGGAAGTAACAGTACCCAATCTCTGCCCCCATGGGCCCACGCCAGCGTGAGAGGATGTGAAACGTGTGACGGTAACATCCTCTCAGCAATAGCTCTGATTTTTAGATAGCTGCTTGTGATCAGATGAGGTGGTCTGCCCGATGGTATTTGACACCAGGGGGCCATGTCAACAGTCTCAATGGATATACAACCTTATGCCCCTTCTCTGCTGTTTGTCCCCAAGAAGAGGAAAGCTACACAACAGAAAAGTCACTTGCTCCCGTGTGGCAGCCTGGCTGAGTGGCGCAGAAGTCAGCCGAGCACCACGGTGGGAGGCAACAGCACCGCCCAGAGGGAACAGCCAGCATTTCAGCGTTACAGAGTCACAGACATTGGGCTACTATATATATGACTAGCCAATTAGCCCGTCATAAGACGGGATTTTCAGATCTTTCCTCCACGTCGGTCTTCTCTCCTGAGCCTCTGGTCTCTCGCTCCATGTCTCTCTCTCTCCTCCTCCTACTGCCTTCGCCCTCTCTCTCTCTCTCTCTCTCTCTCCCTTTCTCTTTTCCCCCTCCTCCTGCCTCTCACTCTCTCTCCACTCTCCTCTGTCTCCGTCAGCCGAGTGCCATGGCGGGAGGCGAAGGGGGGCGGGGTGGTGACGTACACGCCCAGAGGGCGGGGCCTGGATGAGCATGCTATATAGTTTTTATATAATAGCCTTGCAAAAGCATCTATCATCCTAGGCACAGAATTTGCATGTTGTGGATGAACAGAAATGTTCAAAGATACTTTAGAGAAATTTCAAGAGATTTAAATTAAAATGTAGATGGGGGGAGGGGAGGGGATGATATTTCACAATATAAGGCTGGTTACAGAAAGTGAATCACAACATTTGCCAGCCACATGAGAGAGTCTGAGGGTCACAGGCTCAGGGAAAGAATTTCTCATTAAGTCTGATATCGATAAGAAGTGAGGACTGGGTTTATTAGGCTTTAGGATGACAGGATTTTGATTGTCATTCTTAATTATGGCAATATGTGAGAATGAGAGGTAAGCCAGAGCTGAACTTCCCTAAGCATCCTGATCCGGAGGTTAAGTTCTGCTCATTAGCAAGCCCACAGAATCCAGGTGTGATATTCACACGTGGCACTTGATGCAAAGTTTGACTTGTTCACAAATAGGCTTTGTTTCACACCTTCTCTAGTTAAAATTAGTCATGAAATTGTTCTTTGCGCTGCTGGCCATTTAAATGAGCTACATTAAATGAGCTACATTAATGCTACATTAAATGAGCCGCAGAAACCTTGGAAATGCCCATTTTTAGACTTGTACAAGGATGGTTTTAAACTCCATCCCGATTTTCATTCTTGCAGCAAGATATTAAGTAAACTGCTGACCAGCAAGTTGCCTAAAACAGTGTTTCTCAACTTTTTTTTTTAATAAAGTACCCCTTTTTCAAAAAAAAAAAAATTATAAGTACTGTCAGTACCTACAGTTTTCAGACACACAAAATTTTTTTCTGACATTGCAACACATTTGTTTAAACAATTTAATCATAGTTGAACAGACAAAATTTTTGGGTGTAAAAAGTAGAAAAATAATAAAGCACTGTAAAACCTAAAACAAAAATTCAGTTTTCTCCAAATTTCAGTTGTGTTGACGTAACCTCCCCAGACTTCTCTCGAGTACCCCTAAGGGTACTCATACCACTGGTTGAGAAACATTGGCCTAAAACATTCTTATAGAATCATAGAACTGGGAGGGACCTCAAGTGGACATCAAGTGCAGTCCCGTGTCCACAAGGCAGGACCAAGCACTGAAGTCAATGAATTGTTAGAAATGGAAATGTGCGACCTGGATTAGGCAACGGAAATCTAAGGGATTCCCTTCACTGCATCATTTTAGGGTGGCCTACCAGGCAGGTGATGAAATCTCCACCACAAGTGAGACTGACATGCAAGACCTGGAATATACATGAAACTTCAGTGTTTAATAATAGTGCCCAATCTACAGTACTAGAGGAACAGGGCTTTCCATTCTTGAGGACTTGTGAGCACTGTAATAGTACAATATAGGGATATTCAATCTCTATGAGTACTGCTGTGTTACAATGGAAACTAGTTTAATTTTATATCTTTCAAGGGAAGAGGTGAACCCCATAAAATATAATTGTCGTATGCATTTCTTAAACCTATCCCCCCCTTGGAACAGGCTAAGAGCACTTTAGCTTGTGCACTGTAATTGTCGTTGGTCTTTGTTACTAAGGCTCCACATAATGGTACCTAGTAATTAAAAAAAGATAGGGTTATAAAAGTGGAGGGTGATATTATATTCTAAATAAATAGGGTGGATTTCATGTAGCAGTAAAAAAAAATGTATAGGTCTAAACTCTAAACTTGTTTAAATTTTTTTCTTTAACCTTTTGCAGACTTCTGGGCAGGGTATCACTTTACAAGGTCTGTTTTCATGCAGAAAGTATGCAGATCATTTATCAATCACACAATGAATCAGTCAGACACAGGATTTGTAATGTATCTCTTTGCATTTAAATCACTGTGAACTGCCACAGGCTTCTTAAAAGTAGTGTCAGGAGATAAGACTCTGATCAAATATTGCATTTGAACAATAACCAAAAGCTGAGATGAATATCACACAATCCATAACCCTTGAATACAGTTTGTTAAAAGATATGGGTGTACAACAAAAGAAAACAAATGAGACCTTTTTATGTGACAATACAGATGGAAGCCGTCTGCATGCTTTACAAAGAGATGGAGAATGCTGTCTAAAGGAAGCAAAGAGACCACTTCCAGCCAGACTCTGCTGTCACTCATTCCAGTTTTACACCCTTTACACTTAAGAAATTTAATCAAGATCTACACTGGTGCAGCGGACAACAGCACCCGGTTCAATGTTTTTCTAGCTAGAGGAAAGCCTGTCCTCTGTGTTAGGGGTGAAAGAACAGCCACTCCCAAAAGGCACAAGTAGAATCTGGTCTCATAGGCTGTGTCTACACTGAAGAGCTATTTCGGGATACCTCCGGTATCTCAAAATAGCTACTCCATATCTTAAGAGCAAGTCCACTATATCAAAAAATATGGCTTGCTAGTCCGACGTCCCTGTAAACCTCATTGCACGAGGCTAAGGGACATTTCGGAATAGCGCCTTATTTCAAAATTACCTTGAAATAAACTGCAATTTGCATAGCACAAATTGCGATGCTTATTTTGAGGTAAGGGTGCAGTGTAGACACACCCTATACTGATCTAAAGCAGGAGTACCTCTGCCTAGGTCAATGATCTTGAAGCGGAGTAAAACCAGACTAACTGTGAATGAAGCTGGGCCTTGCACATCTGTTACTTTTCGAATTTCTTCCCCTCTCTGCTGCCTTTCACCATCCACTCTGCAATTACTTCCCTTGCCCCTTTTCTGATCTGCATTCACCCTGTTTTTCTCTCCTCTTCCCTGGATTTTATTGGCACTAAGCATATCAGGAACCCGATACCCGATCATTAGTCAAACTTTCAAACCTACAACATCCAATAAAAAATACTAATACTATCTAACTCTTAGGGTACCTCTGCACTGTAATACTATTTCGGGATACCAGAGGTATCCTGAAATTGCTACCCCAAGTATTTTGAACGCAACTGCTATTGTGAAATATAGCAGATGCGCTATTTCGGCATCCCTGTAAACCTCGTTGCACGAGGGATGTCTCGAAATAGTGTTTTATTTTGAAATTTGGCGCTGCGTAGATGCACCAAATTTCAAAATAACCTATTCCATAAAAGAATCAAAATAAGGCGAGTGTGCATCTTATTTTGAGCCCAGGGTGTCCTGAGTTCAAATCCAGGGTTCTAATCTTCCAGACCATACAGCTTTCCATTGGAGTGGGCTAGGAGTGGGGTGACCTGACTCTGCCTATCTCTAGTCCAGGCACAGCATAAATCAGAGCAGAAGTAGGAGAGCTAGGAAAGCAACCTGAGTTTGATTCACTTTATGTCATTTTACACAACTCCTCCTTGCACGGACAGTCACAGTGCTAAATATGGCAATGCCGGACCAGTGCCACTGAGAGCCAAAGGCATTTTGGGAAAATGAGAGACGTCTACCTCATGCTCTCTCTTACCCTCAGCTGGCCTCTAACCATTGTATCTTAATGATTCCCCTTTCTGTTTCTTGATTAGTTATAGCTGATGCCAACCCACACATGGCTCATTACAGAATCAGGGGTTATTTTTACTGCCTCTTTAACATCAATCCCACCTGCTAGGTGAACTGAACACACCTCTCACAATGAGAAAAATGGTATAAATTTTAGTTGCATCCCCCTTTTACAGGTTCTGCAGACCCACAGACTTTTGTGCAACTGCTGAGAAGAAGTCCCTTGGTTACAAACAGCTCTTCATCTACTGCCTGATAAGTGGTGGAAGTGGGGAATAAACCATCTTTCTGAACCTATAATGCTCTGTTAGGATTTTTTGTGACTTCTGCCCATGACATGGACATGGATGCCTGGAGGGGGATTACGTGATGATCCCCTGTTCTGTTCACTCCCTCTGGGGCATCTGGCATTGCCCACTGTTGGAAGACAGGACACTGGACCAGATGGACCTTGGGTCTGACCCAGTCTGGCTGCTCACAGCTCGTCCAGTAAGCATCCACCTGAGTGCACAATGCATTCAAGGTGGCTTGCTGCTCTCCAGCTCTTTCACTTGACCATGGCACTGTGCACCTTGGCCATTTACTCAAATTAGAAACAGCAGAGATTAGAGGCCTCCCTCTTTGGGTCTCTGAAGCACAGGCCCATTGGAGACAGCTGATCTTATCCATTACTATTCCAGGGCTCACGGCAGCCATGCTGTGCTGGAGCTCTTACCGGGAATGAAAACCAGCAGATATTCAGGAGCGACCTTTCCTTGCTGTACAGTTTTTGTTTCATGACAAGGGTCTGAGTTGCTGCTTTTGGTCTGTCATAAATTGCGTAATTCATTATCCCAAAGTTTTCAGCATACACACGAAAAGAATCCTTCCCCACTAGCAACGGAGTAACTTCTAACACTGCTTGGAGATCTAGCCATCTTCTGTATAAGGAGGAAGGCTGTGCATGGGCAGTGGGTGAACGTAGAGCTGGGGGAGGCAAGTCTCCAGCCCACCCTCAGCTCCGCCTCTTCTGGTGAGGCCCCGTCCCCACCATGAGGAGGGCGGGTGGGCACGTGTCTGGCCGCAGCCTTTCTGGCCCCGGAACACTGGCAGGGCAGGTGCTGAGGGCAGCTACACTCTGCTGCCAGCATGCCTACCGTAGGCAATCTGTGGCCGGAGTGCGGGCAGGGCTGGCTGGCGGTTTGGGAAGGCAGTGCCTTACCCCACCTAGTCCCACTTCTGAGGAGAAGCCGCACACCTTGCAAACGCTGCGGTCCACGATAAGTGATTCCCACAGACCTAAGACTTTCCCCTTTTGTCCCAGATAAGCCTGAAAGAGAGGGCCCAGAGACCTTATTGCTGCCTAATGCGTCTCCCTCTCTCCCACTCGCTCTGGCAACTCCCTCTGCTCCCCGGCTCGTGATGTTTTCTTCCACAGGTCAGTTGTAAAGCAAAACCTTCCTAAGAAGGCAAGTTTTGCTTTGCCTGGCACCCAGCTGTGCTTCCCCTCAGTATGCTCCGGGTGCTATGTGGGCAGACCGGCAGGCTGAGGAGAAGGGAGGAGAAGGAATCCGCGTCTGAGGGAGCTCCCCAAAGCCAATGCTGGCGGAAGGAGACTTCTGGGGACCCCCAGGAGTTGTGAAAAGATGAGGAAGACTAAGGGAGAGGCTGGCATGGGAAGAGGAGACTGAAGCCCGGTGGAACGCAGAGGAAAGAGCGGGAGGTGTGAGTGATGGAGGGATTGCTGCCCACAGCTTCTCTGGGTTGTCTCAATGGCATGGGTGTGTCCACATCACCACTCCGCTCCTCTCCATTAGTCACTCGGATCCTGTTGCCAGAGACAGATGGCTAGAGAAGGGATCCAAGCGCTGGCCAGGGGAGAGATCGGTTTCACACACATGCACACGATTCCCTCCCATCTCCGGCCACACACAAGATGCAGCAGGGAGCTCTAAGCCGGGCGGGGAGACAGGTATGCTGGCAAGAAGCAGCTCTCTGACACTGCCGGTGGTCAGGGGGTAGGAAGACACAATCTGGGCAGAATACCGGGGGAAAAGCAAAGCAGCGTGCACTTTCCAGTTCTCGGCCCAGTCCCAGACTGTAACCCCCTGCCCAGCACTGAGCTAACCTCCCTTCAGCCTATGGCTAAAACAGAAGTCTGGCTGCTGCGCCAAGCCACCTAAGCCCAAAAGATAATTCAAATCAAGCTAAAAACCCCCACCTCCCAACAGCCTTTTGAGACATGGCCTATTGTGTCTGCCTCTTCACCAGCCAGAAATACAGCAGTGTCTTTTGGACTACTTGGGGGTTTCTGTTTTGTGTCCCAAGTTCAGAGGGCCACAAAAATAACCAGTGAAACCCAATTGTTCTGAACCTCGACTTCAGTTCATTTCAGATTCTGCGGCAAATGGGGGTTCAGAGAGGTTTTGTTTGGCTTCTGATTCAGTTCTGCTGCCTCTAAAAGAAGAGCAAGGCCAAGTCAAGGAAGATAATTGGTGGAGCCTTGTTCATAGGAGAATAAAAAAATGCAATTGCAGCCTCATCTTTTGCAAATCCTTTGTGAGCGTGCATAGTCCAACTCAGACCCTCTCAAGACTTGTATCTTATCCCACTATTACAAGCCTGCTGCCCAAAGACTTCTCTATTTTGTAGAGCTGGGCAAGTGAGCTTTGGCCTGGCTTTCTGTGTTGTCACACAGCATCTCTTGTCTTGTATCGAGATAAGTTTCTTATCGATTTACTCCTCCATTTAGTGCTGGACCTTATAGGGACCTGTACACTAATTTCCAGAGGCTTTGGATCATGACTGATTCTGCTCTCACAGCAGTGTAAACCCGGAGTCATGCCTCTGAAATCAACCAAGTTAAACTAGTGTAAAATAAGCACTGGAAAAAACAGAATCAGGTCCATGGTCAGCGGATTAGGCTCCAAGTCACCTTTCCTGGAGGGTGAACAAAGAGCAAAGGATTCACAGAGATGAACCACAGTCAGGGTTGTTCTCCATTTCTCTGTCTCCTGTTGCGGGTTTCGCTTAATTTCTAGCCACCTCTGCTAAGTCACGGCACCTTTCTTATGAATCAAATGGTGCTTTCACTGCAGGTGCCTTAAGTGAGTCCTATATTTTTATTTTCTGGTGGGTGAGGTACACAAACTCCCAACATCTCTGGCTGCCAGAGACAGATGTCCAGGGGTGTCTCTCACTTCGTTTCCCGGTGGCTTTGGATCACACCCATTGTGGGTAGTTAAAAGAGGAGCGTCATCTTTCCTCTACCGCTCTTCACTGCCAAGGAAGAGCAGCCTGCCAGGGCTTACTGCTTCAAAAAACATTTCAGCTCATCTTTGTCTGAATCAAAAACAGAATCTTCCCTCACACCATGACCATTGTTTTCACTGGAATTCAACTCCCTGGAATGTTTTTTCTTGTTTTCTTCATAGTGAAATACAACCTCCCATGTTTTTGAGGGAGTTCCAGAAAGTGTGTCTCATTTTACTTCTCATCAGACACAATTCCCCAATTATCAGCAAATCATCTATTGTCTGCAAAACCATCCCACATCCCATCCTACCCCCAGGAGATTCTCCGAATTCCTATGACAGATCACAGATAAGCATTAACTAACTGCACAAGCATTGAGTAGATCCAAGCGCTGTATCTAACAAACAGGCCTGGGCTGTCACCAAAGGAACTGAAGATCAAAGGGAATGAACGAACATTGCTTATGGGAGCTGCTTTTATGATTTCTGGTGGCTACACATTAAAACTATTTCACAAAACCCACAATATTGAATTCCACCTGCAAAAGGTTTTGCAACACTGTATGGTGCATTCAACCCTCCTAACCTCTTGGAAAGGGATGAAAGGAGGAACGCAGATTTGAACAGCACACACATGAACAATGGGGCATTAGAGCAATGGATGAAAAATATAGAGCACCAATTGAATGCAAAATAGGTGAAGAGACAAATGCTGATGCACACACAAAGTTTTCATCCAGGTACATCAGCAAATGGAATGCAAGACTTAGGGCTGGCTAATGTGTGAAGTTATTCTGGAATAGCTATTGCACTTCAAATTCACACACTATCTAAATATGATTTAACTTTCAAGTGTCGACAGTCCCTAATAGGTAAGTCTGCAAACAGCAGTCACCCCTCATCCTGGGCCAAATTCACTCCTGTGCAGCGGACCCACGCACGCAGTCTCATGTAAGGATGATTTAGAAAAGTGGAGAGACACAAATGGGATGCATAGACCAGAGGAAGGGCCTCCATACCTGAGAAAGAGAACCCAGCCACACACATCCTAACTGGGAATAGCATCTACAGTCTTCCATTTGCGGTTGTAGAGGCAGCAAAGTGGAAGAGGGATTTGGAGAGACGAGAGCGGCACAGAAAACACAGAAGCAGGAAAAAGAATCAAAAGACAAAAGCAAAGAATTATGGGAGGCAATTACAAAACAGAAGCTGCAAATCTCAAATTGCTGCCCTTTTTCTCTCGATTGCATTCTCCGGATTTAAATTCATAACACTGGAAATACATAAGCTGTTCCTCCTTCTAGTATACTTTATGGGTGGAGTTTCTTCCGTGTGTTTTAACATTGGAGCTCACACTCAGAACCTATTTGCCTTCAGGCTACGTCTACACTACGAGTTTTGCTGGAAGAGGCAATGCAAATGAAGTGTGGATTAGCATTTTCTCGTGCTTCATTTGCATACTCTCTTCCCATCCATTTTTGCGCTAGGTGTTTTTGCACAAAAATAAACAGTGTGGACGTTTCCTTTTCGCGCAAAACCCCTTTTTTAGTCCAAGATCCTTATGCCTAAAAAAAGGAGGTTTACCAATCTTGTGCAAAAAGGGGTTTTTGCGCAAAAAGGAAATGTCCACAAAAACGGATCAGAAGAGAGTATGCAGATGAAGCACGAGAAATGCTAATCCGCACTTCATTTGCTTTGCCTCTTCCGGCAAAACTTGTACTGTAGATGTAGCCTCAGAGATTGAATTCACTACTGATTTGCCTCCCATTGTTCTACAGCAGTGGTTCCCAACCTGTGGTCCACGGTACTGCAGGGGGGTCTGTGGAAAATTTAAAAATAAGGATCAGGTCCACCACAGTCCTTACTTTTCTTTTTCTTTTCTTTTTTTCTCCCCCTGGATTGGGGGGAAGGAGGGGGGAATCCATGACATTTTAATAGATTGAAAAGGGGTCCGTATGCTCAAAAAGGTTGGCAACCATTTTTCTCGAGCTGAATCCAATATACGTTTGCCCCATATTTCTTAAAGGCAAAGAATAAAACCCTAGAGGTTCGGTTGGACATTTTCTGATCAAGAATAATGAGCTGCAATTTCTATTAACTATCATTTACATATTCGGCCACAGTACAACTGTGGGTTGTACGTGGAAGTTTGCTTTAGACTTTTTGTCCTTAATGGGATTACATCAGCTGATTTTGGGTTCTGTTCTAGTGGGAAGATGTCTACATGGCCCAAAATAAAACAAAACAAAAACAAATCTCCACCCACACAGTAAGGACTCTTACTATCAGCCTCAGTAGAGGCACTAAACAATGGAACATGAGAACGGCCGTTCTGGATCAAACCAAAGGTCCATCTAGCCCAGCTTCCTGTCTTCCAACAGTGGCCAATGCCAGACGCCCAAGGGAGTGAACAGAGAAACTGAACTAACCTCCCATCTTAAAGGTATGTCTATGTAGCAATAGGAAGGTGCTACTGTAGTATAGTTAGGGGCATACCCTCACCAGCTTTGCTCAAGCTATCTGGCTAAAAACAACAAGGTGACCATAGCAGTAATGGCACGGGCTGGCCACACCTAGGAATATATTTAGTGAGCCAGCTCGGATATGCCTACCCATACAATCCCAATTGCATAGAGACCTACTCTGAAGAGGTGGCCATTACAGAACAGGGATGTGTGATCTGAGTGGGCAGTTCAGTGAAGTAATGTTGTAACAATATAGTTTTTCATATTGGAAGGCCTAACGCCTTCCTCTGCAACCAGACTGAAGAGCAGCAGACAGTAGCTGTAAAGCTTGGAGTCACATACTCACATTCCAGCTCAATTAAATTAAAATAGTGCTGCACCAGGCTGTTAAGAAGGAGATTCCATCCTAATGGCACCCACAGTCATTGGATAAAGAAATAGATCTCAAGATGGGTAAAGAAAACTTAGTCTGACAGCGTTTCATCTGGCAAGAAATTGTTTATCAATAATTGAGGTTGTGGAACCCTCATTCTGTGATTATAGTCCTCACTTTCCTATTGTTTGTCTGTATGATCTGTCCGGTTTTTAATTGTTCCCATCTGCTGTATAATTAATTTTGCTAGGTGTAAATCTATTAAAGTGATGGGGTACCATTGGTTAGGTAATTCTTTTGCAGTATGTTATGACTGGTTACTAAAATTCTAGTAAAATAACTGGTGAAGGCACAGCTAAGCAGGCCTCAAGTTTCAATCTATAAACTGAGGCCCCAAAGGAAGTTCTTTAGGAAGCAACTTTCAGGGCACAGCCCCAAGATCAGAGCTGCCAGACCTCAGACACCAGGCTGAAACTGGAGTTCCCCAGACGGACCTGATCCTGACTGGCCATCAAGACAAGTTCATCCGTCTCATTGGGAGCGGTGAGCCCTGTATGTCTGGTATGGGCATTCTGTGTTTGATAATTCATATATAGAGATGAAGTGGGATATTACTATGTAGGGCTCTTTCACTAGTAAGAGACCCCGCAAGCAAGGTTACGCCTAAGCCTGCAGATGGGCGGGGGTGGGTGCCTTTATTGAGAGGGTTGCACTGAGCCCTAGGAATGGGTAAGAGTGGGTGCCCCTAAAGGGGGTGAGGCTTTTGTGCAGGTAACAATGTAAATGTAGTTTTTGCTCAGGCTGCATCTTTCCCCCGCACTAAAGTCCCTATTTTCTCTCTCAAAAAAATAAAAAAGTTCCATGTGCTTACCTTGGCTTCCAGTGTGTTCAGCCTCTCCGTCATATCCGTCAGTCTCGTGCAGTTCATGCACTCTAGGAAAGAGAAGAGGCACAAGCGGGTTTTAATTTAGCGGAACAGCTTTCACGCTGCCGTCTCCTGTCAGGCTGTTTCCACCCAAACATGTGGATTCCAGAAGTCTCAGGAGTCATGCTGGTGGGGCAATTAGACTGAAAACAAGTAGACGCCACCAGGCTACCTGGAAATGTGCCGAAGCGCTGGAGCTGCTACAAGGTTTAACTGTTCACATTAGTGCCCAAGGTGGAGAAACGGGCAGAGTGCAGATGAAGAGGTCAAAGGTGAGAGAAATATCAACAGAATTAACGCTTTTTCTGTTTTGAGGGAGAGCGAAGGTTTTAGGGGCAAGCCCCATTTTAAGTTTAGGGAAGCCCTCTCCATGTGGAAGAAATCCTGCCTCAGGATAGGGGGAAGAGGGAGACACATTTGATGAACTCTTGGCTTCCCTTTCAGCCTTCCATTTCTATGGTTCTGTGAAGCAATATGTACACAAACATGTTCATCTGCATTGGTGTTGGAATTAGGGGGACAGCACCCCAGGGCTTTAAGTCAAGGGTGGGAACCTTTTTTGGGCTGAGGGCCGCTGACCCACAGAAAAATCAGTTGGGGGCCACACACAAGTGAAAAGCAAAAACAAAAACCCCTCACTGATGGGGCCCCCATCTGAGAAGGAGAAACATACTCCAAACACTCCCCTCCCACATCATAGCCTAGGAGGGCCTAGCCTAGTAGATTTTGTGTGCTCCTGCCCTGTGGTGGGGCAGTGGGGGATATGGAGTGTCAGCACGGGCTCCCCAATGCTGAGGGGAGGAAGCCCTGAGCCTCGGGGGCCAGATCCAGGCATGTCAGGGGCTGTGTCCGGCCCCCAGGCCTGAGGTTCCCCACCCCTGCTTTAAGTGGTTTCCATTATATCCAGGGTTTACAGTTTGGTTCAATGACTCCCAGCACCCCGCTATACAAATTGTTCCAGCCTTCCTGCTCCTCTGTGCCTTGTAGAGGTCTAGCCCAATGTCTATGAAGCCAGTGGAAATTAAGAATGTTAAAGACTAGTCAACTATCCGATAAGCGAATGCTTAATCAAATAGTTAGTCGACTAGTTGACTACTCGATCCCCGCACCCCCCCGCCCTCCCCCGTTGCCTCTATCAAATAGAAGCAGCAAAGGGGGGGGGGAGGCGGAAGAGAGTACTTCAAAGCAGCAGTGCTGAGTGGAGCCTGGGGTCTGATCCTGGGCTCTGCGCTGCATTTCTGTGGAACCCAGGATCAGCTGGGGAGTCCTAGCTGATCCCCAAGTTCTGGGGAAATGCCACACGGAACCCATGGTCAGCTGGGGAGGGGCCAGCTGATCCCGGGTTCCACTGAAATGCCGCGCAGCGCGAGGGATCAGCTGGGGAGCAACCCCAGGCTCCATGTGGCATTTCAAATCAGCAGTGCAACATGGAGCCCAGGGTCAGCGAGGGACTCAGTCGCCTGCTGACCCCAGGCTCCATGAGGGTGCTTCCACTTTGAAATGCAGAAGAGCACCTGCTGGGTATATTTCAAAGCTGGCCCACATGCAGCCCCGGGCTGCATGCAGAGTTCCACATTCCTCCTTCGAAATGTGCAAGAGACCCAGCGAGGGCTCTTATACATTTCAAAGGAGGAACATGGAAGTGCCTATCGAGTAGTCGATGGAAATTCCACTGACAACTTGACTCACAAATTAACCAATATTTAACATCCTTAGTGGAAATATTTCCATTGCCTTCTGCAGGTGCTGGATCAGGCACCGGATCTGAAGCACACCGAGGTAGCGTTCACACAGCGATTCATCTCCCACTTCGCTATACAGGAGCCACTAGATACTGGATAATGGCAACTGGACTTTCTACGATGTGCATTCTAAAGAACAGACACAGTGAAAATGGTCTGTGTGATTTGAAATGATTGCTGGGCCGGAGACAAAGAACAGCCCTTATCTGACCTGCATGGCAGCATGTTCCCCCTTGTTCTCATGTCAACAATTTCTTAGAAGGTTTTTCTTTGCTGTGCAAGGCTCTCTGGGACTAATTTAAGTGTCCTAGGGCTGTCATTGGAGGGCATCTGAGGCCCCTCTTCCAGGCTCCTGAATGAGCTGGCATCTGGGCAGACGCTGCCTCTAAGGAGAAGGGAATGGGGGAGGTCTGAGCCCCACTCCCAGACCCAATGTGGGAGCAAGCTTACTAATTAAAGGGGGATGATGGGATGAGAGCACCACAGAGATGAACAAAATAGTTCACCACTCTCAGAGCTATCGTTTCAGGCTGTTTTCCTTTCCATGGGGTCCCTTCTTCTGCTGAGAATCTGTGGTCATTATATTATCCTCCAGATTCGTTCATTTCCATGTCTCAGCTTCTAGGATGCAGTAGTTTTAAAAGGAAAAAAAAAAAAAGAAAAAAAAAGAAAAAAGAGCCTAGCAGTGGGGAATATTACAGATAATCAATTGTTTACTGTAGCTTGTTACGAATCAGTTGTTACTCTCATAGCTCTTATTCCAAAACAAATATATAAATACACTTGCAGTTTTCAGATCACTCCAGGCCAGATCCCCATTGACATCCACTGGATTATTATTATTATCATTAACTACTTGTATTGTAATAGCATGGAGAAACATCTGTTATGGAGTGGAACCCCACTGTGTTAGGTGTTGAATATACTACAGAACAAAAGCTGGTCTCCGCACCAAATAGCTTACAATGCAAGCAAATGCATCAGGTCCTTACAGCATTGAATCTCCAAATGCACAGAAAGCACCCGAAAATGTTTTTCCTCTGTAGTCCATTAGTTCCATTGAAATTCTGCAGTGAGATTTCCAAAGCTCCTTAATTCCAAACCGCCACCTGCAAACTGAACCTCTGACTGTTCATGCAGATTTTGGTTTCAAGAATTTCATTACAAGTCAGTATTGAAAAGGACTTTTTATTTTATGGTTGTCAACAGGAAATACCTTTATAATTTTTTCTTCTCAGCAGTAAATCTTGGGCAATATTTTTTTTTCCTGGCACAAACTGGCTTATGAATATGTGAATGCCTTAAGTGTGTTATCACAGAACAGAATGGAATGGGTGAGGCTTGTTTGGTCTGGAACTCTTTGCGGGGTGTAAAGTTGAAATGACTTGTGTGTAAATTGGCTACATGCTTTCAATCTTGTTCATCCACATAGGAAGCAAAGATTGAACAAACCCATCATTCCACAGAGCCAACACGGTTACCAGATGCATTGCTGAACAAATAAAATAAGGGGCTCTCTCCTCTCCTTTCCATGCCCAAAGATACTATTCATAGAGCCCTGTAAATCCGCGATTATGGATATCGGTAGTTCATTTTGTGGATACAAATTTTGTAGCTAGAACCCTACAAATCTGCAGATATCCGCTTTCTATCTATGGGTACCTGTATCTGGTAGATATGGCTGTAGATATCTGTGGATAATGTTTGCGGACACGGATGCCAATTTTGTATCCGTGCAGGGCTCTAACTATTAACTCCTATTGATTTTAAAGGGTTTGGCTTGTAATCCTATGCAGAGCAAGAGATCAATGTGACCACCTGAGAATTCATCTGGTACATCGAGCTCACACTTCACCTCTGT
Source organism: Apalone spinifera (assembly GCA_030068395.1). Classification (NCBI taxonomy): domain Eukaryota; kingdom Metazoa; phylum Chordata; order Testudines; family Trionychidae; genus Apalone; species Apalone spinifera. Next base: position 9,184,276 of record JANRFK010000867.1, on the reverse strand, counting down.
GAGAGGGTCTATGATCTGTGCTAGAAGGAGTTTACAAGCTATGGTCCTGATTCTGCAATTCCGTATGCCAGTGCAGAACCCTGCCTGCTCCCAGAGCCTCTCCAAATCCCCATTGGCCAGTTATTTGCAGGGTGTGGGGTTCACTTTTCGAGCTGACACAAGGAGTGATGATAATGAACGATGCGGTGAGATGGAAATTGCTGGGATGCCAAACTGGCGTGACCCTACTGAATGACGGATGTGAGCATAACTTGACATGACTTAAACATGACTGACTAAGTGGAGCATTCTGTGAGCAGGTCCTTTTAAGCAGAAGTGAACTGGAGTACACTGGATGAAGAAAACTGGCAAGGATTGCGGACTGGACTGCAGGAACAATCAGTACTCAACCTATTGGTCAGTAGAAATGGGTTCATGCAAAAGTAAATATTATATGAGTCAAGTTCCATTGTGGAACCTGAACTGGCAGGTGAGCGTAATCTAGCAGCTGCCACCTCACGCAAAAGCCAGAGTGAATAATTGATAAGTAAATATGGGATGATTTTTGGCAACGCCCTTCCTAGCCCCTTCTAAAATACTTAAAAAATAGTCATTAGCCACTAGGCAGGCTTTTAAGATATGGAACTCCTTGAGAAGAAAGGTAGTATAAAAATAAAATCAAGCTAATTAAATTACCTGGTGGTGGGAATTCCTTAATTTAAGTCTCTAAAAAAAGCAGCAGTGCTCCACTCAGAATTATGGGACTGAATTAGAGGGGTTACAGAGCAACCAAGACCTTGCTTCAGGGAAACTGATCAAAAACAAACAAAAAAAAAATCCAAACAAAAAGAAGAGAAGCCAACTATAAATTGGTAACCACCTTCCCTGTTTGCCGGACAGGCACTGTGTGGGACCAGCACAGACATTGTTTGAGAAGGTTACTAAGAAAAAGGCTTGCTTAAGAAAATGTATAATTCTCATGTATTGAAGTTTCAGAGGGGTAGCCATATTAGTCTGTAAGGGTGCGTCTACACAGCAGGGCTTAACTCGAAATAAGCTACGCAAACTGAGCTACGTGAATTGCGCATCTTATTTCGAACTATCTTATTTTGAAATTAGGAGCGTCTACACAGCACTTATTTCAAAATAGAGCACTCTTCCTCTGACTTCCCTTACTCCTCGTACAATGAGGGTTACAGGAGTTGGAGTAAGAAGTCCTCCAGCTTGACAGTATTTCAATATTATTTCGAAATAACTGCTGGCTGTGTAGACATGGACTGTTAATTCGAAATAACGCTAGTTATTTCAAAATAAAGTTACTGTGTAGACGTACCCTTAGAGACTAACAAAAAATGTAAATTATACACGAGATTTCACGGGCACAACCCACTTCTTCAGAGAAATGGAGTTTTAAGGGGTCCAAGTTCCAAATAAATAGCAGAGAAAGAGAGGAGATGGGGAGGGAAAGGAAAGGAGAACAAAATGGGAAAAGAATAGTCAATTAGAGTTTCCATGATAAATGAAGCTGACAAAGAGGGCTCTAAAAAAAACAACAAATGGTCTGGTAGCACTTTATAGACTAACAAAACCCTGGTGTTTGGCCTTCTATGTCATTAGGATGTAGAATGTAGTGGGTAATCCCATTAAGGTCTTTGTTTAAACCTCTGTTTTAGGTATCAAACTTGCAAATGAAGTTAAGCTCTGCAGCTACCCTTTCAGGCTGTTTTTTTTAAATTGGCTTCTAATTATATGGAAACTTTAAGATCCATTAATGAGTGCCTGGGCAAGTTAAAATGTTCCCTAACAGGTTTCTATGTGTTACCTTAGGGCTGTGTGCTTAACAGAACAATTTCAATGCTGGTGTGATTCCTTCTCAATAAACTGCTACATGGGTTTGGGTTAAATTCAAGTGTTTAACCTTTCCCACTAGCAGCAACAGTAATCAGCTCCACCGGGAGCCATTAAAGGTCCAGGGAGGACAAGTGGGGGAGAGAAATAGGGAAAGGAAGCAAAAGAGTCACAGACCATGCCGGCATTTGGTTTGTGTCTATTGACATGCCCACCAAAGAAGTGTAATGCTAATTAATGAAAACAAGGACAAATCAAGAAAGATTTACAGTGGAATACGCAGTGCTCAAAGAATACAGTGTCATTTGTTACACTTAATGCCGTAGTTACTTTACTTTGGCTCAGAGGATCTTGAGCTGTTCTTACAAAGGAGCAAGGAAAGGTCAGCCACTCCTGTGTCCTAGGTTGGTGAGAGACCCACATGGCTCTGAACCCCACTGAGATGTACAGAAGTTCAAATCTATGTGTGAACCTTTTCACCTCTCACCCACTTCTCAGGCTGCACAAAGCAGTAGCCTATGCTACAAAGACAAATGATCCTGCAAATACAAAATGACAAACCCTTGTGTTATAACTTAGCAGTGACATGCAGTTCACCAGCATAGAGACAGCTTTCAAAAATGAAGTGCTAGATAACTGCTCAGTATTATGTCGACACGTACACTCAAAACGCACTTAGGGTACGTCTACACAGCAGGGCTAAAGCAGAAATAAGTTATGCAATTGTGCAGCTAAGTCAAAATAGCTTATTTCGACTTTTGGAGCTGCCTACACCGCAGGAAGTCCAAGGAAGAAGCACTCTTCCTCTGACTTCCCTTACTACTCCTACAATGAGGATTACAGGAGTTGGAGTAAGCAGTCCTCCAGCTCAACATCATTTTGACATTATGTTGATATAACTGCTTGCTGTGTAGACATGGACTATGTTAATTCAGAATCATGTCAGTTATTCCAAAATAACACTGCCGTGTAGACATAGCCTCAGATGAAACAAAATCAGCAAGTCTAATTTGAATGTATTTACTACCAGGAGACAATATCCTGTCCTGGAGAGAGGGAGCAGGAGGAATCAGGATAATACATATTTTTTGTATCCACTGGAAGTATTTAGAGAGCCCATAATGTGGAGTTTTCGGATCTAGGAAGATGCCTTTCACATTACTAAAGCCAGCTAGAAGATCACACATCATCATTTCACATGCAATGTGTTCAGTGTTGAGGCAAATGTTACATGCTCTCTGAACAGGAATTCCGCAAGAAACTTATTCCAAAGCCTACATAAATTCATCATCTGTTGCAGAAAAAGCACCCTAGGCTATGGTCTATATGAGGGAGTTATTTCAAAATAAAGCCCCTTATTTTGAAAAACAAGCGGAGCGTCCACACTACCAAGCCCGTTATTTCGAAATAATAGGCTGATTGTTTCAAAATAGTAACTCCTGCTTTCCATGAGGAATAACGCTTATTTCGAAAGAGCGGTAGTGTGGATGCTCCACTGCTGCTATTTCAAAATAACGACTCCCCAGAATCATTCAAATTAATTTACTCCTCAGTGCTTCCTGGGGCTCTAAGTCGAGGTGCGCATCCACATTAATGGAGTCTGCCTCGGACTCATTTCGAGACTTCCCTGTAGTGTGGACATGCGATTTCAAAATAGTTATTTCGGGAGTTATTATTTCAAAATAATTTCCTAGTGTAGACATGCCCTAGTTTATTTCCCTCTTATTCCTAGTTGATGTTTTTAGGCTTTCTTTTCAATTAAATCTTGAGTAAGAAGCTGTAATTTCACTCTGCAAAGCCCAACTTCAAAACACATGGTGGGATTTGGTTTAGAAATATTCCAGGAGGGAGGATAAACAATTGAGATAATGAACATTATACGGTGTATCATATGACACCCAGTCTGTCTCCAAAACGTCTCAACATTATTCTAACACCACTTCTTATGCACCATTCTCTCCCCCTTCTCTTGCTTGAGTGGTGGTTGCAAAATAACGTTACATGATAGAAGGAGATGACATAACATATTAGAGGCAGGATAGGATCAGCATTCGAGAAACAGAATTGTAACAGATCAGAGTCCGCGCCCCTAGGGCAATGGTTCTTAACCTCTTTGGCATGGTTACTGCTTATGATTAACCAATAAATCAAAATTACCCCCTCCTCCTTTTTAAAATGGCAACAGGCAAAAAGAAAACTACGATTAATCATTTTAATGTATTTTGTTTGCTCACACATTATGTTGAACAAATTTGAATATCTATTGTATTTAAAACTTAATACCCCCTGAAATAAGCCAAATTACCCCTTGAGGGTGTAATTACCCTCAGGTTAAGAACCGCTGCCCTAAGGTAAACTCTTGACTTTGATACAAAAGATTGTTGCACTTGATCTGAGATTAAAAGGGTGGAGGCCAGGCCTTCAGCTGGTGTCAATTGGTGTCGCTCTGTTAATTTCAAGGGTGCAATGCAGTGTCAAGTTTGTTTATACACTTCAGACAGCATAAGCTTCAGCATCATTTTTGAACGGTTATTTTAAAATAAACACAGGTGAACTGTTCAGTGCTTCCAGTCTCCCAAATCTTAGAGCGCCTCACCCAACTATAAGGAAATCAAATGGACATGATTCTCTCTGCTCAGTTATGACGTGTTTAAACCCAGGCTTTACACTAGTGGAAGTGAGAGGACGAACAGGCCAGTATTTACAAAAGGGCCACAAGTCACAAACAAACCACAATTGTGCACAGAGAAAACCTCCCAATGTCGCTACCCCGCTTTTCAGCCCCTACATCATGTGCGCAGCACGGAATCTGTACACACAAATAGAAGGGAAACTCAAGTCCGAGAGCAAATTGGCATAAGTCCATTAAAGCTGATAGTTGGAGTATAGTACATGGAGGGTGAGAGATGTCCAGAGTCATTCATGCTTCATTTAAAACAAATATAACCCTCTTGTTTCCTGTTCTCTCATGACTCAAGCAGCAGCTCCAAAGCTGCAAACCTCAGTTTCCAAAATTTCAGTATGGTCCAGCGCATTAAACACCACTGGGTGGAATCAGGAGACCCGGTTAGTCCCACACTGGTCCACAACCTTTTGTAGGGCCCTAGCCAAGACAGTTCCCGCCCTGTGCCTCAGTTTCCTCATCTATAAAATCAGGGTAACAATACTGAATTCCCTTTGTAAAGTGCTTTAAGACCTGCGGATGGAAAGAGCTGTATGAGTGCAAAGTATTCCTATTCACATAATTAGTCTCTTGGCTGCAATTATATTACTTCATTCTTCTCACCATGTACTCTGCGCTTTTCATAGATCTCACTGGGGTCTCCAATGAATGGAAAGAATAATGATCCCAAATTTAGAGACGGAAAGCCTGAACCACTGGAAGGACCCCGAGTGTCAGCGTGAACCAATCTGGGAATAGAAACAGGACTCCAAAGTTGCAAACCTCAGTTTGGAGCAACTGGCTTTAACAGTGCTATGAAATTATTATTAACCACTTTAATTCAGACTACAGCTGACATACAATCAGCCTTAATAGTCTTACACTTCCAACAAATAAAGCTGTTCTTATCTGGGGCACTGGGATTTATAAAGATGATAGTAAAAGATAAAATATGAATGCCCATTATTAAGAGAATTTCCTTTTCTAAATGAAGTGGAAGAAATAATACTCCTAGTAGCCAACAGGACAAACTCCTTTCTTCAGATCTCCTACATGAACACAGAACAGCTCTTGAGCATAATTACACTGGGGCAAGTCTGGAGGGACTCCACTGAAGTCACTCAAGTGCTTACCCAGGTGCAAAAGGGGTTAAAGGCTGGAACTATACTCCTCTGGAAACAGAAGCAACCCTTATAATGTGTTTCAGCCTGAAGGTCCCATTATTAAAAAGTGCAGCAGCAAAATGATGCAAGAGCAGAACGTACTCCATTAGAAGGGACACGCGTGGGTGTATGCGCACATACACAAAAGTGTGTATCCATTCCGTTGCCCTCCCTCCCTTGTGAGTGGATGGAGGATAAGAACTGAAATACGTATTTTCCCTCCTTTCCCTTCCCCCACCCCACCTCTGCTAGGCCATGTCTACACTGCAGTGCTATTTTAGGATACGGAGGTATCCTGAAATAGCTGGGCCATGTCTTTTGAGCGCACCCATTATTCCAACGTCCCTGTGAACCTCATTCCATGCTTAGTAAGGGACATTTCGGAATACTGCTTTATTTCAATATAAGTGCTGTGTAGACAGCGCCAAATTTCGAAATAAGCTATTTCAAAACATCATTAAAATAAAAGAAGCAATTTGCATAGCTCAAATTGAGTGTCTTATTTTGACCTACAGTGCAGTGTAGACGCACACCTGTAGTCCAATGGCAAACCACTAGATTATTATTCCTTGAAGTAGTGATGGTACCTTTGTCATCACTGTGCTAAACCACAGCTCTTTGCCAAGGCCATGTCTATACTTACCCATGGATTGACTCTCCAGAGGTTGATCTTCTGGCGTTCAATTTAGCAGGTCTAGTAAGGACCGGCCAAATCGAACCTGAGGGTGCCCACGTCTATGCTGGTACTCCTGCTCATCATGAGGAGTAAGGGAAGTTGACTGGAACGTTTCTGTCCTCCTGCTGTGGGGACGGCGCCAAAGCTCGACTCAAGGTATGTCAACTCCAGCTATGCAATTAAACAGCTAGAGTGGCGTATCTTAATTTGAACTTATCCCCTAGGTCTGGCCTAAGTTATTGCCTTCTATTATCACCTCTAGCCTAAAATCTTCTAGATCTAAAATGGCAGATCTCCCTTTAGACAAACTACTGGGACATAAACTTCCTTAATATAATATGTTTCCCCACTGGCTAGCCAACAACATTCCCAGTCATGTTTTCCGACAGTCCACAGAAGAAGTTTCAATGTGAGCTCCCCAATGGGAATATAAACGCACATCTCCACCATGCTGCCTAGGTGGCCTACAATAGGGAGTAGGTGAATAAAGGGCCCTTCTCCTCCTCCTTTTAATTTGCTCAGTTTGACCCTTTCAGCCCTTGTACGTCAATACACAGTTTCCTTAAGTAGTCTGAGGTCTGGTCCTTCTCAAAAGCTAGCCCCAATATTCATGAAGAATAGCAGACCCCGGCTATAAATCATGGCTAACCTGGGATGTGTTTTTTCAACACTTTCTCCCTAATGAGAGTCAGATGTTGGCTAGATCGACTTTATTAATTATGCTTGTTATTTAATAGCAGTCATATGTCCAGCTCTGTAATGGAGCCGGAACATGTAAAAGGAGAAGGTCTGAAGTGTCAGTGGATAGGAGTGCTATAGAGCTGGCTTAGTCTGGTCATCTCAGATTTTTTAAAAATCGGCTAAGAGGTCAGAGGAATAGGGGAAGGGACAGTCTGATAAATATAAGACACTCCAAGGATAAGATGAGAACTTGGTAGATTTCAGAGCGGAGCATTTCTCATTAAGGATCCTGGACATTCTATTTACTTGTAGTTTGCAATGATGAGGACTGTTCTGGTACGTAGACCCCTGCGTGGAAACAAAATTTGTACCCACTTCCGCATCTGTATCTGCAAAAATGAGCAGCAGATACGTGATCTCTGCGGATGAGGATACCTGTGGATACAAAGCGGATTTCTGCAAACTGGCAGGGTTCTAAATACACAATTTGTACCTGCATCCCCATTCGTAGCCACAAAAAAGAGCTGCCCATCTCCATGGATTTGCAGGGCTTCATTTACTATTTTGTGTCATCGATTTTCAGCCTCTGGGAAAGCCACACACTAAAAGGGACCGAAATGATTAGCGGGTTCTAAAATAAAAAAGTCATGGTAAGATCGATTTTCCAAGGTGCCTAAAATCACACTGAAAAAAATCTATAGCTAATTACACATATTAATGATGCCTCACAACTCTCTTCCTTGCTTAAGCATTATTATAACAGGTGGTTTGCAGATTAAAAAACAAAACAAAACAGGCTCAGCAAAATTAAGGAACAATTCCTGAAGTCCTTCTTTAAACTGTTACTCCTCTTTACTCAGGCAAACATCCATACCAAGATGAAATAAAAACTGCATGAGGACATCAGCCTTTATTGATTTGCCCATCACACAATGAGTCCCTAGCAAAGGTCAGAGTAAGAAACTAAAGAGTCTTAAGCTCTTGGCTTCTATGCTGACCACTGCATTATGGTTTGAAGACCTTCTAGTATAATTATAAGGACGGACACACACACACACACACAAAAACCCCACCACCCACATACATCTTTCTAAGGAGATTCTACTTGAATTATTTTTTTAAAAAATCCAAACAGTTTACAGAAATCCTGTGTTTGATAAACAGAAAAATCCGTGGAGATCAGCCAAACTAATTGCACAGAAATAGATGCAGATTTTAAACAGGAAAGTACAGATGTTAATGGAGCAAGATTTTTCCATGGGGGGAAAAGAGTGCACAAAGAATATTATTGATTTGCACTAAGGGCTGTGGTGGCCTTGAACAAAGCAGGATACTGTTTCACCTCTTTCCAAATGCATCTGAGTTTCTGCTGGGGTGTGGGTTTCTTGCTACTCAGGGAGTAAAGATTGTTTGTTTTTATGACTTAGGCCTGGATGTTTACAGGTATGTAGACACGAGGGTTGCCAGGTGTCCAGTACTTGAGCTCTCTGTTTGGGAAACCAATTGAGAAACTATAAATGAGAAAATATAAGTGTCCGGTATTTTCTAAATAAGATGTAACATAGATTGTGATGTAATATCAAGTGTGTCCAATATTTTTGTTGAAACCATCTGGCAACCCTATTAGACACCCAATAGGATTTCCAAAAGCACCTAGGCACCTAACACCCAATAGGAGTCAGGTGCCTACGTGCTTTTGAAAATCCTATTAGGCACCAGAATATCTTTTTAAAAATCTGGGCCTTGCTGCTTTGGGTGGATGGATTGAGAAAAAAAGGCCTTGGATAAATGTTGCTGCCATAACCAAAATTGGAACACGGAATGCAAAGATGCAATACAGAGTTGATACACACAGCCTTCCAAAAAAGAAGTTGTGACTATGCATCATGTGAGGGTCCCTTTAACATTTTAACATTACAGATGTTGAATCCAGAAGCTGTTGGCTTGCCTCTATCCTTGAGACAAAGTATAGTTGTTCTAATTTATCATGTACCTAAGCATGCTTTTCCCTTCTTTTGCACTTTCTGGTCCAGGATTTCAAAACATTAACTTTTTTTCCAGTTTTCTAGAACTTCCCAAGTAAGTTAAGATCAACATCAATAGTCAAGAGAGATTCTTGGCCTATTCTTTTAAAACTCTTGGGAACAAATTATCAGCTTCTAAGAATGTAAACATGCTTAACTTTAGCAGTTGTTGTTGAACAGCCTTCTACTTACTATATGAATAGGAAATATTTTATAAGCACTCTATGCTGTGAACACATTCAGCTTCTTATCAAATACGAATTAAACACGTCTCCCTTTTCAATATCGCTATTGGTAATTTTACTGCTTCTCTCTATTCATGAACTTACGACATTTTTAGACATGTATTATTCTTAAACAACACCTATCATTTACTTGTTTTATTTGCAAATTTCTCCCAATCAGTTGTACATGATTGCTTTCAGTTTTGGAAACTGCCAAATAAAAGCCACATATATTTTATTACTAGATGGGGCAAGTATTCTGTTTGCAAATAATAAATATAAGTTATAATCACTTATACCTAGGTAACTCATCATTTTAAATTCAGTGATCAATTCATCTTTATCTCTCTGAATGAGGATTAATTTCAAATTGCCCTGATTTCAGAATGATTTCCTAACCTAAAAGATATCTTCTACTATTTTTAGAAACTCTCAAGGATATTTTACTTGCATGAGACCTTCAAAACATCTCCTCAAGACTGAAATTTCCCTGATAAAACAAGGATTTTGGATTTTAGGTTTTTGGGTACCCAATGAGAGAGAATTAGGACCGCCTTTTTCAGAGGTGCTGTACATCTGTGAAGATGTTTGTAGACCATGAATATATTTAGCTGCAGTCCCAGAATACTGGAGACAAATGTGGGTAAGTTAATATCTTATTTTACCAACTTCTGTTGGTGAGAGAGACAAGTTAACTACTTATGCTGAAACAATGTGTTCCACCTTGTATTTAGCTGTGATGCTCAGGGTTCCCTTCCCAGACCTCTGTGTGGCTCGAAGCTTGTCTTTCTCACCCATAGAAAGACAATGGTCCACTAAAAGATATTACCTCACCCACCTTGTCTTTCCAAATAAGGTGCAAACAATCTAGCTTTGAGGATTCTTCCTCCATAATACACAGAACGGGCTTCCCTGTAGCTAGAAAAAAAATTAATTGAATAACTCCTGAGGAAAAATAATGGTTTAAATTACGGGTGGAAGGGAGGAAGTCTGGGAATTCAAAAGAATTTTATCCCTCCCCCGCACCCCGCCTGCAATGTAATTTGCAAGGCTCATTGCCAGGATCCAACAAGATCCACCCATCTGTAACTGTTGTTGAGCTCAGCTATATAATACACTAGCAGATTTACCTGGCATTGCTCGAGTCATTAACTCAATTTTTTTAAATAAAAGGAAAATACACATGCTTTATGAAATGATTGTATTTTTAAATGGGAATTCCATAAAGTGTCTTTTTCTTCTTCATCCCTATAAACTCTTATCACTTGCTATATTTTAACAAAAAAGGCCTATTGTCAATTTGGTTTCCAGTTTTCAAACCTTAAGCATTGATTTAGCTATGCTAAAAACAGGGCACTACTCCAAACTTCTCTGTTTTCTCTCTTTTCTATAAGGGTTATTGAGAAGCAATCCTCTGGGTTCATTCTATTTTTCTGACTCATCTTGGTTCAGTCTCTTTCGGCATTTGCTCAGTTATATCAGTTGTGAGGACCGTACTTGTTTTAGTGATTCTGTCTCTTTTCGTTTGGTTTTATGAGAAACAATCTCATCCCAGGCACATCCTCTTTCCCTGGCACAACCAAACTCTTATGTTGCTTTAAGTTAGGATAAGAGGAAGTTCTATACTGAATTTGGTGGTCCTAGCTCTTACCATTTAGGAGGAATTCTTGAACGGACAAACAGACAAATATTTAATATAGCAGATTGTCTGCCACAGTGATTGATATTCTCCTCTTCTGCGGAGAGACTGAGGGATTTGAGCTTGTTTAGTCTACAGAAGAGCAGAGTGAGGGGGGATGTGATAGCAACCTTTAACTACCTGAAGGGAGGTTCCAAAGAGGATGGAGAGAGGCTGCTCTCAGTGGTGACAGATGACTGAACAAGGAGCAATGGTCTCAAGTTGCTGTGTGTGTGTGCGTGCATGCGTGCGTGCGTGCGTGCGTGCATGCGTGCGTGCATGCGTGCGTGCGTGCGTGCGTGCGTGCGACGTTGGATATTAGGAAAAATTATTTCCCTAGGAGAGTGGTGAAGCACTGGAATGGGTTACCTAGGGAGGTGGTGGAATCTCCATCCCTAGACATTTTTAAGTCTTGGCTCGACAAAGCCCTGGCTGGGATGATTTAGTTGGGGTTGATCCTGCTTTTAGCAGAGAGTTGGACTCTATGACCTCTTGAGGTCTCTGCCAACCCTATGATTTTATGATTCTATGATTTTTTATGATTTAACTATAACCAAAGTGTGCACCCACACCTGCTTTGATCTGTGTATTTCTGAGCTGGCCATTTGAGCTTCACATTCAAAACATCCCTGAGGTTTTCCTTCTGTCCTCTTCAGGCTCCTGGTAAGGATTCAGCCGTGTCTTTCTGCACCACATGTTGCAAACCTGGCCCATACAATGCAAAGTGTGGCACCATTATTGTCATTCACTGCTCCTGAGGCTACCTGCCTTAGTTGTTCCAAAAGCTACAAGCATTTCAGAATATGCCACATAGTCATTTGTCCCCATAATCCTAATCTATTTACTCATCAGTGACTTCTGTCATCCCAAGGGCCATTAAGATTGCAGCATTCCTCTAAAGCTGTGTTTCTCAACCTTTCTTTTTAAAGTACCCTTAAAAAAATATACACACACACACACTCCCACCCACCCACACACACACACACACACACACACACTCCCTTTTTTAAAAAAATTGTAAGTACCCCCCATGCCTACAGTTTTCAGACACACATTTTTTTCTACCATTGCAACACATTTGTTTAAGCAACTTAATTGTGGCATGGCAGGCAATGAAATTTTGGGGTGTAAAAAGCACAAAAATAATAAAGCGCTGTAAAACTTAAAACAAAAATTCAGTTTTCTCCAAATTTCAGTTGTGTTGACGTACCCCCAGACATCTCTTGAGTACCCCTGAGGGTACTCGTACCACTGGTTGAGAAACACTGCTCTAAAGCATGAGTTCTAGCTGTCTAAGGTATCCATTGGCTCTTGGCTTCACTGCCAGGAGTGAAGTATAATGTTGGTTTCTGTTCTGTACCAGGTGTCATGGAGTGTGGGGGAGTCATCGGGCCCTGCACCCCCTTTTGCAGCCAGATGTGACTCTTAGCCAGCAAGTAGAACAGAAGGTTTATTTGTTGACAGGGACACAGCGTAGCACAGACTTGTTGTTAACACAGGGACTGGGAGCAGCCAGTACAATCCCACTTGGGGAGAGGGGAGCCCAGATACAGCACCCTGGGGCCCCTCCCTGCATCCTCCTCCAGCCTAGAGTAGCTCACACACTCAGCAACTGATCCCAGCCCTTCAGGCAGCACCGCCTCCTCCTTTGTTCAGATTCCCAGGCAAGGAGTTGCTTCCCCCCACCTACACTCATGCTACAAGAGAGCCTGAGCTACTGTGTACGTGCTAAGATGGGGCAGCCTGGGCCAACCTCCCGCTGAGTGAGAGCCGCACCCAATATTCCTATTCCCCAGGGAAACTGAGGCACACACACACAGGGCTACGACAGTAGGAATCACATACAACACAACAAGCGAACAGAGTGAACGCAATCCCCACTGCCTCACACCAGAACACCGGATAGCCTCTCAAATCAAAGCACTCTCCAGCCTTCGGATACAAGCCATCCAAGGGAAATGTGAGTTACAAAACTCAAGCAAGGCAGACACTTCTGCTAGAGAACTCGGCAACATCTTCCACTGGATGTGGGAGCAAAACATTCGGAGACAGACGTATGTTCCTGACGGGGACAGATCTCATTTTCCCGCCTGGGTATTTACCGCAGCAGAACCGATGGAGAGTTACATTGGCAAAAGCCTGCTGGCCCTGTTCTCCACTGTATCTGGCACTTTTCCTTTCCAAAAAGAATCTCTCAAGAGTGCGAGGCTAAGCCTACCTCCTACCCTGTGCAAATCTACTTACCCAGGTCCCAGGGGAATCTGTGGCATTGCTCCAGCACATTTCAATACTCATTTAAGGATTTAATCTCTATCTTCTGTTCCCACTTAAAGCTTCCTTCACACATATCTGAGATAAGCCCCCAATCTGCAGCAGCAGCACCACATCTGGGCCTTGCTAGCTGTCTGTAGTCCCAAATAGTTTAGTCTACAGCCTAGAAAACAATGTGTCAATTAGAGGCTAAGTGCAACCATAGAAGGAAACGTCTTTAAAGCTTGGCTAGCCAGGGTGATACCAAATCTTACAATGAACCCTGAATGAGGTAGATTCCTCTCTCAGACCAAAAAATCCTGGTGAACTAATAATCTCTGAGCCACACTCTGTCCTTGTTTAGACCCCATAGATGTCCCAAAAGATGCAAGTGAGTGAGAGGGACCTGTCTTGCTCTCCATTCATTTAATAGCCATTTTCCCCCAGGATCCAAACACAAGCCAAAGGAGCAGGGGCTGCAATGTGATAGCTATTTAGCCAGGCTGAACGGCACCGGGCACTCAATCATAGAATCCTAGGGCTGGCAGAGACCTCAGGAGTTATCAAGTCCAGCCCCCTGCCCAAAACAGGACCAACCCCAACTCAATCATCCCAGTCAGGGCTTTGTCAAGCCGAGACTTAAAAACCTCTAGGGCTGGAGATTCCACGCCTCCCCCCGCCCCATTCCAGTGCTTCCCTATCCTCCTAGGGAAATCGTTATTCCTAAGATCCAACCTAGAGCTCCCCCACTGTAACTTGAGACCATTGCTCCTTCTTCTGCCATCCGTCAGTACCAAGAACAGCCTCTCTCCATCCTCTTTGGAACCTCCCTTCAGAAAGCTGAAGTCTGCTATCAAATCTCCCCCACTCTTCTCTTCTGCAGACTAAACAAGACTACAGTAATTCCTCATTTAACACTATAGATATGTTTCAGAAAATGACCGTGTTAAGTGAAAATGTGTTATGAGGGGTCAATTTTCCCATTGAAAATAATGGAAAAGGTGGGGGTTGCGTTTCAAGCGGTGGTATCTGTTGGGACTGGGATATAAGGTTGGGGGAGAAAGGGGACTGGGTTACAGCAGGGAGGGGAGGTGTTTGGCTCTGGGGAAGGGAAGATGAGGAGAGGGGAGGGGGATTGGGTTGGGAGTATGCCCCTGTGACGGGTCTGCCGGGACCCGCACTGCATCCAGCAAGGGGGTGGGGGGGCCCCGGGGGAACGGTGTGGCAAGCAGTGAACCCTCCGCCACTTTGCAGGGAGGCGGGGGGAGCCCACTTAGCCGCCAGCAATAGGCGAGCTCGGGAAACCGTGTTATTCCGGGGACGGTCGTGTAATTCAAAAAATGTTCCCTTAAAAAAAAATCGTGCTACCGCGAAAACGTATTAAGCGGGCACGTGTTAAATGAGGAATTACTGTAAATCCCTCAGCTTCTCCTCATGAGTCATGTGCTCCAGCCCCCTAATCATTTTGGTTGCCTTCTGCTGGACCCTCTCCAGTGTGTCCACATCCTTTCTGTAGTGGGGGGCCCAGAACTGGACGCAATACAGATGTAGCATCACCAGTGCCGAACCTGAGGTGAAAAGCCAAAACCAACTGGCCCTGTGTCCAGTGGAAACTGCAGGGAGAACTTAAAGAAGCCAGTAGTTCCTTACATTGGTGAGGAAAACAAAGATTAACACCCCTGTATTATGAAAACTACCATCGTGCCCACAAGAAGGAAGGCCACTTAATGAACAACACTGCGAAAGGAAGGGCCAGCATCTTTGCTGTTATATGTTGTCAGAGACTCAACAGAGCTACACTGACTTACAGGACAGGGAATCAGAAGACCTAGACCGTATTCTCCAGGGAAGCCAGAGATTCCCTTTGCCTGTGGCTCAGAGGAGTTCTTGTCTGAGGGTTGGCGACAGCAGTTTGCAGGACACAGGCCCAGAAAGGGAGAACTCCAATAGTTGAGCCCTTTCAGTATCTGACCACCAGCCAGCAGAAAGGACATTAGCCATAGCTAAGTGGGGACCCAGGGAGGAAGACAGATGCTTGACAGCCCAGGGAACGGACCTGCAGGTGCAACGAGTTATTATAAACTGAAAGAACAAGCTTGTTCAAGAAGTGAAATTAAAACCAGAACTCACTTCCTTTGCCTTTATTGCTGGGTTTGCTTGAGGAAAACAAGTTATGTAGGAAACCACACACATCCTTTGATAGGAACCACCACAGGGACCAGACTAATCCAGTCCAGCAGTCGGTACCAGATGTTCAGAGGCAGGTGCAAAATGGAGATGACAGAGGGAGGGCAGAGTCTTCAATAGTGACGAAGATGGGGAGGGCTAAAGGAGGCGGAAGAAGCAGCTCTCTTCTGGGCCATGTCTACACTGGGGAACTACTTCAAAACTAGTACATTCACCTTAAGAACTCCTGATTTCACAGATTCAAACTAGTGCATCCATACTACAGGGAAACCTCGAAATGAGTTCAAGGCAGGCTCTGTTAACGTGGCTGCACTATCTCGGACTTAGAGCCCCAAGAAGCACTGGGGAGTAATGACTTCGAATGACTCTGGGGAGTAGTCATTTCAAAATTAGGGATCTAAAATTTAGTTTAATCAACTAATCAATTAGTCGATAAGTGGGGGAGCTGCAGCGGGGTTAGCTCCCGGCTCAGGAGCAGACTCTGCTGCAGCTCTGCCTTTTAAATGTATTATTA